>CM055859.1:22275135-22747635 GCA_029490765.1 Euthynnus affinis
CGCCAAAGAAAGACATTGTCATAGTGACAGGACAGATGAAGGACAGATGAAGGACAGATGAAGCAACAGCAAAGAGGAAGAGACTCAAACCATGATAGTCAAAAAGATGATTGCTTCACATTAACGTTCATCAGTATGTATGTGTTATTTATAATCTGCATTTGACTAGAAGCGTGAGAAAAAACAGAGTGAATTTAATTTGGCTTGTATTCAGCTTGTTTTATTTTATTCTTAACTGGTCAGGTTGTAGCATTGTAGAAAATATCCTGATTTTCAAATCTTTTTTTACTTGTGCCACAAAATGTTTTATTTGCATTTAATGAACTCATCTTTCTCAATGTGGAATATTTGATGAGATTTTATACAAAAATCCAGAAATATAAACAAAATTCCTATCACAACATTTATTACAGCTTGAGAACATGAAGTTGTATAGCATGGACTTCTAACAACGACCTCAGACGTTTTCCTCAGATCAATCTAAGGTACATTATGTCATGGGTTTACTAAGAGGAAGAGCCTTGGCATGGGCATAGGCAATACTTCTAATCATCTTGTGGGAACCTGGTCATATGATGAGTTTAAAAACAAAATGAAGGTGGTGTTTGGCTATTCTGACTGGCAGAGCAATGCATCCAATTGTTTAAGTCTTTGGGAGGGAACCGGGAGCATGGCTGACTACTGTGTTGATTTTTGGACTTGGAATGAGGAAGCATTACGGGGAATATTTGTTAAAGGACTGAATGAACAAATGAAGGATGGATTAGCTACTTGTGATGCATCTGCTGACCTCAGCGCTCTGTTTTTGGCAAGACAGAGAGAGCTAACCAGGACCCGCAGTTGGCCTTGGAGCACTGTGGCTGGCAATGGTAGAGCAAATGGGATCCACAATCCAAACTGGCAAGCCTGGGTTGAATATGCACACAATTCGTTGACCAGTGCTTCCCCAGGTGTGTCTTTTTGAAGCTCTCTCCCACTCAAACACCTGGGAAGGAAAAAAGATGTTTCCCTCCCAGGAGTGTGAGTTAGCTTTCCCTTCAGTACAGCATTATTGCCAACATTGCCAAAAGGTTTGGAAGGAGTGTTTGGCAGACCAGCATCAGAAGTCAGTATGTACAAGGCCAGATTATTTGGTTATCACCCAAAAACATTCCCTTAAAGACAGACTCCAGAAAGTTGTCTCCCTGCTACCTTGCTCCGTTCACCATTGAAAAGATTATCAATCTAACTGTCATTAAGTTAAAGTTGCCTAGTTCATTGGGAATTCCCCCAACACTCCATGTCTCTTGGTTTAAACCAGCGTCCACTAGTCGTCTGTGCCATCCAGTCAAGCCTCCTCCACCTGCCCAGCTTGACCATCCTGCTTTTACTGTGCACCGGCTTCTGGATGTGTGCAGCAGTGTTGTGGCAGGGGGGGCCTACAATATCTAGTTGACTGGGAGGGATTTGGTCCTGTGGAGCAGTCCTGGATTCCCCAGTCATTCATTCTGGACTCTCAGATAATGAGGTAGTTCCACTGGCCCCATCCCAAGCCTGGTGGGTCACCCGGAGGCCCCCTTCCTCATTTTCCATTTCTAGTGTTTCATGTTTGTCCCCAGTCTGTCTCATTCTGTGTTTGTGTAGTTGTATGCTCTCCCATTCAACCTGAGCACCTGCAGCTGACCGACTAATCAACTCTACAAGCCACAGCAGTATAAAGCCCCTGTTCATCTCTCCACACCAGATTGTTCAGTCACCAATGCAGTACAGACGCTATAGCCAAGCTTCTTGTAAGCTACTTGTTTGTTAGTCTTACCTCCTGAACACTGCTAACTCTGTTCTCTGCCTGTGCCTTAGGTTCTCCACTCTAGCTCCTAGCACACCTGCCACACCAGCCTCATTCTCACCTGCTGCTTGCCAGTTTGGATTGTGGATCCCATTTGCTCTACCATTCCCAACCACTTTGCCACATCCAAATCCAAAGAACACTCAGCTAAGCCATCAGATCCATCTTCCACTCAAGCTACAGTTAACAGCTCTCAACCAATCCTGCATCTCCTGGTCTGTGTGTGCATTTATGTCCTAAATTTAACTGTTTTAAACAGGAGCAAGGCAGCATAGGCATCCTTATACCCTTACAGGATTGATGAAGATGGACCTGGACTGAGTGGATGGAGACCTCATCCATCTAAGGCTTGAAACTAAGGTGGTTGGTAACCCATGAGACATTCACAAGGTGACATACTTATAGTTGCTTTGTACTGAGAGTTGTGTGCTTTAACTGACAATGCAACAACAAAGGGGAAATATTAACTTGATAGGAGTATGAATATGTGCAAAATGTCAAAGAGGGAGAAGGGCAAAAGGGACAAAAGGGCCTTCCCGAAATTGTTGCCACAAAGTTAGAAGACTATTGTCTTCAGTGTATGCTGTACATTAAGATTTCCCTTCATTAGAACAAAGGTGCTCAAACCATTAAAAACTGCCTCAAACCAGAAGTACAAGAAGTATGGAGACTGGGACATGCTATTGTTATAGACAGTGGTGGAAAGGAACTAAACAGGTTCAGGGTCATGTCAAAGCTGCTTAAAGGAAGAGGCTGCAGATTACTTGTCATAATGATAAGAATTGTAGTTCAGTTTGGATGAAGGCAACATGTGAATGTAACAGTAAACCACAGAAACGACAGCGTCATCAGTGAAGAGGACGGCCTTCGGTCTCAGATACACAATGGACCTGAACATATATGGACATGATCACCAAAGTCAACAACCTTCAGGGTTTGTGTGAACCTCTCCAGAAACATTGCGCACAAAAGAGTGGTTCCTCTTTAAGTGTGAAGCTGTAGACTTTGGTGACCTGAACCATTAGTAATTGAACTGCTGCAGTGCATGAAAATGTGGGTATAACCAGCTGTGATCAATCTGATAGAAGAGCTAGTTGTACCTCAAAACACTGCAGTGAAAACCCCCTGCTGATGTTTTTGTCTTCTGCTTAGTCCACTGTGGGCTTTACCCTGAAAGTGGGACAAAAAACAGTTAATGTCACTGAAATAATAGATGTTTTGGTTAAATGTGGTACTCTCCAATCTACAGTAATTCTAGATTATTGAGTTTACCAACTCTGTAAAGACTGCAAAAATGAGTAACCTGGGCCCTCTGACCTGCACGACTGAAGCACCATCTACAGCTAAGAAGCAGGACACCACAAAACATCTCTTTCTCCATGGGCTTGATAACAACTGGGCATAGCCATAGACTGTTATTGCATATCCATACAACAAAGTTAATGTTACCATGCTTAACATGTTACATCCAGTAACTAGGCCTTGCATGCAACTAACCCCTTCCTAACCAGACACCTTTAGCCTACAACAATTGGCCTTAAACACAGAACTACATGGTTAAGAGGTTTAGAACCAATCTCTGCACACTTTGTTTCAGGCAGCACATGTGGTTCAAGACTCCCCATGGTCTGGCCTTTTGTTTCTGTAGTTCTCTCTGTTAGCCATATTGTCTGTAGGTCATGTGCTTGGTCACCAGTTGACCTCAGTCATCTTGCCATTGTCTTTTCATGTGTGTCTTGAATCAACATTCATGTGTCCATGTGAACAGTGAAAGAGGTTTTCCTCTCTGTAATCATTCCTACTGTTCATAATGGATATTAAAAGATCCTCTTCAAATGTGCTTTCATTGTAAGTTAAGTGATAGAGGCCAAAATCCATAGTGTGTCCACACAATCATTTAGTGCAAAAATGCATTTAAAAGTTGATGTGAAGCTTATATGAGGCTTCAGTAGTTTGAGTTAGTCATATCCAGTGGATATCTGCCAGATTTATGTCTTTTTAGCATCAAATTCTCTCTTTGTGTTTCCCTGTTCCTGCAGTAGAAGTTTTACAACAAAAAGAGGGGCTTTGGCTCCAAAAAGACTGTAATGTTGTCAGATATCTACTTGATTTGACTAATTTGGACAACTGAAGCTTCATATTAGCTGAATATAAAAAACATTTATGTCTGAAATCCATGATCCGGTGTGAGCAGCTCTGCCTCCAAGAAATGTTTGAATAAGTTCAACTTGTTTGGGAGTTGGCTTGTCAAGATGATGGTGTTGAATTATTGTACTCTGCTGGAGAACTCAACGCAGGCCAGCCTGAATGTGGGCATCAGTAAAGTGTGGAAGTAAAAACTGAAGGGGATACACAACAAACTTGAACATGTGGACATAGCTAATGAACTCCAGTGCGTTTGTGAGTCTGTCAATTTCCCACAACATGAACTGTTCCTCTTTTTTTTGCGAATCTGCAGTATATAAGATCACACCTCTCTGGTTTACTCCTCATTAGACACTAGCGACTTGTTAGTGACTGAACACAGGAGGCATTTACAGCTGAGATCCAGGGTCAACAAGCGTTTGAAGATGAGGACGACTCTCTGCATTTGTCTGCTCACCCTGGGTGTCATGATGCTCTTCTTTGAATCAGCAGGTACAACTCTTCATTTACAGTTTTTGCATTGTTTTACGTACAGAATAATGAAGTTATACTAGTAAATTACAGGCTATTTCTCTGTAATGTCATTATGACTTTGTGCTTACTGCAATGAATATAAGGAACAATATCGATACGATTTAAAGGTCTATATTTATATTCTTGGACTCCAATGGGATATCTTATATGATTTACAGCTAAAAACTCCTTATTGATCTGATACTGGCCCTTTATGCAGCCCTTTGAAGCTGTAGAGACTTGCTTCAATAAAAATTACAAACTTGGAAAGACCTACATTTAAGTTTTAAACCCCTTTAGAAATGAATCGCAGCCTGATGTCTATATGAATAAAGAAGTATTAGTGGTGAATCTTGGACCAATCATATTGTCTTGGTACCTCCTACCTCTAATTCAGTGACTCTTTCTCTGTCTCTCTCTCTCTCTCTCTCAGTGTCAGCATGTGGTAAACTGAGCGGTGGTGCCATTGGATTTCCCATCTGCAATACAGCCTCTAAACAAGAGACGAAATTGCAAATCAAGGAGTGTTATGAACAGAAACTATATGGGTGCCCAGATGCCTTCCTGTAAGTACAGCATGTTTTTTGTCTTTAAACATTCTAAATCTGAATACATCTATATTCATCTCTCTTTAATGTCATTACTGTAATCTGCTGGAAGGGTTTAGAAGTACTTCATGATACCAGAGCACCACTCAGTGACATGAAATCATAGCTGTTTCAGGGTTAAATATACTGTATTACAGGATACTTGGCCTTCATTCAGGTTTGGTTGCCTGAAGGAATCTGTCAAATGATAAATGTTCATCTGATATCACTTAAGACACTGCTGTAACAACAGCAGAGGAATACTGGGCTCTCTTCAAGTCAATATTTCATTAAAAAGCACAGTGGGACTAATGTTTAATGAGGTGTTGTGGATAGAAGCATCAGCCTACATTCAGGTAATAATAAAAATGTCTAATTGTTTCATTTCTCTGTTTCCTGTTTCTAGGATTAAAACCGACAGCGATAAGTGGAAGTGTCTCGACCCAAATACCTGGTGGCTCAAAGAGGCAATAAAGGAGGTGAGAATTAACTGTTAAAATCTGCTGGGTTAACAAATGTAATATATTACGAGTCCATAGTGAGCTATATTTAGAAGATCAGATGAATCAGAATCATTTCAAAACCTGCAGGATGACATTGACTTTCCTCAACTCTTTTGCTTAAACTACTGTTTTACTTGCAATTAAGAAGTTAATTTTTAAAGTCATGTTAAGTTTGCTGCTCATTTGTTGTAAAATGCGAAGTGCCTCAGAAGGTTCGAAATGATCTCCAAAGTGGAGACAAACTTTTCTTTATGGAAAAAAAGCAGAAGTAATAAAAAAATACACAGAAAACAGTCAAGCAGTACAACTGGTTGCTGAAACAAATTCACAAAGATATAATGGATTTAATGGATTCCTGCTCTGTCTGTTTTGACCTTTCTTTCTGCCTCTCTGCACCACAGAGAACACTGGATTGTCCTTCACTTATATCGAAGATCAAACGGAGACTTGAAGTCCTGGATGAAGTTGATCTGGAATAAAAACAGCCGCCCAGAAGAATTTCTGATGATTTGCTACTTATTGCTTTTACTGAAATATAAAAATGTTTCAGAGTTGATCTTCTTTGAGAGAAATAAACCTGAAGCCAAAAAAAAAAAAATAAATAAATAAAAAGCCAAAAATAAATCATATTAAATGCATTTCAAAAGCATTCATAAGTTGCTATTGTTTTTCTTCATTTATAAAGTTCACTTTTAGTACAGGAGTTCAGAGCAGCAGAGCAGATGGACCCAAATGCAGGAGACATCAGACACAGGAACTGAATTATCTTTATTTAGTCTCAGAAGTGCAGGCAAAGAAAAATTGAACACGACAGAACAAAACTGAGCTAAGAAGAGATCCAACAAGACTGAACTTAAACACAGGACTGAAATACTAACTTAATAAATGAGAAGATGAGGTGCAGGTGGGGAGATGGGCAGAGGAAAGTCAAGTGAGGGGAATGAGGAGATGAAACAGTAGAAACCCAGTTTTAGCTGCTCTGCTCTGGCTTCCTGTAACATTTAGAATTGACTTTAAGTTCCTCCTCCTTACATAAAAAGCCTTTGATAGGCTAAGACTGAGCTGCATTGCTAACTTCCTTGTTAACTATCTGCCTTAATGAACACTGTGAACATTTGCTGCTGGTTTACTAGAGATTCACAGCAACAGCTGAAAGAAAATCATTGATGTAGCCTTTGTCAGTTACGCCCCAAAACTATAAAACATAACTGATCAGGGAAGCCAGCTCGCTAGATATTTTAAAAAGAAAGCTAACAACTTATTTCCTCACCTCGGCCTTTAACTAGCTTTTGTCTCCATCTGCTTCTCACTTATGCTCTACTGCACTTTTTTTTAAAAATGTTGAATTTTATTTGATTACGTATATTCTATGTATTCTATGTTTTAACTTTGTTTCTTCATTTCATTTTACTTTTATTTGTTTTATCTTAAACCAACATGTTTTATTTTCCCTCTTATGTAGATTTATACGTTTTCATGTTCATTTTATGACGCATAAGTCTTTCTTCATGTAAAGCACTTGGTACACGTGCTTCACACATTTCTTTGGCTACAAAGCACTTTGAACTGCATTTCTTCCTTGTATGAAAGAATCCCCTGGATTTGTTATCATCATTAGTATTATATTATTTGTTGTGTCTTCTAAGATAATTTCATCATGGTTTCTCGTACATATATTGCCATGCTTTTGTCTATTATTAATTCATATTAAAATTAATTAATTAAATTAATTATTGTTCATGCAGAACAGGAGAAAAACAAGACAGACTGTGCATTACAACAGCAAAAGCAGGGTTGTGGCGTCTGCATGTCTGAGTGTTTAAAACATCATTTAACCGCAACATCCCCATTTTGATTGTGCATGTCATCCTATCCTATCTGTATCTATATTGTCACCATCTAGAGGAAAACGCCTTAAAAAATAATGTCTCTAAACAGTTTCCTATGACGGTCCATCTGCAAAAATCTAGCTGTCAGAAAAGAGTAAAAATGTTAAAAATGTTGATACACTCATCTGCCTACAGTTGTTACTGTGCACTTAAAGCAACATAAAAGCTCCCTTATGTTATTCATAGCTGGGGTTGCCTACTCTGTATGTTTTCTAGGTAAAAGAATAATTAAATATATGTTCCTATTTACAGTTAATTTTCTCCTTAAAAGATCCTGGATGTAAACATGAATTAAAGATGAGACTTAAAGGACCAAAATATCTGCTCCTGCAGTACAATATCTACTAGTAGAAACTACAGCATCATTAAACTTTTAATGCTTAGTTTAAGGCACAGGCAGCACTTAAAGTTAGAGAAGCATCGTGATCTTGGCCTAATCCAGAGTTGTTGTTTTTTGGAGTTGAACCTGGAACCAAAAATAAATCATATTAAATGGAGTGGGATCATGTTTTTCACACATACAATGTTTGACTTGCAGTGTAGCGTCAATGGGGAAATATTAACTTGATAATAACATGAATATGTACAAACTGGCAAAGAGGAAGACAAGTACGTTCCCCAAACTGTTGCCACAAAGTTAGAAGACTGCTGTCTAATGTATAAGTGTATGCTGTAGCATTAAGATGATGACTGGAACAAAGGAGTCCAAACCATTAAAAACAGCCTCAAACCAGAAGTACAAAAAGTATGTGGACTGGGATGTGCTATGGTTATAGACAGTGGTGGAAAGGAACTATTATTTATTCACATTTAATCAAGTAATGTACTTTTTGTAATGTACAATTTTAAGGTACTTGTACTTGAGAATTTTCTGATGATTATTTTCTCAATTAAATAATTAGCTGTTTGTACTGTTTGTTTTAAATCCTGACCAACGGTTCTCAACCCAAAGATATTCAGTTTGTTATCAGACAAGAGTAAAGAAAGCAAAAAATATTCACATTTGAGAAGCTGGAATCAGAGAATTTTGGCATTATTATTATTATTTTTTTAAAATGACTCAAAACTATTAATTGGATATCAAAATAATGGCAATAAATTTTTCTGTCATTCAACTCATCGACTAATTGTTGCAGCTTTAGTTGGCGCTATTTCATCTATTACTATGGAGGTCCGTTCCAGAAAGCGGGTTCAGTGAAAACTCAGAGTTCAGGGTCAGGTTAAAGCTGCTTCGAGGCTGCAGGTTACTTGTAATGCTGATAAGAATTGTAGTTCAGTTTGGATGCAGGCATCAGCAACATGTGAATGTAACAGTAAACCACAGAAACGACAGCGTCATCGGTGAAGAGGATGGCCCTCGGTCTGAGATACACAACAAACCTGAACATATTTGAACATGATCAACACCTACACCAATTGGCCTTAAACAGAGAATGACATGGTTGAGAGGTTAGAGCCTATTTCTGCACATTTTGTTTCAGGCAGCACATGTGGTTCAAGACTCCCCATGGTCTGGCCTTTTGTCTCTGTAGTTCTCTCTGTTGGCCATATTGTCTGTACGTCATGTGCTTGGTCACCACGTGACTCCCGCCATCTTGCCATCGTCTTTTCATGTGTGTCTTAAAACAAAAGTCATGTGTCCATATGAATATTGAAAGAGGTTTTCCTCTCTGTTATCATTCCTACTGATCATACTGGATATTAAAATATCCCCTTCAAATGTGCTTTCATTGTAAATGATAGAGGCCAAAATCCACAGTGTGCCCACACAGTCAATTAGTGCAAAAATCTATTTAAAAGTTGATGTGAAGCTTATATAAGGCTTCAGCAGTTTGAGTTAGTCATATCCAGTGGATATCTATTTGAAAAGTTTTTGTAACAAAAAGATGGAATTTGGGTCTAAAAGACTATTAACAGATATCTACTTGATTTAAGTAATTTGGACAGCTGAAGCTTCATATTAGCTTCAGATAAACGTTTAAATACATTTTTAGACAGAAGGAGGACTGTGGATTTTGTCCCCCATCACCAGTTAGACTGTCAGTGTATCGCGTCCATTTCCCTCAACAAGAATTGTTCCTCTTTTTTTGTGAAGCTGCAGTATATAAGATCACACCTCTCTGGCTTACTCATCATTAGACACTAGCGACTTATTAGTGACTGAACACAGGAGGCATTTACAGCTGAGATCCAGGGTCAACAAGCTTTTGAAGATGAGGACGACTCTCTGCATTTGTCTGCTTACCCTGGGTGTCATGATGCTCTTCTTAGAATCAGCAGGTACAACTCTTCATTTACAGTTTTTGCATTGTTTTACGTACAGAGTAATGAAGTTATACTAGTAAATTACAGGCTGTTTCTCTGTAATGTCATTATGACTTTGTGCTTACTGCAACGAATACAAGGAACAATATCGATACGATTTAAAGGTCTATATTTATATTCTTGGACTCCAATTGGATATATTTTATGATTTACAGCTAAAAGCTCCTTATTGATCTTATACTGGCCCTTTATGCAGCCTTTTCAAGCTGTAGAGACTTGCTTCAATAAAAATTACAAACTGGGAAAGACCTACTTTTACGTTTTAAACCCCTTTAGAAATGAATCGCCTGATGTCAGCATGTGGTCAAGTGCGCGGTTTTGCCAATGGATTTCCCATCTGCAATACAGCCTCTAAACTAAAGAAGGAATGGCAAATCAAGGAGTGTTTTGAACAGAAAAAACTCATGGGGTGCCCGCATGCCTTCCTGTAAGTACAGCATGTTTTTTGTCTTTAAACATTCTAAATCTGAATAAATCTATATTAATCTCTCTTTAAAGTGCCATTACTGTAATCTGCTGGAAGGGTTTAGAAGTACTTCATGATACCAGAGCACCACTCAGTGACATGAAATCATAGCTGTTTCAGGGTCAAATATACTGTATTACAGGATACTTGAGCTTCATTATACATAATACATAAATGTTCATGTGATATCACTTAAGACACTGCTGCAACAACAGCAGAGGAATACTGGGCTCTCTTCAAGTCAATATTTAATTAAAAACACAGTGGCACTAATGTTTAATGAGGTGTTGTGGATAGAAGCATCAGCCTACATTCAGGTAATAATAAAAATGTCTAATTGTTTCATTTCTGTGTTTCCTGTTTCTAGGATTAAAACCACCAGCAATGAGAAGAAGTGTCTCAACCCAAATCTCCCATGGCTCAAAAAGGAAATAAATCAGGTGAGAATTAACTGTTAAAATCTGCTGGGTTAACAAACGTGATATATTACGAGTCCATAGTGAGCTATATTTAGAAGGTGTGAAGAATCAGAATCATTTCAAAACTTGCAGGATGACGTTGACTTTCCTTAACTCTTTTGCTTAAACTACTGTTTTGCTTGCAACTAAGAAGTGAACTATGTCTGAGAAGACAACAATAAAACAATAATTAATAATATTCTCTCATTATCATTCATTATTGAGAACTTTATCCTCCAAGCAGTACAACTGGTCGCTGAAACAAATTCACAAAGATATAATGAATTTAATGGACTCCTGTTCTGTCTGGTTTGACCTTTCTTTCTGCCTCTCTGCACCACAGGGAAAACTGAAGTGTCGTCCACTTATATCGAAGATCAAACGGAGATTTGAAGTCCTGGATGAAGTTGATCTGGAATGAAAACAGCCGCCCAGAAGAATTTCTGATGATTTGCTACTTATTGCTTTTACTGAAATATCAAAATGTTTCAGAGTTGATCTTCTTTGAGAGAAATAAACCTGAAGCGAAAAAAAAACCCAAAATAAAATAAAAAGCCAAAAATAAATCATATTAAATGCATTTCAAAAGCATTCATAAGTGGCTATTGTTTTTCTTCATTTATAAAGTTCACTTTTAGTACAGGAGTTCAGAGCAGCAGAGCAGATGGACCCAAATGCAGGAGACATCAGGCACAGGAACTGAATTATCTTTATTTAGTCTCAGAAGTGCAGGCAAAGAAAAACTGAACAGGACAGAACAAAACTGAGCTAAGAAGAGATCCAACAAGACTGAACTTAAACACAGGACTGAAATACTAACTTAATAAATGAGGAGATGAGGTGCAGGTGGGGAGATGGGCAGAGTAAAGTCAAGTGAGGGGAATGAGGAGATGAAACAGTAGAAACCCAGTTGTAGCTGCTCTGCTCTGGCTTCCTGTAACATTTAGAATTGACTTTAAGTTCCTCCTCCTTACATAAAAAGCCTTTGATAGGCTAAGACTGAGCTGCATTGCTAACTTCCTTGTTAACTATCTGCCTTAATGAACACTGTGAACATTTGCTGCTGGTTTACTGGAGATTCACAGCAACAGCTGAAAGAAAATCATTGATGTAGCCTTTGTCAATTACGTCCCAAAACTATAAAACACAACTGATAGATATCAGGGAAGCCAGCTCGCTAGATGTTTTAAAATGAAAGCTAACAACTTATTACCTCACCTCGGCCTTTAACTCACTTTTGTCTCCATCTGCTTCTCACTTATGCTCTACTGCACTTTTTTAAAAATGTTGAATTTTACTTGATTTCGTATATTCTATGTATTCTATGTTTTAACTTTGTTTCTTCATTTCATTTTACTTTTATTTGTTTTATTTTATTATGCGTTCCATTTTCACTTTATTTTATCTTAAATCAACATGTTTTATTTTCCCTCTTATGTAGATTTATACGTTTTCATGTTCATTTTATGACGCATAAGTCTTTCTTCATGTAAAGCACTTGGTACACGTGCTTCACACATTTCTTTTGCTACAAAGCACTTTGAACTGCATTTCTTCCTTGTATGAAAGGATCCCCTGGATTTGTTATCATCATTAGTATTATATTATTTGTTGTGTCTTCTAAGATAATTTCATCATGGTTTCTCGTACATATATTGCCATGCTTTTGTCTATTATTAATTCATATTAAAATTAATTAATTAAATTAATTATTGTTAGTGCAGAACAGGAGAAAAACAAGACAGACTGTGCATTACAACAGCAAAAGCAGGGTTGTGGCGTCTGCATTTCTGAGTGTTTAAAACATCATTTAACCGCAACATCCCCATTTTGATTGTGCATGTCATCCTATCCTATCTGTATCTATATTGTCACCATCTAGAGGAAAACGCCTTAAAAAATAATGTCTCTAAACAGTTTCCTATGACGGTCCATCTGCAAAAATCTAGCTGTCAGAAAAGAGTAAAAATGTTAAAAATGTTGATACACTCATCTGCCTACACTTGTTACTGTGCACTTAAAGCAACATAAAAGCTCCCTTATGTTATTCATAGCTGGGGTTGCCTACTCTGTATGTTTTCTAGGTAAAAGAATAATTAAATATATGTTCCTATTTACAGTTAATTTTCTCCTTAAAAGATCCTGGATGTAAACATGAATTAAAGATGAGACTTAAAGGACCAAAATATCTGCTCCTGCAGTACAATATCTACTAGTAGAAACTACAGCATCATTAAACTTTTAATGCTTAGTTTAAGGCACAGGCAGCACTTAAGGTTAGAGAAGCATCGTGATCTTGGCCTAATCCAGAGTTGTTGTTTTTTGGAGTTGAACCTGGAACCAAAAATAAATCATATTAAATGGAGTGGGATCATGTTTTTCACACATACAATGTTTGACTTGCAGTGTAGCGTCAATGGGGAAATATTAACTTGATAATAACATGAATATGTACAAACTGGCAAAGAGGAAGACAAGTACGTTCCCCAAACTGTTGCCACAAAGTTAGAAGACTGCTGTCTAATGTATAAGTGTATGCTGTAGCATTAAGATGATGACTGGAACAAAGGAGTCCAAACCATTAAAAACAGCCTCAAACCAGAAGTACAAAAAGTATGTGGACTGGGATGTGCTATGGTTATAGACAGTGGTGGAAAGGAACTATTATTTATTCACATTTAATCAAGTAATGTACTTTTTGTAATGTACAATTTTAAGGTACTTGTACTTGAGAATTTTCTGATGATTATTTTCTCAATTAAATAATTAGCTGTTTGGACTGTTTGTTTTAAATACTGACCAACGGTTCTCAACCCAAAGATATTCAGTTTGTTATCAGAGAAGACTAAAGAAAGCAAAAAATATTCACATTTGAGAAGCTGGAATCAGAGAATTTTGGCATTATTATTTTTTAAAATGACTCAAAACTATTAATTGGATATCAAAATAATGGCAATTAATTTTTCTGTCATTCAACTCATCAATTAATTGTTGCACCTTTAGTTGGCGCTATTTCATCTATTACTATGGAGATCCGTTCCAGAAAGTGGGTTCAGTGAAAACTCAGAGTTCAGGGTCAGGTTAAAGCTGCTTCGAGGCTGCAGGTTACTTGTAATGCTGATAAGAATTGTAGTTCAGTTTGGATGCAGGCATCAGCAACATGTGAATGTAACAGTAAACCACAGAAACGACAGCGTCATCAGTGAAGAGGACGGCCTTCGGTCTGAGATACACAACGAACCTGAACATATCTGGACATGATCAACACCTACACCAATTGGCCTTAAACAGAGAACGACATGGTTAAGAGGTTAGAGCCTATTTCTGCACATTTTGTTTCAGGCAGCACATGTGGTTCAAGACTCCCCATGGTCTGGCCTTTTGTCTCTGTAGTTCTCTCTGTTGGCCATATTGTCTGTACGTCATGTGCTTGGTCACCACGTGACTCCCGCCATCTTGCCATCGTCTTTTCATGTGTGTCTTAAAACAAAAGTCATGTGTCCATACGAACAGTGAAAGATGTTTTCCTCTCTGTTATCATTCCTACTGTTCATACTGGATATTAACAGATCCTCTTCAAATGTGCTTTCATTGTAAGTGATAGAGGCCAAAATCCACAGTGTGTCCACACAGTCATTTAGTGCAAAAATGCATTTAAAAGTTGGTGTGAAGCTTATATAAGGCTTCAGCAGTTTGAGTTAGTCATATCAAGTGGATATCTATTTGAAAAGTTTTTGTAACAAAAAGATGGAATTTGGGTCTAAAAGACTGTAAACAGATATCTACTTGATTTAAGTAATTTGGACGCTGAAGCTTCATATTAGCTTCAGATAAACGTTTAAATACATTTTTAGACAGAAGGAGGACTGTGGATTTTGTCCCCCATCACCACTTACACTGTAAGTGTATCACGTCCATTTCCCACAACAAGAGCTGTTCCTCTTTTTATTGTGAAGCTGCAGTATATAAGATCAAACCTCTCTGGTTCACTCATCATTAGACACTAGCAACTTGTTAGTAACTGAACACAGGAGGCATTTACAGCTGAGATCCAGGGTCAACAAGCGCTTGAAGATGAGGATGACTCTCTACATTTGTCTGCTTACCCTGGGTGTCATGACGATCTGCTGTGCATCAGAAGGTACAGCTCTTACTCTTCAGTTTTTGCATTGTTTTACATACAGAGTACTGAAGTTATACTAGTAAATTACAGGCTATTTCTCTGTAATGTCATTATGACTTTGTGCTTATTGCAACAAATACAAGGAACAATATTGATACGATTTAAAGGTCTATATTTATATTCTTGGACTCCAATGGGATATCTTTTATGATTTACAGCTAAAAGCTCCTTATTGATGTGATACTGGCCCTTTATTCAGCCTTTTCAAGCTGTAGAGACTTACTTCAATAAAAACTACAAACTGGGAAAGACCTCCATTTAAGTTTTTAACCCCTTTAGAAATGAATCACAGACTGATGTCTATAGGAATAAAGTATTAGTGGTGAATCTTGGACCGATCATATTGTCTGGGTAACAGTGTGTCATGATTGTTGTACTAATGAGTAAAAAATTAATTCGGTGTCTTTCTCTCTTTCATTCTCTCTCTGTCTGTTTGTCTGGTGGTTTGGCAGGTGTTGGCCTTTCAATGGACTGCTGCATAAACACCAGTAGTCCAAGGAAGACTTTTATGAGGCAAATCAAGGAGTGCTATGAACAGGAACAGGGAAAGTGGTGCCCACATGCCTTCATGTAAGTACAGTATGTTTTTTGAACATGTCTTTAAACATATTAAATCTGAATTAATCTGCATTAATCTCTTTCAAGTGCCATTACTGTAATCTGCTGGAAAACTAGTTGAAAAGTACTTCATGATACCAGAACACCACTCAGTGACATGAAATCATAGCTGTTTCAGGGTTAAATATACTGTATTACAGGATACTTGAGCTTTATTCAGGTTTGGCCGCATGAAGGAATCTGTCAAATGATAAATGTTCATCTGATACTCGACACTTAAGACACTGCTGTAATAACAGCAGGGGAACACTGGGCTCTCTTCAAGTCAATATTTCATTAAAAAACACAGTGGGACTAATGTTTAATGAGGTGTTGTGGATAGAAGCATCAGCCTACATTCAGATAATAATAAAAATGTCTAATTGTTTAATTTCTCTGTTTCCTATTTCTAGGATTAAAACCACCAGCAATGAGTGGAAGTGTCTCAACCCAAAACTCCGTTGGCTCAAAAAGGCAATAAAGGAGGTGAGAATTAACTGTTAAAATCTGCTGGGTTAACAAATGTGATACATTACGAGTCCATAGTGAGCTATATTTAGAAGGTGTGAAGAATCAGAATCATTTCAAAACTTGCAGAATGACGTTGACTTTTCTTAACTCTTTTGCTTAAACTACTGTTTTTCTTGCAACTAAGAAGTGTAGATTTTAGTGAACTATATCTGAGAACACAAGAAAATATTGTAACACTTTTCCGGTTAAAGTTTGGTTCAAATGAAGAGAAAAAAGTAACACTTTATTTTACAGGCCTGTGATTTCCTAATTATTTCCACAAAAGTCAAATGTCAACAAATATTCTCTCATTATCAATCATTATTGAGAACTTTCTCTGTATATGATGAACTTCATTTTTACCATGTTCATTTTACATTTTTGCATGTTCAGTTGACTAAGAGTTGACTCATTTTCTCTAGCTTATACTAGCAATTGATTGGAATCAATTATTATTATATTATTATTATTATTATTATTATTATTATTATTATTATTATTGTTGTTGTTGTTCAGAAACGATGGGCCCGTATCAGGAGAAGAGAGTAGAACATCTAATATAAGTAATGTTGTAATCTAATTTTAAAGTAATGTTAAGTTTACTGCTCATCCGTTTTAAAATGCAAAGCGGTTCCTTTGGAGGATCATGAAGTATCATGACTGCCATCATGTGAATCTGCACTACTAGTCAATGCCTCAAACTTTTCTTTATGAAAAAAAAAAAATATATATACATATATATATAAAGTACACAAAAAACAGTCAAGCAGTACAACTGGTCGCTGAAACAACTTCACAAAGATACAATGAATTTAATGGACTCCTACTCCATCTGTTTTGACCTTTCCTTCTGCCTCTCTGCACCACAGGGAACACTGAAGTGTCCTCCAGAATTTTCTATCATACGCAGATTTGAAGTCCTGGATGAAGTTGATCTGGAATAAAAACAGCCGCCCAGAAGAATTTCTGATGATTTATTACTTATTGCTTTTATTGAAATATCAAGATGTTTCAAGCACAATTGTTCTTTTTTGGGAGAAATAAATCTGAACCAAAAATAAATCATATTAAATTGATTTGAAAAGTGACTGGTTGTTGTTTTTCTACATTGATAAAGTTTTATACTTTTAACTTTTTGTTTTTTAACAAAAAGTTAAGTACAGGAGTACAGGAGTTCAGAGCAGCAGAGCAGTTGGACCCAAATGCAGGAGACATCAGGCACAGGAACTGAATTATCTTTATTAAGTCTCAGAAGTGTGGGCAGGACAGAACAAAACTGAGCTAAGAAAGGATCCAACAAGACTGAACTCAAACACAGGACTGAAATACTAACTTAATAAATGAGGAGATGAGGTGCAAGTGAGGAGATGAGCAGAGAAAGTCAAGTGAGGGGAATGAGGAGATGAAACAGTAGAACAGAAAATAAGCTGATGGGCTGAGGAAAACAGTGGGAAAAGGGCAAGGCCTACGAGTCTGAATGCAGGACAGGTGTGAGGGAAAAGCAGGCTGGGGAAGAGCACAGGGACACAGGAGGGAAATAGTGCAAACAGACAACTAAAAACACAAGTAGGCTCAAGAAAGTCTTAAATACCAGCAGGCCGAATACAAACAAAAAACACTACAGAGCTATGTGGCCTTAAAGCCCAAAACAGATCTGAATTGAGCAGTGGTGATTCATTGTTGTATATGTAACTCAAAGTGCTACATCACCACTTGGAGTGTGAATATCATGAAAAACACTAAACCTGCAGCTCAGACAAATCAGCCTGAAACACATTCTCAAATCAATCTGGCAATAAAAACAATGTTCTCATAACCGAGTGAAGGTAAAAAGACTTCAGATTTCACTCCAGTTCTGTTTGCTCTTCCAACCGAACACATATATTATGAACTATGCAGCAAAGGTTTAATGCAACAAGCATCAGTATCTCCAGTGGTCCTTAAACATAATCTGCAACATATCTTCTTTTCTGTATATTAACAAAATTCGATGCAATGTGAAGCAATGACATACATTTGCATGTAGTTCCTGTTTATCTGAGCTTATGTTGAAGTAATGTCTGTTAGTTACTGATATCAGTACTGACTAAAAACCATGCGTCTTCAAACTGCCGATCTAAACTGATTATTTTATGTATCTGATTAACCGTTGTTGCTACAGCATGACGTTCCTTTTTATGTTGAAACACTAAAACAGTTTGATGAAGATAAAAAGCCATCTGCATGTTGACGCCTGTTTAGAGAATCCAAAGAAACACATCGTCATAGTGACAAGACAGATGAAGGACAGATGAAGGACAGATGAAGCAACAGCAAAGAGGAAGAGACTCAAACCATGATAGTCAAAAAGATGATTGCTTCACATTAACGTTCATCAGTATGTATGTGTTATTTATAATCTGCATTTGACTAGAAGCGTGAGAAAAAACAGTGAATTTAATTTTATTTTATTCTTAACTGGTCAGGTTGTAACATTGTAGAAAATAACTTGATACCAAATCTTTTTTTACTTGTGCCACAAAATGTTTTATTTGCATCTAATGAACTCATCTCTCTCAGTGTGGAATATTTGATGAGATTTTATACATAAAAACAAATATATGAACCAAAATCCTATCAAAACATTTGTTACAGCTTGAGACCATGAAGTTATGTAGCATGGTCTTCCAACAATGACCCCAGACGTTTCCCTCAGATCAATCTAAGGTATATTATGTAAAGACTGCACAAAGGAGTAACCTGGGCCCTCTGACCTGCACGACTGAAGCACCATCTACAGCTAAGAAGCAGGACACCACAAAGTATATCTTTCTCCATGGGCTTGATAACAACTGGGCATAGCCTTGCAACAAATAGTGTAGCATAGCATAGCATAGCTAAGCAGGACTGTTATTGCATATCCATACCACTAAGTTAATGGTGGCATGCTTAACATGTTACATCCAGTAACTAGGCCTTGCATGCAACTAACCTCTTCCTAACCTGACATCTTTAGCCTACAGCAATTGGCCTTAAACAGAGAACCACGTGGTTAAGAGGTTTAGAGCGTCTCTCTGCACACTTTGTTTCAGGCAGCACATGTGGTTCAAGACTCCCCATGGTCTGGCCTTTGGTTTCTGTAGTTCTCTCTGTTGGCCATATTGTCTGTACGTCATGTGCTTGGTCACCAAGTGACTTCAGCCATCTTGCCATTGTCTTTTCATGTGTGTCTTAAAACAACAGTCAGGTGTCCATATGAACAGTGAAAGAGGTTTTCCTCTCTGTAATCATTCCTACTGTTCATACTGGATATTAACAGATCCTCTTCAAATGTGCTTCCATTGTAAGTTAAGTGATAGAGGCCAAAATCCACAGTGTGTCCACACAGTCATTTAGTGCAAAAATGCATTTAAAAGTTGATGTGAAGCTTATATGAGGCTTCAGCAGAGTTAGTCATATCCAGTGGATATCTGCCCCATTTATGTCTTTTTAGCATCAAATTCTCTCTTTGTGTTTCCCTGTTCCTGCAGTAGAAGTTTTACAACAAAAAGAGGGGCTTTGGCACTAAAAATACTGTAATGTTAACAAGTATCTACTTGGTTTGAGTAATTTGGACAACTGAAGCTTCATATTAGCTGAATATAAAAAACATTTATGTCTGAAATCCATGATCCGGTGTGAGCAGCTCTGCCTCCAAGAAATGAATAATTTCAACTTGTTCGGGCGTTGGCTTGTCAAGATGATAGTGTTGAATTATTGTACTCTGCTGGAGAACTCAATGCAGGCCAGTCTGAACGTGAGCATCAGTAAAGTGTGAATGTAAAAACTGCAGCATCACCACTGAAGAGGATGCACAACGAACTTGAACATATGTGGACATAACTGATGAACTCCAGGGCGTTTGTGAGTCTGTCCATTTCCCTCGACATGAACTGTTCCTCTTTTTTTGTGAAAAAAAGAGTAATAGTTCTCTCTGGTTCACTCATCATCAGACACTAGCTATAAGGAGGCACTTTCAGCTGAGATCCAAGTGTTTGAAGATGAGGATGACTCTCTGCATTTGTCTGCTTACCCTGGGTGTCATGATGCTCTTCTGTGAATTAGCAGGTACAGCTCTTCATCTTCAGTTTTTGCATTGTTTTACATACAAAGTAATGAAGTTACACTAGTCAACAGACTATTGTTTTGTAATGTCATTATGACTTTGTGCTTATTGCAACAAAAATAAGGAACAATATCTCATGTTTTTGTAGACTGCTTCACACGATAGTATTTAGGTTTTTAGTTTGTAAAAATGATAATAATTATTACTATTATTTAATTATGTATTTATCTATTTTGCCCATTTCCAAACATAGTTGCACAGTGCTTGTTCTACTGCAATGTAAGATCTGTGAAGCACTTTGAATCACACTGACCTGTATGAAGGGTGCTATATAAATAAAGTTTGATTGATTAAAAGTTAACACCAAGAGAGGAAACAAGAAGTCAACTCTAAAACAATGAGGCATATAGACCACAAGATTTTTTAAAAAAAAGTATAGTTAGAATTTAAAGGTCTATATTAATATTCTTGGACTATATTGGAATATATTTTTATGATTTATAGCTAAAAGCTCCTTATTGATCTGATACTGGCCCTTTATGCAGACTCTTGTGGCTGTAGAGACTTGGTTCAATAAAAACTACAAAGTTTTTAACCCCTTTAGAAATGAATCAATCTGATGTCTATATGAATAAAGAAGTATCAGTGGTCTTGGACCAATCATACTGTCTGGGTACCTCCCAGTGTGTAACAAAACAATGTAAAAAAAATAATTCTCTCTCTCTCTCTCTCTCTCTCTTTCTCTCTCTCTCAGTGTCAGGGTGTGGTGATGGTAAAGGTCATGGCATGGCATTAACCCTCTGCAATAAAGCCTTAAAACTAAGGAAGGAATGGCAAATCAAGGAGTGTTATGAACAGAACCTACGGGGGTGCCCACATGCCTTCCTGTAAGTACAGCATGTTTTTTTGAACATGTCTTTAAACATACTAAATCTGAATAAATCTCTATCCATCTCTTTGAAGTGTCATTACTGTAATCTGCTGGAAGGGTTTAGACGTATTCCATGATACCAGAACATCACTCAGTGACATGAAATCATAGCTGTTTCAGGGTTAAATATACTGTATTACAGGATACTTGAGCTTCACTCCGGTTTTTTGTGCATAAAGGAATCTGTCAAATGATAAATGTTCATCTGATATCTGACGCTTAAGACACTGCTGTAACAACAGCAGGGGAACACTGGGCTCTTTTCAAGTCAATATTTCATTAAAAAACACAGTGAGACTAATGTTTAATGAGGTGTTGTGGATAGAAGCATCAGCCTACACTCAGGTAACAATAAAAATGTTTGTTTCATTTCTCTGTTTCCTGTTTCTAGGATTAAAACCACCAGCAATGAGTGGAAGTGTCTCAACTCAAGTCTCCCGTGGCTCAAAAGGGAAATAAATGAGGTGAGAATCAATTGTTAAAAATCTGCTGGGTTAACAAACGTAATATATTATGAGTCCATGGTGAGCTATATTTAGAAGATCCGATGAATCAAGAGTGTTTCAAAACTCGCTGGATGACATTGACTTTCCTTAACTCTTTTGCTTAAACTACTGTTTTGCTTGCAACTAAGAAGTGAACTATATCTGAGAGGACAACAATAAAACAATAATTAATGATATTCTCTCATTATCATTCATTATTGAGAACTTTATCCTCCATATATGATGAACTTCATTTTTACCATGTTGACAATTTCACATTTTTGCATGTTCAGTTGACTAAGAGATTTTCTCTAGCTTATATTAGCAACTGATTGGAATAAATTATTATTATAATTATTATTATTTTGGTACTACTACTATTATTGTTGGTACTACTATTCTTATTAGTAGTGGTGAGGGATCACATCCTTGTCGCTACTGTAGTGGTGGAAACTATAAATTATTTTGCTCAGTTCAATTTGAAAATTGTAATTACTGACTATGTAGTTCATTATGATTCTTGTAAGCGATCACGTCACCACTGAAATGCAGTTCAGTGCGTTCATCAGCAAGTGGTCATGTCACCATTAATGCTGTGATGTTTGAGGAATTACTCGTTTTTATAATGTATCCAAATAAATCAGGTGTAATTTAAAAGTACACAAAAACAGTCAAGCAGTACAACTGGTCACTGAAACAAATTCACAAAGATATAATGGATTTAATGGACTCCTGCTCCGTCTGTTTTGACCTTTCCTTCTGCCTCTCTGCACCACAGGGAAAACTGAAGTGTCGTCCACTTATATCGAAGATCAAACGGAGACTTGAAGTCCTGGATGAAGTTGATCTGGAATAAAAACAGCTGCCCAGAAGAATTTCTGATGATTTACTACTTATTGCTTTTATTGAAATATCAAGATGTTTCAAGCACAATTGTTCTTTTTTGGGAGAAATAAACCTGAAGCCAAAAATAAATCAAATTAAATTGATTTTGAAAAGTGACTGGTTGTTGTTTTTCTACATTTATAAAGTTCACTTTTAGTACAGGAGTTCAGAGCAGCAGAGCAGATGGATCCAAATGCAGGAGACATCAGGCACAGGAACTGAGTTATCTTTATTAAGTCTCAGAAGTGCAGGCAAAGCAAAACTGAACAGGACAGAACAAAACTGTGCTAAGAAAGGATCCAAGATTCAAGACCAACAACTCAAACACAGGACTGAAATACTAACTTACCAAATGAGGAGATGAGGTGCAGGTGGGGAGATGGGCACAGGAAAGTCAAGTGAGGGGAATGAGGAGATGAAACAGGAGAACAGGAAAGAAGCTGATAGGCTGAATAAAACAGTGGGAAAAGGACAAGGCCTACGAGTCTGAATGCAGGACAGGTGTGAGGGAAAAGCAGGCTGGGGAAGAGCACAGGGACACAGGAGGGAAAACAGACAACCAAAAACACAAGTAGGCTCAAGAAAGCCTTAAATACCAGCAGGCCAAAAATAAACAAAAAACACCATGGAGCTACAGGGCTTAAAGTCTAAAACATAGATCTGTTCCATGACTCAAAAACTAATACCAACACTTGGAGTGTAAATAGCATGAAAAATGCTAAACCGGCAGTTAAAACAGTTCAGTTTGCTGTTCCAATCGAGCACATGTATTATAAACTAGGCAGTAAAATATCTGGACAAAGGTTCAATGCAACAAGTGTCAGAATCTCTAGTGGTCCTTAAATATAATCTGTAACACATCTACTCTTCAGTATCTAAACAATATACAATGCAATGTGAAGCAGTGACATACATTCAAGCTTATCTGGGGTTATGATGAAGTAACATCTGTCAGTTACTGATATCAGTATTGGCTAAAAACCACGTCTTCAAACTGCTGATCTAAACTGATTATTTCATATCTGATTATCCGTTGTTGCTACAGCATGATATGTTCCTTTTTATGCTGAAACACGCATAACCTGCATGCATAACCTCTAGTTTTTCCTTCAGCAGCCTGGGCTGGATTGTATTAAAGTCACCTTATCTCACTCAACCAGAGCAGCTCTCTCTCTCAGCTCCACTGTCTTTACAACGTCCTCCAAAAAAACAAATACTTGAAGTACATCCAACTTACAATGAACCAAATCAACTAGTATGCACTTTCCTGCCTAACTGTTCCCCTTTCTTTCTATTTTCACTTCCCCCCTCGCTCTCTCTCCACCGCAGGGAAAATTCAGTTGTCCACCTTTCTGGACTTCAAAGACCAGATTTCAAGACATGGATGAAGACAACACATCAAGGCAACAGAGCTACTCTGAACATTTTCTCCTGATTTACTATTTATTTCATTCATTAAAGTATCTGTTTAAAATGTATGCTGTTTTATATCAAATTTAAAACCAATTGTTATGATCTTATGTTGTAAAATGAACTAAAACAGTAATAGCAGAGATTTTGGAGTTGAACCTGGAATCAAAAATGAATAATATTAAATGGATTTAAATGGAGTTGAGTCATGTTTTCATGCATACAGTGTACAAAATGGCAAAGATGAAGACAAGGGCCTTCCCCAAACTGTTGCCACAAAGTAAGAAGACTACTGTGTCTTCTTACTTTGCACTGTTGCAGCTTTAGTTATCGTCATTTAGTCTATTACTATGGGGGTCCGTTCCAGAAAACGGCTTCGGTGAAAACTCACAGTTCAGGGTCAGGTTAAAGCTGCTTTAAGGAAGAGGCTGCAGATTACTTGTCATGATGATAAGAATTGTAGTTCAGTTTGGATGAAGGCAACATGTGAATGTAACAGTAAACCACAGAAACGATAGCATCATCAGTGAAGAGGACGGCCTTCGGTCTCAGATACACAATGGACCCGAACATATATGGACATGATCAGCAAAGTCAACAACCTTCAGGGTTTGTGTGAGCCTCTCCAGAAACATTGTGCACAAAAGAGTGGTTCCTCTTTTAGTGTGAAGCTGCAGTATGTAAGATCAAACCACTTTGGTACAGTCATCATCAGACTTTGGTGAGCTGAACCATTAGTAATTGAACTGCTGCAGTGCATGACAATGTGGGTGTAACCAGCTGTGATCAATCTGATAGAAGAGCTAGTTGTACCTCAAAACACTGCAGTGAAAACCCCCTGCTGATGTTTTTGTCTTCTGCTTAGTCCACTGTGGGCTTTACCCTGAAAGTGAGGGGAAAAAAACAGTTAATGCCACTGAAATCATAGATTTTTGGGATAAATGTGGTACTCTGTAATATACAGTAACTCTAGATTACTGAGCTTTATTTCGATCTAATTTGATGGTATTGCAAATGCAGCTCTCTGTTCTCTGATGTGACCTTCTCACAGCAGACGCACACAAAACTCTTTTCTTTACAGCAGAATATGTGAAAGCCTGCCTAAGACACAGAAACAAAGTTTTCTGGTGCCAGCAGCTACCACACCGCTGGCTGATTTAACAAGCAAAGGAGCCACAAAGCAACGACTGCAGAAAGGAGTAACCTGGGCCCTCTAACCTGCAAGGCTGGAGCACGCTTAACATGTTACATCTGGTCACTAGGCCTTCCATGCAACTAACCTCTTCCTAACCTGGCACCTTTAGCCGACACCAATTTGCCTTAAACAGAGAACCACATGGTTAAGAGGTTTAGAACCAATCTCTGCACACTTTGTTTCAGGCAGCACATGTGGTTCAGGACACCCTATGGTCTAGCCTTTTGTTTCTGTAGTTCTCTCTGTTGGCCATATTGTCTGCATGCCATGTGCTTGGTCACCAAGTGACTTCAGCCATCTTGCCATTGTCTTCTCATGTTTGTCTTAAAACAACAGTCAGGTGTCCATGTGAACAGTGAAAGAGGTTTTCCTCTCTGTAATCATTCTTCCTGTTCATACTGGATATTAAAAGATCCCCTTCAAATGTGCTTTCATTGTAAGTGATAGAGGCCAAAATTTCAGTGTGTCCACACAGTCATTTAGTGCAAAACTGCATTTAAAACTTGATGTGAAGCTTATATGAGGCTTCAGCAGTTTGGGTTAGTCATATCAAGTGGATATCTGCCAGATTTATGTGTTTTTAGCCTCCAATTCTCTCTTTGTGTTTCCCTGTTGAACTGTGGTGGAAGTTTAGTAACAAAAAGAGGGACTTTAGCTCTAAAAGACTAATGTTGACAGATATCTACTTAATTTGACTAATTTGGATGACTGAAGCTTCATATTAGCTTCAGATAAACTTAAATACATTTTTGGATAGAAGGAGGACTGTGGATTTTGTCCCACATCACTTACATTTTAAGTGCATTATGAAGAGATCTTCTAATGGTCAGTATGAACAGGAGCAATGATTACAGCGAGAAAAACATGTTTACATGTTCATTTGGGCTCCTGACCGTTGTTATAAGAAAGACCTGAAAATGGTGAACATGTCCTTTAATCACTAGACTAGCAGTCAGTTCCACCTTATCTTTTTTTTCTTTTTTTACATCCATTTTCTTTGAATGACAAAATGTTCCTTCCATAGTGCTTTGTTGGAATAATAGATTTGTCTATTATTTATGAAGCACTTTACTATCACATCTGATCTTTCTGAGGACATTGCGATATTTGGAAAGATTGTGTAACCATGTTGAGCAGAGACATTCTGACATTTCATTTTTCAAAACACAAGTTAGCTAAGACGCACATTCGAAATTCCAAAGAAGAAACTCTCATTAATAAGTGAATATAAAAAACTTTTATGTCTGAAATCCATGACCTGGTGTGAGCAGCTCTTCCTCCAAGAAATGTTTGAATAAATCAAACTTGTTTGCGAGTTGGCTTGTCAAGATGATGGTGTTGGATTGTTGTACTCTGCTGGAGAACTCGGTAAAGTGTGAATGTAAAAACTGCAGCATCACCACTGAAGAGGATACACAACAAACTTGAACATATGTGGACATAACCAACGAACTCCAGGGCATTTGTGAGTCTGTCCATTTCCCACAACAAGAACTGTTCCTCTTTTTTTGTGAATCTGCAGTATATAAGATCACACCTCTCTGGTTCACTCATCATTAGACACTAGCGACTTGTTAGTGACCGAACACAGGAGGCACTTACAGCTGAGATCCAGGGTCGACAAGCGTTTGAAGATGAGGACGACTCTCTGCATTTGTCTACTTACCCTGGGTGTCATGATGCTCTTCTGTGAATCAGCAGGTACAGCTCTTCATTTACAGTTTTTGCATTGTTTTACATACAGAATAATGAAGTTATGCTAGTCAACAGACTATTGTTTTGTAATGTCATTATGACTTTGTGGTTGTTGCAACAAATACAAGGAACAATATCTCATGTTTTTGTAGACTTCACACAATATTATTTAGGTTTATAGTTTGTGACAATAATAATAATAATTATTAATTATTTATGTATTTATCTATTTAGCACATTTCCAAACATAGTTGCATAGTGCTTGTTCTTATGTTTACATTTGTTTACAATGTAAGATCTGTGAAGCACTTTGAATCGCACTGACCTGTATGAAGAGTGCTAATAAAGTTTGATTGATTAAGAATAAAGACCAACAGAGGAAACACGAAGTCAATTCTAAAACAATGAGGCATATAGACCACAAAAAGATTAAAAAAAAACTATAGTTACGATTGAAAGGTCTATATTTATATTCTTGGATTCTACTGGAATATATTTTTATGATTTACAGCTAAAAGCTCCTCATTGATCTTATACTGGCCCTTTATGCAGACTCTTGTAGCTGTAGAGACTTGCTTCAATAAAAACTACAAAATGAGAAAGACCTACATTTCAAAGTTTTTAACCCCTTTAGAAATGAATCGCAGCCTGATGTCTATATGAATAAAGAAGTATTAGTGGTGAATCTTGGACCAATCATATTGTCTTGGTACCTCCTACCTCTAATTCAGTGACTCTTTCTCTGTCTCTCTCTCTCTCTCTCTCTCTCTCAGTGTCAGAGTGTGATGGTGTGAGAGGTCCTGGCGTTGGATTTCCCATCTGCAAAAAAGCCTTTAATCTAGAGAAGAAATGGCAAATCAAGGAGTGTTATGAACAGAAAAACCTACGGGGGTGCCCACATGCCTTCCTGTAAGTACAGCATATTTTTTGAAAATGTCTTTAAACATATTAAATCTGAATAAATCTGTATTCTTCCCTTTCAAGTGCCATTATTGTAATCTGCTGGAAACCTAGTTTATAAGTACTTCATGATAACAGAACACCACTCAGTGGTGTTCTCAGTGGTGTTTCAGGGTTAAATATACTGTATTCCAGGATACTTGAGCTTTATTCAGGTTTGGTTACATAAAGGAATCTGTCAAATGATAAATGTTTGTCTGATATCTGACACTTAAGACACTGCTGTAACAACAGCAGAGGAACACTGGGCTCTTTTCAAGTCAATATTTCATTAAAAAAAAGCACAGTGGGACTAATGTTTAATTAGGTGTTGAGGATAGAATCATCAGCCTACATTCAGGTAATAATAAAAATGTCTAATTGTTTAATTTCTCTGTTTCCTGTTTCTAGGATTAAAACCACCAGCGATGAGTTGAAGTGTCTCAACCCAAATCTCCCGTGGCTCAAAAGGGAAATAAATGAGGTGAGAATCAATTGTTAAAATCTGCTGGGTTAACAAACGTGATACATTACGAGTCCATAATGAGCTATATTTAGAAGGTCTGAAGAATCAGGAGTGTTTCAAAACTTGCAGGATGACGTTGACTTTCCTTAACTCTTTTGCTTAAACTACTGTTTTTCTTGCAACTAAGAAGTGTAGATTTTAGTGAACTATATCTGAGAACACAATAAAATATTTTAACACTTTTCCAGCAAAAGTTTGGTTCAAATAAAAAGAATCATTCATTATTGAGAACTTTGTCCTCTTCATTTTTAACATGTTGACAAATTTCACATGTTTTAGGTTATACTAGCAGTTGATTGGAATCAATTATTTTGATTATTGTTATTATTGTTATTATTATTATTGAGAAATCATTCAGAAACTATGGGCCCATACAAGGAGAAATATTTCACTCAGAGAGTATAGTATCTAATATAAGTAATATTGTAACCTAATCATTATTAAAGTAATGTTAAGTTTACTGTTCATTTGTTGTAAAATGCAAAGTGGTTCTTCTGGAGACCCATGAAGCATCATGACTGCCAACATTATAATCTGCACTACTAGTCAATGCCTCAGATGGTTAGAAATGTTCTGGCTGGTGGATAAAAACTTTTCTTTATGGAAAAAACAGCAGTTATACATATGCATATATATATATATATATGTGTGTGTGTGTGTGTGTGTGTGTGTGTGTGTGTGTGTATAACTGCTGTAGTAGTGGAAACTATAAATCTTGTTCATTTAAAATTGTTTTGCTCAGTTCAATAAAAAAAATTGTAGTTACTGACTATGTAGTTCATGATTCTTGTACGCGATCTCTTCATCATTGAAATGCAGTTCAGTCCGTTCATCAACAAGTGGTCGTGTCACCATTAATGCTGTGATGTTTGAGGAATTACTGGTTTCACAATCTATCCAAATAAAGCAGAAGTAAGTTAAACGTACACAAAAAACAGTCAAGCAGTACAACTGGTCGCTGAAACAAATTCACAAACATATAATGGACTCCTGCTCTGTCTGTTTTGACCTTTCCTTCTGCCTCTCTGCACCACAGGGAACACTGAAGTGTCGTCCACTTATGTCGAAGATCAAACGGAGATTTGAAGTCCTGGATGAAGTTGATCTGGAATAAAAACAGCTGCCCAGAAGAATTTCTGATGATTTACTACTTATTGCTTTTACTGAAATATCAAGATGTTTGAAGCAGTGTGGTTCTTTTTTGGGAGAAATAAATCTGAAGCCCAAAACAAATCATATTAAATTGATTTGAAAAGTGACTGGCTATTGTTTTTCTACATTTATAAAGTTCACTTTTAGTACAGGAGTTCAGAGTAGCAGAGGAGATGAGCTCTACAAAGGTAGAGCAAAGGTTCAGTGCAACAAGCATCAGTATCTCTAGTGGTCCTTAAATATAATCTGCAACATATCTTCTCTCCTGTATCTAAACAATATACAATACAATGCAATGTGAAGCAATGACATATATTCCAATTCATCTGGGGTTATGATGAAGTAACATCTGTCAGTTACTGATATCGATATTGGCTAAAAACCACATGTGTCTTCAGGCTGCAAATCTACACTGATTATTTCATATCTTTCATATCTATCATATTATTTCATATTGTTGCAACAACATGAACATTTATTATAATCTGCATTTCACTGGGAGCGTTAGCAAAGACGGAGAACTTTAATTTGTCTTGTATTCAGCTTGTTTTATTTTAACTGGTTTTAGTTTTGCAGAAAATATCAGAATTTCTTATTTCCTTTTTCTTTTTTTAAAAATATTTTATTTGCATCTAATGAACTCATCTTTCTCAGTGTTGAACATTTGGTGAGGTTTTGTATACAATTCTAAAATCATAAACAACTTGTACAGACCAAATTTGCTTCCTCATTTAAAAAACATGTAAATCTTTAATTTTATCAATAACTGCTCACCATTATAAACTCACATCAAGTTATGTGGTCTTTATGGTCTCAAACTTCAATCAATGTTTTGATAGGAAGCCAATAAGATCTGCATCACTGCCATGTGCTTATGAAATTAAATATATATTCATTTTGAGAACTTTATTCAATTTTCCGATTGTGAACTGATCCATATCTGTCTATATCTGTCAGAACTGAAGCTGCTGGTGAGATATCCCCTGGCCTTATGTCGGGAGTTTTCAGACTCTCTGTTCAGGGGATCAATACGTGTAACACACAGAACTCAAATTGGATCATAACTCGGATTATTTTGATTACAAGCTGAAGCAGTTTCTGAAGAATGATCATTACAATTTGTATTTTCTATGTTTTGTTTGTGTTTTGTGTAACTGCATATGCATGTTTGTGGCACTGTATATTATTTTAGTTGAAGCAGTAAATTCTTGGATATGTCGACTGATCCATCAATGGGACTGATTGAGTTAATATTCCAGACCAGTATGCAAAGTGTGGTAAACTGGTTGTCCACCCACAGAGGTGTTCACTTATTTTGTCTCCTTCTCACGTCACATTCTGAATGTGGAAAGAATGAAGTGACCTTTTACCATCATATGTTTACTATTGTTATCAGCTCGTTTGGCTCATTCATGTAACGTCATGTAATACTGGAAGCACTTGTGGGGGTGTGCAGAGCCTTTAAAATTTACTCAAAACTTTTTTAAATTCAACTTGCTCGTATTTTTCAGCTTTAACTGTATCAAGTATGTCACAGGCTATTTTTTAGCCTCTCCCACAAGACAGTTGTGGATTAATGTATGTTTAATAAATGGTTTTACTGACTAAATATGAACAGGTCTTCATTTTGACCTGCTGACACTCACACACTTCAATCACAGGCCCACACAAAAGGAAACAGAAATATTTCAGACAAAAAAAGAAAGAAAAGCTGCTTCTGTCAGCTTAAGAGTTAAACTATGAAGATGTTCTGCTTTAAAACTCTAACATGATCATCTGTTTTTGCTTGGACCATGCATTTAATTTGGAAAAGTACAGAAGTCGGAATCAACAAACCTGTGAAACGATCATGTAAGGACATGATTGAGAAACTACCTCCTGGAGGTGTTTGTGCAAGTGGTCCATTTCTGTAAGTCATCAGCTCAGTATAATGGTTCCTCTTTGTGCGTGATGCTGCAGTGCATGAAAGATAAAAACATCTCTGGTTAACTCATCATCAGAGTTTGGTGAATTGAGCTCTTTTCCAGCTGAAATCCAGAGCCAGTTTTGATGCTGTGCAGCATTTGAAGATGTGGACGTCTCTCTCCGTCAGCCGTTGGATTTGTCTGCTCACCCTGACGACTGTGATGCTCTCATCTCCATCTCAAGGTACAGCTTTTCATTTATTGTTTGCTCTGTTTGACTAATCTGTCAGTTTTTTCTTGATAAATGAGTTAGTTGTTGTGGAAATTGTGGAAAATGTTGGATATCCATTTCCCAAAGCAACCTAAAATTAAAAGACATTCAGTTTACTATCAGATGGCATATGAAAGTGGGCCATTTCAGGTGATGATGTGGCACTGCTGGCCGTCTTCTGGCCCGGACAACATGCAGGTGAATTAACCTGTAATGGCCCACATGTAAAATAACAAATATGGCCCAAATATTCCAAATCCAATGCAGTGCTTTCAGATATGTATATTCTAGATATGGACCAGTTCTGGTTTATCTGGTTTGTTCTTGGTTGACATACAATTTTCTTGTGGCCCAGATCTGGGAAATGGGAGTGGACCACCAAGTGCCATCATTCTATGCAGTATGTGGGCTGGATCTGGATTACAGCAATTTTGGTATCTGGGCTATCAGATACCAAAATTGCTAAAGAATCCAGAAATAATCCATTATCAAAATAGTTGGTGGTTAATTTTCTATGCACTAATTGTAGGACCTTTACAATGATTGCATAAGTACTGTATGACATCAATAAATTAGTCTTTACAAGAAGTATATCACTTACTACTTAACCTCAATAATGATTTCTAAACATCTCTTTGTTTCTTTGGTCTTAATTATAGAAATAGGTCTGGATTTTTTAATATAACACTCACATGCCATATGTAAGCTGAAAGAGTTACTAGTCATAATTCCTCCTCTCAGCACTAGATGTAGATAAATCTCTTCCTAGCTCAACTAAAAGATGGTGGTGCTGGGCATTGGCTACGGGTTTGGCTATCAGTCTATAAAATTATTCATAAGAATTAATAATAACAGGGCACCACCCTGGAGTCAGAGAAAAAGATAGCCAATTCAGTCGCGGAGTGCACTAATCTATGAATTTGGGAATTTGATTAATAATTAATTTAATAAATATAAACAAAATCATCATATCAGTAGTTAGTTATGGTTGAAGGATCTTGGAGGTCTTTACAGAGGAGAGGTTGGCAAAACTCTTTCAATTCAATACAATACTAATTTAGTGTAACTATATACAAGTGTGTGTGTGTGTGTTTGTGTGTGTGTGTGCGGAAGACAGTGGTAAGATGGCTGCCGTCCTCTGGTGACTGAGCACATGGCATGCTGACAATGTGGCTGATAAAGGGGAACTACAGAGATAAAAGGCCAGATCATGTGGTGTCTTAAACCACATGTGCTGCCTGAAAGTTTGTAAAACCAGGTTTTAAACCTCTTAACTGTGTGGTTCTCTATTCAAGGCCGATTGGTGTAAAGGTGCCAGGTTAGGAAGAGGTTAGCTGCATGCAAGGCCTAGTTACAGGATGTAACGTGTTAAGATTGCTACATTAACCTAGCAGGTGGCTATGCTATAACCTGACTATGAGCAACAAGGACATCACAACAACGGTTTGATTTATAACCTTGGCTTAATCAATACACATACAGTACATTGGTTGAGTTAAACATTCTTGCTTAGCTGTGTTATGCTTCATTGTGTTGCTAGGCTATGCCCACTTGTTACCAAGTCCATGGAGGGAAAGAGATGCTTTGTGGTGTGCTGCTTCTTAGCTGGTGAATCCGCACATGAGACAGGCTGAGAAGGGTTTGATTCCAAAGCTGAGAGATTCAGAGATTTGAGATTCAGTTTCTGAGTCTTAGACTGTATGTGTCTGCTGTGAGCAGGCCACAGAAGAGAGCAGAGAGCTGCTCCAGCAGCTGCCGGATGTGTGAAAGAGTGGGGAGCTGCTCCTTCAACAGCTGTGAGGGAAAGAGCAAGGAGCTGCTCCTGCCGCAGCTGGAGAGGAAAAGAGACAGATGAGAGGGGAAACTCTGAACAGGAGAAAAACAAGGCAGACTGTGTATTACAACATGGCCAAGTGGTTAAAACACCATTTAACCACAACATCTGCATTTTGATTGTGCAGGTCATCCTACTCTCTTCCTCCCATCCTGTCTTCTGTATCTATATTGTCACCATCTAGAGCAAAACGCCTTAAAAAATAATCTCTTTAAACAGTTTCCTCTGACAGTCCATCTGCATGATACACTCAACTTGTTACTGTGCGCTTAGAGCAACATACAAGCTCCCCTAACTTATTTATAGTGGTTGTTAGGGTTGTCTACTCTGTATGTTTTCCAGGTAAAAGAATAATTAAATCTATGTTCCTATTTACAGTTAATTTTCTCCTTAAAAGATGGATGTAAACACAGTTAAAGAGTTAAACAGTTAAACAGTTAAATATGAGGACTCTGCTCTAGTGAAGTTTGTAGTAAAGATTATTTATCACATCAGGTCTCTGTCAATTAAACAATACGTGACTTTTAGAGCATTCATAATACAGATTAACTTAACATTTGCACATTTTTTTGTTTTTCCATTACTACTGAAACCATTTTAACAATTTAATTTTAAGATCTGGATGAAATCTAATTTCCTACACTTCTGTAAGAAGACCTATATACTTATCTGGGTACCTCTCTGTATGTAACAATGTGTGCTTATTATTTCGATAAGTAAACAAATATCAAAGGGATTAATGAATAATGTCTGTGTATATGTGTGATGGTTTGTTACAGAGTTTTCACCGGGTATATTTGTACCGCCAGAGTGCTGCAAAGCAACTGGCAACAAGGTACAATGGCCAATTGAAGAGTGTTATGAACAGCATCCTAGACGGGGTTGTTGGAACCATGCCTATCTGTAAGCACGTCTTTAAACATGTTCGCACAAATATTCCCTTTCCATTGTCATTTCCTGTAATCCACTCAAAAACAATTCTATGGGCTTCTTCGGTCATTCTGATGATGAACACTGTGGGCTCCATCCTGAAAGTAAAAAAATGTTATTGCTACTAAAATCATTGTTTTATTGTGATTAAATTCTGTACATATCCAAATGTATTGTACAACTGGATCATTGAGTGTCATTTGCCCACTAATGCCCCTGTGCAAACAGGGGCATTAGTGAAATGATAAAAGATCCCTAACTCTTATGAGTTAACAACAACAGAGAGAGACTCTTGAGCTTATGTTTAATTAAATTTCTGGAAAAGAGCTTCAGCCAAATGACCAAATATTCAGGCAATGTCATGTGGTTTTATTTCTCTTTTTCCTGTTTCCAGGGTTAAAACATGGACGGGATGGACGTGTATCTTTCCAAGCTCCAAGTGGCTGAAAGAGCAGATGAAGGTGGTAAGGATCGGCCATGAAACAAGGGCCCTAATTTAATGATCTAAAGCGCAGGGTCTGAAGCGCATAACTTTTCATGCTTATGTTAAGGCACTGGCAGCACTTGGCTAAGGTTGGGGAAACATCAGATGTTCAGATGAACACCCAGGTATTTTTAACTGTTAACCATCTCCACATTACTCCCACTGATGCATACTAGAGCAGGTGGGGCCTTCTTCCCTCTAAAGTCTACCACAATCTCCTTGGTCTTGACCATACTCATATGCAGGTGGTTTTTCCTGCACCACTTCACAAAGTGGTTCATCAGATGTCTATACTCCCCCTGCTGTTCATCCTCCATACATCAGATGACATGATTCAGAGATGTACCTGAGGGTTAGGGTTAGGGTTAGGTCACTAATTAAAGTCACTTTATCTTACTCAACCAGAGCAGCTCTCTCTCTCAGCTACACTGTCTTTACAACGTCCTCCAAAAAAACAAATACTTGAAGTATATCCAACTTACAATAAACCAAATCAACTAGTATGCACTTTCCTGTCTAACAGTTCCCCTTTCTTTCTACTACCACTTTCCCCCTCACCCTCTCTCCACTGCAGGGAAAATTCAGTTGTCCACCTTTCTGGACTTCAAAGACCAGATTTCAAGACATGGAGGAAGATGTTGCAGCATAACCGACACATCAAGGCACCAGAGCTACTCTGAACATTTTCTCTTGATTTACTATTCATTTCATTCATTAAAGTATCTGTTGGTTGGTTATCAACTTTCAAACAGTAACAGCAGAGTTGTTCTCTTTTGGATTTGAACCTGGAACCAAAAATAAATCATATTAAATGGAGTTGGTAGTGTTTTTCACACATACAATGTTTGACTGGCAACACGGCGTTAACAGGGGAATATTAACTTGATACTAACAAGAATATATACAAACTGGCAAAGAGGAAGAAAAGGGCCTTCCCCAAACTGTTGCCACAAAGTTAGAGGACTACTGTCTAATGTATCAGTGTATGCTGTAGCATTAAGTACAATTTTAAGGTACTTTATGCTACTTTATACTTCCACTCCACTACATCTCCACTACATCTCAGATGGAGATATTGTACTCTCTACTCCATTACATTTATTTGACAGCGTTTGACAGTGTTTCCAAAAGCTGTTTCCAAAAGCTCAAGGTGACTCAAATGTCTTCTTTAATCCTGGTCAACAGTTCACACTGACCAAAGTGCTGTACAGTCAAAATGACAAAAGGCAGTTCTGCTAACAGGATAAAGAAACACATTATTTTGTTTTTTCCTATTTTCATGTGATTTAAAAAAAAAAAGAAAGAAATCCACTTCCTATTTTTTAATGTTTTTGTACTCTCACACTAAATCCCATCTTAAAACATTTTAATTCCTTGACATTTAACTAGTCTAAGAGTTGCAGTGTTTTGTATTTTTGTCTGTTAAACTGGAATTTGTTTTCATTGAGTTTAAAGATGAGACTTAAAGGACTCTGCTCTAGTGAAGTTTGTAGTAAAGATTATTTATCATGTCAGATCTCTGTCAATGAAATTATACATGATTTTTAGAGTATTTATATTGCATATTAATGTAACATTTGTGCTTTTTTGTTATACCATTACTATTTGTACAGCACTTTGGTCACACATACAATGTTTGACTGGCAATGCAGATGTCAATGGGAGAATATTAACTTGATACTAATAAGAATATATACAAACTGGCAAAGATGAAGACAAGGGCGTTCCCCCGAACTGTTGCCACAAAGTCAGAAGACTATCATGTTAAACAGTTTAAATGGAGTTGAGTCATGTTTTTCACACATGCAATGTTTGACTGGCAATACGGTGTCAATGGGAGAATATTAACTTGATACTGACAAGAATTCAAATAACTAATCGACTAAATGTTGCAGCTTTAGTTGTCACACTTTAATCTATTACTATGGGGGTCTGTTCAGTGAAAACTCAGAGTTCAAACTCAGGGTCATGTTAAAGCTGCTTTAAGGATCTGGCTGCAGGTTATTTGTCATGATGATAAGAAATGTGGTTCCGTTTAGATGTGGACATCAGCAACATGTGAATGTAACAGTAAACCACAGAGTCATTGGTAAAGAGGATGACCCTCGGTCTGAGATATACAACAACACAACACAACACAAACATATATGGACATGATCAACAAAATCAACAACCTTCAGGGTTTGTGTGAGCCTCCCCAGAAACATGCACAAAAGAGTGGTTCCTCTTTTATGGTGAAGCTGTAGTATATAAGAACTAACCACTTTGGTAAAGTCATCATAAGACTTTGGCAAGTTGAACCTTTAATAACTGAATCAAAGAGACATTTACAGTCCGTTTTTGTGCCGTGCAGTATTTGAATATGGGGAAGACTCTCTGGATTTGTCTGCTCACCCTGGCTGTTGCAACGTCCTTCTTTCCATCACAAGGTATGACTCTTCATGTTTTTTGTATTGCTTTGAATATAGGATAAGAAAATAAAAATAGTCAAGTATTCTTCAACAAAACAAACAGTATTGTTCGTTAATGTGATTATGGCTCTGGCCTCGATGCTAATTACTTACAGTCAATGTCAAGTTAGTGTTACCTCTGCTTTATGTTAAACATGTCATAAAACATTGGTTTATGAGGCAATTACCTACTTCCACATTTTTGTCCACCTGCTGAATCGAATATTTAATTTCCTTTTTGCAGACTTGACTTGTTTGATAACAGAAATGCATTGTTTTGTTTTCTTGAATTAAAAATTTTAAATCCATTTCCTTTTTTTTTTTTTTTTTTTATTGTTTTTGTTCTTGTTCTCCCACACTAAATCCCATCTTTAAACACATTTTAATTCCTTAACTTTTAACCAGTATAAGAGTTGTAGTATTTTGTATCTTTGTCTGCTAAACTGGACTTTATTTTTATTGTGTTGTTTATGGTTTTTGGTATTTTGATTGTATTCATAATACAGATTAATGTCATATGTGTGCATTTTTTGTTATACCATTATGTGGAAAGCATATCAACAATTTAATTTAAATTTTTGGTTGAAGAACCTCAGACTTCATAGCGTACCACTTCTGTAAGAAGACCTATGTACTTGTCTGGGTACCTCTGAATGTGTAAAAATGTGTACTTACTATTTTGATAAGTAAACAACTAAGGTTTTACTGAATGATAATGACAATATATGTCCATGCATGTGTGTGATGGTTTATTTTCAGTGGGTGGATTTTTGGCGCTTGACTGTTGTACTAGAGGTGGCAACAAGGCACAAGGGCAAGTTGAAAAGTGTTATGAACAGCTTCCTAGATGGGATTGTCGGAACCATGCCTACATGTAAGCAAGTCTTTAAACATGCTCACACAAATATTCCCTTTCCATTGTCATTTCCTGTAATCTACTGAAAAATGGTTCTTTGGGCTCCATCTTGAAAAATAAATTGAAAAAAATATTATTGCTATTAAAATTATTGTTTTTATTGTGGTTAAAATCTATATAGATCCAAATATATTGTACAACTGGATCACTGAGTGTCATTTTCTACTATGTGTTTGCACAGGGGCATTAGTGAAATGATAAAAAAAAATTCCTAACTCAACAACGGAGAGAAACTTTTAAGCTAATGTATAAATAGAGGTTTTCTGTAAAAGAGCATCAGCCAAATGATCAAATCTTAAGGCAAGGTCTCTGGGTTTTATTTCTCTTCTTCCTGTTTCTAGGGTTAAAACAGAGATGGGAGTATGGTGGTGCATCAATCCAAACTCCAGGTGGCTGAAAAGGCAGCTGCGGAGGGTAAGGATCTGCCATGAAACAAGACTAAGGGCCCTATCTTATGCCTAGTGCAGAGCGGCGCTAAGCACAGTGCAAGTCTCTTAACTATTTTAAGACCTACGCAGTTGTCATCTTCCTGTCCAGCGCCCACATTGTTAAAATAGTAATGGCACTTGCGCCCATTAGTATGGCCATGTGTGTGTTGGTCTAAAAGTAAGGTGTGGTCAGGCGCATTGCTATCTTGAGGCAGCAGAGAGCAATTTTGCTATTCAGCAAAAACCTGGTCTAAAGTCAATGGCGCAATGTTTCACTGTTATTTTAAGGGCGCATTATGTAATTTGCAACTACACGGGCGGGTGCACAACATACACTCTGCTTGTTACCCACACACTGGACGCACAGCAGCACACACACATGCAAAAGGTAACAAATAAAAGGATTACAATGTGAAAGATTATTATTGTGTATATTGATATAATTAAAAGATTACATGTCAGTCATAATATTTATCAGAATTAACTAATCTCAGTAATGAGATTATGTTTAGGCACTGGCAGCACTTAAAATTAAGGAAGCATCATGATCCTAACCTTAACCAAACTGCCTTTGTTCCATAAAACTAACAAGGTGGGACTCCGAATGCAGAGTCCTGCATCTCTATGTCCCTCATCCAACCTGACATCCTTCCTCCGACTTTAAACCATGTCCAAAAGGCCATATTCAGACTGTATTAGTCATTATTCATTCACTCTCTAGCTCACGCAACTGCAGCAAGTCTCTCTCTCAGCTCTTCTGTCTTTACAGTGTACTCTAAAAATACAAATACTTGAAAAGTCTATCCAACTAACAATTAAACAGATGAGCATATATGCAGTAAATTACCTGCACTTTAACTAACTGTCTAACTGTTCCCCTTTCTTTCTATTGTCACTTTCCCCCTCACCCTCTCTCCACTGCAGGAAGAATTCAGTTGTCCACCGCTGTGGACTTCAAAGACCAGATTTCAAGACATGGAGGAAGATTTTGCAGCATAACCAACACATCAAGTCAACAGAGCTACTCCTGTAGCTCTGAACATTTTCTCCTGATTTTATTTTCATTTCATTCATTAAAGTATCTGTTGATCGGTTATCAACTTTCAAACAGTAATAGTAGAGTTGTTCTCTTTTGGAGTTGAACCTGGGACCCAAAATAAATCATATTAATTGGATTTAAATGGAGTTGAGTCATGTTTTTCACACATACAATGTTTGTTTAAATGGGGGAATATTAATATGATAGTAGCATGAATATGTACAAACTGACAAAGAGGAAGACAAGGGCCTTCCCCAAACTGTTGCCACAAAGTTAGAAGACTACTGTTTAATGTATCACTTTATGCTGTAGCTTTAAGACTTCCCTTCATTAAAATGAAGGAGACTAAACCATTAAAAACAGCCTCAAAGCAGAAGTGTGGTCTGGGATGTGCTGTGGCTGTAGACAGTGGTGGGGAGTAACTAAGTACATTCACTCAAGTACTGTACTTAAGTACAATTTTAAGGTACGTAATATAGTACTTCCTACTCCACTTCATTTATTTGACAGATTTAATTATTACTTATTATCTTTATTACTTACTTATTATCATTAATACTGCATTATTAAAGATTAAACTGATGGTCCCCAAACTTTTTGACTTGTGGCCTCTTACAAAACTTTGTGTATTTGTGTCTCTTTGTCATGTTTTAGATGTCTATGAGTTGTTTGCAGTTCCACCAAAGCAGCTATAAATTTTGCCTCACATGGTTTCAAATAAATAACTGTTTGAGGCCCAAAGAGATAAAAGTCCACATTATTTCAAAACATGAAAATATTCAAGAAAAGCTTACCTTAGAGGGCACTTTATAATACTGTGTGAGACCTTAGAGGGCATTTAAATATAATGTGGGGGCACCTGTCCTTGGGGGGTTCAGTGAAAACCAATAACTAATCGACTAAATGTTGCAGCTTTAGTTGTCACACTTTAATCTATTACTATGGGGGTCTGTTCCAGAAAGTGGGTTCAGTGAAAACTCAGAGTTCAGGGTCAGGTTAGTGGTTCCGTTTAGATGTGGACATCAGCAACATGTGAATGTAACAGTAAACCACAGAGTCATCGGTAAAGAGGATGACCCTCAGTGTAAGAGACCCATCAAACCTGAACATATATGTACATGATCAACAAAGTCGACAACCTTCAGGGTTTGTGTGAGCCTCCCCAGAAACACTGTGCATGAAAGAGTGGTTCCTCTTTTAGTGTGAAGCTGCAGTATGTAAGATCAAACCATGTTGGTACAGTCATCATTAGACTTTAGCAAGTTGAACCTTTAATAACTGAATCAAGGAGACGTTTACAGCTAAGATCCAGAGTCAGTTTTTGTGCCGTGCAGTATTTTAATATGAGGAAGATTCTCTGGATTTGTCTGCTGATCCTGGTTGTTGCAATGTCCTCCTTTACATTACAAGGTATGACTCTTCATGTTTTTGTTTGCATTGATTTGAATATAGGGTAAGAAAATAATAGTCAAGTATTCTTCAACAAAACTAACAAACAGTATTGTTCATTAATGTGATTATGGCTCTGGCCTTGCTGTTTATCACTTACAGTCAATGTGAAGAAGTGTAGCAGGAAGAGGTTATGATGATAAAAATCATAATTCAGTTTGGATGTGAGCATCAGCAAAATGTGAATGTAGCAGTAAACGACAGAAACAATCGTGTCATCGGCGAAGAGGCTGAACCCCCGCTGGTTATACACAATGAACTGAATCTGATCCATAATATGCAAATTGACAATGCAAACAACCTTAGCAACAGGCTACTGAATAGACAATCATGAGCATGTGTGAACATTTTGATGTGTATGAACAATCACGAGGAGGAAGTAGGGTTAACCTTGAAAATGAAGTGTTAAGATGAGGTGAAAGCCCTGGTTTTTGACTTGCAAGGAGCATTTTTACATAAGTTCACTTCATGTTTTCGAACTTTGATCATGCTTAACATACATATCCGACATTATCTTAGTTTAAAAAGCACTACATGGTTTACGACCAAAATACATCTCTGATCTGCTGCTACATTATGAACCATCCAGACCTCTCAGGTGGTTTGGATCAGGTCTGCTTTCTCTGCCCAGAGTAAAAACTAAACATGGAGAAGCAGCATTCAGTTTTTATCTTATCTTTATTTTATTTTATTTTATCTGTCTTATTCCCTTTTTAGCTTCACACTTTTTTATTGTTTTTGTGTCTTTTTACTTGTGCTGCTTTTATATTCTGTTTTAATGCATTTTATGCTCTATGGGAAGCACTTTGAATTGCCTTGTTGTTGAAAGACCCTACAGACTTGGAGAGCAGAAGAAACACAGGCAAGGAGTCCTAGGACCTAAGTCCTACGTTTCTAAGTTTTTAACCCTTTTACAAATTAATCACATCCTGATATCTATATGAATAAAGATGTATTAGTGGTGAATCTTGGGCTGATCATATTGCCTGGGTACCTGCTAGAGTCTAACAGCGTGCCATGATTGTTGATTGATGAGTAAAAAATGGATTCACAGTAACTCTCTCTCTCTCTCTCTCTCTCTGTGATGGTCTTGCAGGTTTTTCCATTGCAATTACCTGCTGTATAACCACCCGTAAACTAAGGAAGACTCATATTGGGCCAATCAAAGCGTGTTTTAAACAGCGTCAACGACATGGTTGCTGGACCCATGCTTTCCTGTAAGTACAGCACGTTTTTTGAACATCTCTTAAAACATATTAAATCTGAATAAATCTGTATTCATCTCTTTTGAATGCCATTACTGTAATCTGCTGGAAAACTAGTTGAGAAGTACTTCAGCATAACAGAACATCACTCAGGGACATGCAATCATAGCTGTTTTAGGATTAAATATACTGTATTACAGGATGAGCTTCATTCAGGTTTGGTTGCATAAAGGAATCTGTCAAATAATGTGTCTGATAACCATCATTTAAGACACTGCTTCAACAACAGCAGAGGAATACTGGGCTCTCCTCAAGTCAATTTTTAATAAAAAAGACTAAGTTGGACTAATGTTTAATGAGGTGTTGTGAATAGAAGCATCAGCCAACATTCAGGTAATAATAAAAATGTCTGTTTCATTTCTGTGTTTCCTGTTTCTAGGATTATAACCAACACTGGTAAGAAGATTTGTCTCAATCCAGGTCTCCCATGGCTCAAAAAGGATATACAAGAGGTGAGAATTAGCTGTTCAGATCTGCTGGTTTACAAACCAGAACCTATTTTATGAGCACATAGTGTGCTTTTGTTAGAAGGTCTGGAGAATCAATATAATTTCAAACCTTGTAGGTGCTTTAACTGCAGTTTTGCTTACAACTAGCAAGTTTAGATTTTAGCAAACTAAATTTCATTCAGAAAGTATTCAGACCTCTTCATTTTTTTCACATTTTGTTATGTTGCAGTCTTATACTAAAACTGACTAAATTGAATTTATACTCAATACCCCATAATAACAAAGCAAAAATATGAAATATCACATTGATGTAAGTATTCAGACCCTTCACTCAGTACTTAGTTGAAGCACCTTTGGCAGAGTTTACAGCCTTGATTTTTCTTGGGTATGGTGCAACCAACTTTGCACACCTGGATTTGGGGGTTTTCTTTGCTAGTCCTCTCTGCAAGTCCTCTCAAACTCTGTCAGGTTGGATGGAGACTGTCACTGGAGAGCCATTTTCAGGTCTCTCCAGAGATGTTCGATTGGGTTCAAGTCAGCTGCTCATGGACATTCACAGAGTTGTCCCTAAGCCACTCCTACATTGTCTTGGTTGTGTGCTTAGGGTCATTATCCTGTTGGAAAGTAAACCTTTTGGCCCAGTCTAAAGGTCCTAAGCGCTCTGGTCCAGGTTTTCATTAAGGATATCTCTGTACTTCTTTCTCTGCTTTCCCTTGATCTAAGCAGTCCCCCCAGTTCCTGCTGCTGAAAAACACCCTTACATGCTTCACTGTTAGGATGGTATTGGGCAGGTGATGAGCGCTGCCTGGTTTCCTCCAGACATGAGGTTTAGAATTGAGGCCAAACAGTACAATCTTGGTGTCACCTGTCATAAGAATTTCTTCTTAATGACAACAAATGATGGAGACCGGATCTAAAGAATCAAAGTTTTAAATTAAATTTATTTTCTTGTACAAGATGTACAAGACATTCCACAGATAACATCAAACATTATCTCAGATCTCAATTAATGGCCCCCTTAAGATTCTTCAATCTAGATAACATCCTCCTGACCTGTCCCTTGACCCTTTCTGACCTCCTCTAACATTTTCATCCTGGCCGTCTAACATTAATCTTAAGAGTTGTTACTATCTGTGCAAGTTACAGAACAAAACAGAAACCTTCATCATGAAAAACCAAAAGAAAGGGGGCACACACTCAGTATGATTCTAGCTTCATATCTGTTTGCTCAGGCTTTCGGGCCACAGTCATCTTGTTAATCCTCAGTTGTTTTTATTTCAGTTTAGCTTGTTCTTTTTTTTTCTGTAAAATGTCCTTGGGTGTTTTGAAAGGTGCTATATAAATCTCATTATTATTTTTATTATTAGGACATCTCAGCACATCATCAGAATGGAAAGTTTCTCACAGTCTGAGATTCCTTTAGGTGCTAATTTAAAAGTACAGAGAGAAAACAGTCAAGCAGTACAACTGATCACTAAAAACAAAGTCACAAAGATATGAAATTAATGGACACCTGTTCTGTCTGTTTTAACCTTTCCTTCTGCCTCTCTGCACCACAGGGAAAATTGGTGTGTCCTCAAGATATATCTGTCAAAATCATATTTGAAGTCCTGGATGAAGATGATCTGGAATAAAAACAGCAGCCCAGAACAATTCCTGATGATTTATTACTTATTGCTTTTACTGAAATATTAAAATGTTTCAAGCACGTTTGTTCTTTTTTGTGAGAAATAACCCTGAAGCCAAAAATAAATTGTATTCAATTGATTTTAAAAGTGACTTGCTCTTTTTTTCCTACATGTATGATGTTCACTTTTGGTACATTATTATTGAGCTGTGTAATACAGTCAGAGCAGTGGCGATCCATTGTTGTATATGTAACTCAGAGTCTGTGCAGTTAAAATGGAAACACTGGATATATCTAGTCAATCAGGGTTATTCTTAGCTGTCTGGATCTCAGTCATCATTGTGTCAGTAGACATCCCCTTTGATGAAGTCATGTACAGTATTACTGTAAAGTCAATTACTGTGTAATTTGTGCAGTCTGTATAAAATATAACTTGACCAAAGCAGTTTATATAACTTAAAATGAGCATGTGCATGATCTCTATCATGGCAGTAGTTTAATTTCATTGCCACTTATAAATATCATAACATTTTCTGTATATATATTTGTATATATCTATGCAAAAGAATTACAACACATCATCAAAATTTCTACTTTGTGGCTCTGAGTGTCATAAAAACAACAACATCACACACTCTCTGCTTCATAAATGAGTCCGAAGTCCTTGTTAGGAGCAGCAGAGTAGTTGGACCCAAATGCAGGAGACATCAGGCACAGAAACAAATTTATCTTTATTATTATCTTAATTTTATTATTTTTGTCTCAGGAGAGCAGGCAAAGCAAAGTAGGATAGAACAAAATTGCCCAAAGCCGAAAACATAGATCTGTTCCATGTCCCAAAAACTGAAATTTCACCTCTTGGAGTGTGAATATCATGAAAAACACTAAACCTGCAGCTCAGAGAAATCAACCTGAAACACATTCTCATTAACTGGGTGAAGGCAAAAGTATTTCAGATTTCACTTCAGTGCTGTTTGCTCTTCCAATTGAGCACATTTATTATGAACTATGCAGTAAAATGTCTGGACAAAGGTTCAATGCAACAAGCATCAGTATCTCCAGTGCTCCTTAAATATAATCTGCAACATATCTTCTCTTCTGTATCTTAACAAAATTCGATGCAATGTTAAGCAATGACATACATTTGCATGTCGTTCCTGTTTATCTGAGCTATGATGAAGTAACGTCTGTTAGTTACTGATATCAGTATTGACTAAAAACCATGTGTCTTCAAACTACCGATCTAAACTGATTATTTTATATCTGATTAACCGTTGTTGCTACAGCATATGTTGCTTTTTATGTAGAAACACTAAAACAGATTCATAAAAATAAAAAGCGATCGGCATGTGGCAAGAAACACAGGACAGTGACAGGACAGATGAAGGACAGATGAAGGACAGATGAAGCAACAGCAAAGAGGAAGAGACTCAAACCATGATATTCAAAAAGGTGATTGCTTCACATTAACGTTCATCAGTATGAATGTGTTATTTATAATCTGCATTTTACTGGAAGTGTGAAAAAAACAATGAATTTAATTTGGCTTGTATTCAGCTTGTTTTATTTTATTCTTAACTGGTCAGGTTGTAGCATTGTAGAAAATATCCTGATTTTCAAATCTTTTTTTACTTGTGCCACAAAATGTTTCATTTGCATCTAATGAACTCATCTTTCTCAGTGTGGAATATTTGATGAGATTTTATACATAAATCCAAAAATATGAACAAAATTCCTATCAAAACATTTATTACAGCTTGAGACCATGAAGTTGTGTAGCATGGACTTCCAACAACCACCCCAGATGCTTTTGTCAGATCAAAATAAGGTACATTATGCCATGGGTTTACTAAGAGGAAGAGCCTTGGCATGGGCATAGGCAATTCTTCTAATCATCTTGTGGGAACCTGGTCATATGATGAGTTTGAAAAAAAGATGAAGGTGGTGTTTGTCCATTCTGACTATCAGAGCAATGCATCTAATTGTTTAAGTCTTTGGGAGGGAGACGGGAGCATGGCTGACTACTCTGTTGATTTTTGGAACACCAAATGGAATGAGGAAACATTAGGAAAGGATGGATTAGCTACTTGTCGTATATTTGCTAACCTTATCTCTATTTTTTTTCACCCACAGAACAAGGGCCAGACAGAAAGAGCTAACCATGACCTGGAGTCGGCTTTGGAGCACTCATTTGGCCTGGATTGAATATGCACACAATTCTTTGACCAGTGCTGCCACTGGTGTGTCACTTTTTGAAGCTTTTCTCCCACTCAAACACCTGGGAGGGAAAACAGAGAATGTTGATGCTTCCCTATCAGGAGTGTGAGGATTTGGTCCTGTGGAGCAGTCCTGGATTCTCCAGTCGTTCATTCTGGACTCTCAGATGATTAGGGAGGTCCACTGGCCCCATCCCAAGCCTGGTGGATCATTTGGAGGCTCCCATTAGAGGTACTGTTAGGAAGTCAGTTATACTTCCCCCTTCCCTGTTTTCCCATGGTTTTCCATTTCTAGTGTTTCATGTTTGTCCCTGGTCTGTCTCTTTCTGTGTTTGCGTGGTTGTATGTTGGGCATGGCCTCTTCATTTCTCTTTCCCATCCAACCTGAGCACCTACAGCTGATCTACTAATCAGCTCTACAAGCCACAGCAGTATAAAGCCCCTGTTCATCTCTCTAAAAGCTGCTAACTCTGTTCTCTGCCTGTAGCTTAGGTTCACCACTCTAGCTCCTAGCACACCTGCCACATCAGCCTCATCCTCAACTGCTGCTTGCCAGTTTGGATTGTGGATCCCCTTTGCTCTGCCATTCCCAGCCCCTTTGCCACATCCAAAATCAAAGAACACTCAGCTAAGCTAAATTTGATAGTAGGATGAATATGTACAAACTGGCAAAGAGGAAGACAAGGGCCTTCCCCAAACTGTTGCCACAAAGTTAGAAAACTATTGTCTGAAATATCAGTGTATGCTGTAGCATTAAGATTTCCCTTCATTAGAACAAAGGTGCTCAAACTACTATTAAAACAGCCTCAAACCAGAAGTACAAGGAATATGTGGACTGGGATGTGTTATGGCTATCGACAGTGGTGGAAAGGAACTAAGTACATTTAATCAAGTAATGTACTTAACAATTTTAAGGTACTTCTACTTTACTGATGATTATTTTCTCAATTAACTCATTAGTTGTTTGGTCTATAAAATTTCCAAAAGTTGTGAAAACCATCAGTGTTTCCCAAAGCCTAAAGTGAGGTCATCAAATGTCTTTTTTAATCCTGACCACCAATTCAAAACCCAAAGATATTCAGTTTATTATCAAAGAAGACTAATTTGAGAAGCTGGAATTAGAGAATTTTGGCATTATTGCTTAAAAACAATACTATGGAGGTCCGTTCCAGAAAGCAGGTTCAGGGTCAGGTTAAAGCTGCTTTAAGGAAGAGATGTAACAGTAAACCACAGAAACAACGGCGTCATCAGTGAAGAGGATGACCCTAGGTCTGAGATACACAACAAATCTGAACATATATGGACATGATCAGCAAAGTCAACAACCTTCAGGGTTTCTGTGAGTCTCCCAAAAAACAGTGCGCAAAAGAGAGTGGTTCCTCTTTTAGTGTGAAGCTGCATTGTCTTTTCATGTGTGTCTAAAAATAAGTCATGTGTCCATGTGAACAGTGAAAGAGGTTTTCCTCTCTGTAATCATTCCTACTGTTCATACTGGCGGTTAAAAGATCCCCTTCAAATGTGCTTTCATTGTATGTGATCGGGGCCAAAATCCACAGTGTGTCCACACAGTCAATTAGTGCAAAAATCCATTTAAAAGTTGATGTGAAGTTTATGAGGCTTCAGCAATTTGAGTTTAGTAATATCAAGTGGATATATCTGCCCCATTAGTTTATATAATTTAAACTTGTTCAGGAGTTGGCTTATCAAGATGATGGTGTTGAATTGTTATACTCTGCTGGAGAACTCAGTAAAGTGTGGAAGTAAAAACTGCTGCATCACCACTGAAGAGGATACACAACAAACTTGAACATATGTGGACATAACCAACGAACTCCAGGGCGTTTGTGAGTGTGTCCATTTCCCACAACAAGAACTGTTCCTCTTTTTTTGTGAATCTGCAGTATATAAGATCACACCTCTCTGGTTCACTCATCATTAGACACTAGCGACTTGTTAGTGACCGAACACAGGAGGTGTTTACAGCTGAGATCCAGGGTCAACAAGTGTTTGAAGATGAGGACCACTCTTTGCATTTGTCTACTTACCCTGGGTGTCATGATGATCTGCTGTGCATCAGAAGGTACAGCTCTTCATTTGCATTGTTTTACATACAGAGTAATGAAGTTATTATGATATGATTATGTCATTATGATTTTGTGTTTATTGCAACAAATATAAGGAACAATATCTGATGTTTTTGTAGACTTCTTCACACAATAGTACTTAGGGTTATAATTTATAATAATAATAATAATAATAATAATAATATATATATATATATATATATATATATATATATATATATATATATATATATATATATATATATATATATATATATATATATATATATAATTTTTTTTTCTGTTATTTATTTCTATTTAGCACATTTCAAAACATGCAGGGGAGGATGTGGTGAAGAATGTGGCTATGTGTGCATGTATGATATTGGAGGTGAAGAGGGAACATACATATCTGTAGAGTTGTCAAACAAACTGTGGAGGTTTCACCATGATAAACAGTCTCTCAGCATATTTCCAAAAAAGGGTCCTTTTAATCCAAATTCTGAAATTTGGTTTGATAAGGAATACGGCAGTTGTAGGTGTTGTAAATTGCTGTTTGGGAAGGAGAGATGGTCCTGCAAAGAGTCAAGCTGACACTTTAATGTGAAGAAAGGGTTCTCAGTTTATCTCTTTTCAGACAAAGTGGAATATGCACCCTTTTGAGGCTAGAAGGTATTGCTGATTCGGGCCCAAACTTCTCGTTGTGAAGTTAAGGAGAAACAAAGAGTCAACTGGTTCTCCTACAGTGCTATACAAATAAAAGTTGATTGATTAAGAATAAAAACCAACAGAGGAAATAAGAAGTCAACTGTAAAACAATGAGGCGTATAGACCACAACAAGATTTAAAAAATAGTTACAATAGTTACAATTTAAAGGTCTATATTTATATTCTTGGACTCTACTGGAATATCTTTGTATAATTTACAGCTAAAAGCTTTTTATTGGTCTTATACTGGCACTTTATGCAGACCCCTGTAGCTGTAGAGACTTGTTTCAATAAAAACTACAAACTGGGAAAAGCCTGATGTCTATATGAATAGAGAAGAATTAGTGGTGAATCTTGGACCGAACATATTGTCTTGGTACTCTCCAGTGTGTAACAGTGTGATCGTTGTGATGATTGTTGATTGATTGATGAGAGTCTCTCTCTCTCTCTCTCTCTCTCTCTCTCTCTCTCTCTCTTTCGCTCAGTGTCAGCGTCTGATCTGAAACGTCCTGAAATATTGAAAATTGAAATTTCCAGCTGCATTAACGCCATGAAACTAAAGAAGAAATGGCAAATCAAAGAGTGTTATGAACAGAACCTATATGGGCGCCCACATGCCTTCATGTAAGTACAGCATATTTTTTGAAAATGTCTTTAAACATATTAAATCTGAATAAATCTGTATTCATCTCTCTTTAATGTCAATACTGTAATCTGCTGGAAAACTAGTTTAGAAGTACTCCATGATACCAGAACACCACTCAGTGACATGAAATCATAGCTGTTTCAGGGTTAAATATACTGTATTACAGGATACTTGAGCTTTATTCAGGTTTGGTCGCATGAAGGAATCTGTCAAATGATAAATGTTCATCTGATATCTGACACTTAAGACACTGCTATAATAACAGCAGGGGAACACTGGGCTCTCTTCAAGTCAAAATTTCATGATGAAAAACACAGTGGGACTAATGTTTAATGAGGTGTTGTGGATAGAAGCATCAGCCTACATTCAGGTAATAATAAAAATGTCTGTTTCATTTCTCTGTTTCCTGTTTCTAGGATTAAAACCACCAGCAATGTGTGGAAGTGTCTCAACCCAAATCTGCCGTGGCTCAAAAAGGAAATAAATGAGGTGAGAATCAATTGTTAAAATCTGCTGGGTTAACAAACGTGATATATTACGAATCCATAGTGAGCTATATTTAGAAGGTCTGAAGAATCAAAATCATTTCAAAACTTGCAGGATGACGTTGACTTTCCTTAACTCTTTTGCTTAAACTAAAGATTTTCTTGCAACTAAGAAATTAACTATATCTGAGAACACAATAAAATATTGTAACACTTTTCCAGCTAAAGTTTGGTTCAAATGAAGAGAAAAAGTAACACTTTATTTTACAGGCCTGTGATTTCCTAATTATTTCCACAAAAGTTAAATTTTAATTAATATTCTCTCATTGTCATTCATTATTGAGAACTTCGTCCTCCGTATATGATGAACCTCATTTTTACCATGTTGACAAAGACAAGAGATTTTTTTTGGGTTATACTAGCAATTGTTTGTAATCAATTAATTTGATTATTATTATTATTATTATTATTATTATTATTATTATTATTATTATCATTTAGAAATTATCCACAAACTATGGGCCCTTAAAAGGAGAAATGTTAGACTCAGAGAGTATAGTGTTTAATATAAGTAATTTTATAACCTAATCATTATTAAAGTAATGTTAAGTTTACTGCTCATGATAAAAAAAAAAACATTTTGACAGTTCTTTTTTCCTTGTCGCTGCTTTAGTGGTTGAAACTATAAATCATTTTGTTCATTTAAAATTTTATTTTCTGTTTGGTTCAATTAAAAAAATTGTAGTTACTGACTATGTAGTTCATTTTGATTCTTGTGAGCTAAGTGATCGCGTCACCATTGAAATGCAGTTCAGTACATTCATCAGCAAGTGGTCGTGTCACAATTAATGCTGTGACCTTTGAGGAATAACTGTTTTTTATAATGTATCCAAATAAAGCAGAAGTAATTTAAAAGTACACAAAAAACAGTCAAGCAGTACAACTGGTCACTGAAACAAATTCATAAAGATATAATGGATTTAATGGACTCCTGCTCTGTCTGTTTTGACCTTTCCTTCTGCCTCTCTGCACCACAGGGAAAACTGAAGTGTCCTCCACTTATATCAAAGGACAAACACAGATTTGAAGTCCTGGATGAAGTTGATCTGGAATAAAAACAGCCGCCCAGAAGAATTTCTGATGATTTACTACTTATTGCTTTTACTGAAATATCAAGATGTTTCAAGTTGTTGTTTTTGGGAGAAATAAACCTGAAGCCAAAAATAAATCACATTACACTGATTTGAAAAGTTACTGGCTCTTGTTTTTCTAAATTTATAAAGTTCACACAGAAGGATCCAAATGCAGGAGACATCAGGCACAGGACCTGAAGAATTATCTTTATTAAGTCTCAGAAGTGCAGGCAAAGCAAAACTGAACAGGACAGAACAAAATTGAGCAAAGAAAGGATCCAACAAGACTGAACTCAAACACAGGACTGAAATATTAACTTAATAAATAAGGAGATGAGGTGCAGGTGGGGAGAAGGGCAGAGAAAGTCAAGTCAGGGGAATAAGGAGATGAAACAGTCAAACAGGAAAGTAGCTGATGGGCTGAGGAAAACAGTGATATACATTTACATGTTGTTCCTAACTAAAAACCAGGTGAGCTTCGATGGAAGTTTAGTACCAAAAGGAGGGACTTTGGCACTAAATAGACTGTAACGGTGAAAGATATCTACTTGATTTGAACAGAAGGTTTGCACAGTTTTTGCAGGGAAGGAGGACTGTGGATTTTGTCCCCCATCACATACACTGTAAATACATTATGAAGGGATCTTCTAATGGTCAATATGAACAGCAGGAATCATTACAGTACACGTTTCAATGTTCATTTGGGCTCCTGACTGTTGTTTTAAGAAAGACCTGAAAATTGTGAACTGTACATTACTACCTGTTCACTCGATCGCAATAAAAACGATTAATACACATGAATTGCTTCACAATATTGCAGTATTACCAACTAACATAAACATGGGTTGACAGAAAAGTAACATGTAATTATACACACAAACCCACACACACTTATCATCTAAAAGTAGCTCTTGGTCACACTCTCTGACTGACAAGCACACCAGCTGCAATATCTTTTTCAACATTCCCAGTTCTGACTTTTGACCGGTGCTCAGTACATAAATTTGAGGTTTAGAGCCAATCAGACCAGTTTGGATCATTGTGTATGTCACACTCCCACTCAGGTGTATTTGTTCATTCCAGTAAAGTAGACTGCACTGACAGGAAATGTATCAGCAGGATGTCTGGAATCAAGAGTGTCTTTCTGGTGGTTGTGACCTTTCTGTTGACTCCTGTCAGAGGAGGTGAGTGTGTGTCTGGTCTTCTTTCAGTCTAAAACTAAACCACAGATATTTTTAAACTTAGTTCAATTTATCATCATGGTTGTTTTAACAGAGAAATTAAGAATACAAGGAAACATAATTAATCATTGTATATTTTATAGGTTACTAAGGCTACAGTGAGGTAATACACTTAAAATCACCAAAAAACATATTTTCTCACTTACCTCAATAACATTCAGATTCAGTGTTTTCAGGTTTTCAGATATTATATTTTGAAACTTAAACCGCCGCATCAAAACAATGGTGGTGAACTGAATTTCATTTATGGTGTTTAAAGCTTTGAAGAATGACTTTGATGAAATAAATGCTTATGTTGAGTTTTGGCACTATTACAAACAAAAGATGCATCTACAGTACCAGTCAAAAGTTCAGACATACATGTACAAGCCTTTGAATGCTACTGTACAGTCACCTGTATTGTACTGTACAGAGACACACATTTAAAAACACTGAAACTAAATGTGTAGCTAGATACCACTAGAGAGAGGAAACATGTCTTTCTAAAATAGGTGAAACACTTGAACATGAAAGCACAACAAGCTAATCATTTATCAAAAATCGATTACCAGAGTCAGACTTTGAACTGTGTCCAACAAAGTCCAGAGTGAGCAGGTTCATTCAGTCAGAAAAGAGTCTTTCAGGTTGTTGCAGCAATGTCCGAGATTTTTGTTCAAACTTGATTTAAAGGGAAACATTTGTATTGATAATTCAAAATGTAAAGAAGTGAAACAGTTAAACGGATCTGTTATTAGATAGAAAGAGACAAAGAGCCTCATGTTCTAAGGATGTGTCTTGCAGAGGCTGTTGATGTGCATTTCAATGAGATGTCAAACAAATGATGAATGCTTTCGTTTTTTGTTTTTACAATTCCAATGATAACATGTCCTCATTACTAAAACCTTCTGCTGCCATGTTAGTGTCCCTGTGAGGTTGTACTTAGACACAGTATAGTGCTTTAAGCTAAACGCTAACCACTGACAGGTATAATGTTGACCAGGTTCATCATCTTAGTTGAGCATGTTAGCATGCTAAGGATTGCTAATTAGCACTCAATACAAAGTAAAGCAGAGGCTGATGAAAATGTCATTAGTTTTGTATTAGTATTAAGTCAAAAACATAAATTGGACACATTATAATTTGGACCAGATGGTGGAGCTGGATGAAAATGTATTCCAGTTCATCCTGAAGGGATAATATATGACTGAACCAAATTTCATGGCGATCCATACAATAGTTGGTTCACTTACAACCTCACATATGAACCTCATGGTGGCGCTAGAGGAAAATTCAGAGGATCACCAGTCAGTAGGATTCATCCTCTTGGGAACATGAATGAAGGTTGTTGAGATATTTCAGGCTGGACAAACGTGATGGACAGACTGTCATTGCCATAGAACCATTAGCATGACTGTAAAACTGTAAAAGATTTTGATTACTTTTGTGTTATTTTCTCAATTGTTTTTCATTTTACAGCTGTACTAATAAATATTTTTATTTTAACAGTGGATCAAATGAAAATGTGTAATATGAATGGGGATCCTCTAACAGAATTATCAGCAACTCTGCAGCCTTAAGGAGAATTTTAGCCTATCTTAGCTACTTCTATGGCAGATTTACATTACATACATGCATGTATGCATTGTCTGGTTTCATGACCAGCAGCTGTTTCCTGCAGCAGACAGCTTTTTTCAGAGAAAAAGCTCTAAAAAGTCACAGCAAACAGACACAGTTATGTGTACATTAGCTGCAGCCCTAATTTATTGCTCTCTTGTTATGCAGATGATACACAGTTATACATGTCAGTACAAGACAACAACTGAATGAAAATAAATATATTGTGAGATCAAATTTATCAATAAAAACATATTTCATTTGTGTCTGTGTAAAAAACTCTGATTTTGACTTATGTGGTGAAAAAAAGTTATTGATCAGACTTTTACAGTGTGTTCACTTGGATTCAACTGTTGTTTTCCCTGAACTTAACCATGGCAATTTGTCTTTACATGATGTTTTGCAGATGTTGAGGTCTCTTGTGTTTTCATGGAAAACTGCATCTTGCCGTGTGAATTTCAAGCTGGTGCTGAAGTCGTTATCCACTGGTTTCAGCTGACAGCAGGAGATGCTCAGATCAACTCTTACTATCAGAACCGAGACCAGCTCGTATACCAGAACCGGCGCTTCAGAGGCAGGGCAGAGATGTTCAAGGACCAGATCTCCAGAGGAAATGCCTCACTCCAGCTGACAGGGGTGGAGATTCAAGACCAGGGCAGCTATAAATGTTACACCAGCACCATCAGTGGAAACAAGGAGTCATTTATCAACCTAACCGTTGACAGTATGGAAAGTCAACCCAATTGCCAGAACAAAATGTTGGCACTGAACATTTCTGCAAACCACAGAAACATTGAATATATACGTTTCAACACGTGTAATACGTATCATATCAACATTTCTACAAATGTAGCATATTACCATTCCTACCCATTGATTAATGATATTTTATAGTTCATAGTTAAAATGAAAAGTTAATTGGCAGTGTGTTTTGACTTTTTCATTGGAGTTTTTAACCATGTAAATTTTATTCATGTACAAAAAAGTTAATTGCCATTACATAACATTACTTTAAGTACAAATTGATTGTATTTCTTTATAAATTAATACATTTTGTTGGAGAATTGAGCTAGCTAGCATGAGTGGCAATTTAGCAAACCCACAGAAAAATCAAGCTTAGAGAGTTCAGCAGATATATTTCCTTCAATCCATCTACAGCATTGAAAATTTCACCACAGTTACTTTTAAAATGCACTTTTACATAAAATAAATCTAATAATATTTATATATATATATAATTTTCATTTCTTTGCAGCTCCAATACGTAAGGTCAACATTCAGCTGGTCGAAAACAGGATCATCTGCAACTCAGATGGGATCTACCCTGCACCGAAAATCACCTGGTCCACAATCCCTCCATCCACTGTGATTCTCGAGAATACAATTGTAGTCCAGCAGACTGAGCAGCAGCTCTACAGCATCAGCAGCTTTCTGATGCTTTCAGGTAGTGTCACTGATCTGGTCTACATCTGCACCGTCAGCACTCGCAGAAACAGCAGGAGAGCCGCTTTGAGTACCAGTAAGTATTATGAAAAAGACCTACAGTCATAGTTCAACTCCATATGGTGGTTTTCACAAAAAACCCAAAAATCACTGTGTCAGAATTGACTAAATTTGACCATTATAAATTACATATCATAATAATATAATAATATGTATATCCTCTGCAGTTAGTCATATATGATCGTTTTGTACAACAAAAAATATATGTCAGTTTTATGGTAAAAACTCGAGCCTGTTGTGTCTTATTCTAAATCAAAACAACTCATATACATCAAATTCTTACTTAATTACTTTTTCATATTTATATTATTTAATTTTAGCTTCTATGAATGGTTCCACCGGTGAAACAACAATCCCCTGCACTTCCTCTAACATTCCCCTAACAAATCTGATCTGGAGATTCAACCAAAGTCAGATCATCCTGACTCAGACTGGGGCTGATATCCCGTATACAGTTTCACAAGAGTGGAGCCATCAGGTGATGGATGTGTCCAAGACAGGCAACCTCAAACTAAAGGACTTGTCTTTGTTGAAATACGATGGGAAATACACGTGTGAACTCAATAATGCTGAGGAGACACACATAACAAACACCTTCCTGAGGATTATAGAAGGTAAGATCATGTCACAGTGAGAAAACACTGATTATATCATTTAATCTATGAACATAAAATCACTGGTTTAATAAAACTGATCTGATTTGTGTCGTTTGTTTGTTTCTTTCTTTCTAAACCCTAAATTTGACCCCCTAAACATGCTTAAGAACTCACCAAATTTGATAAAATTCTTCTTCTTGAACAATTTGTTGTTTTTGGCATATTTAGCTCCGTGTTTGGTGTCAAAATGCTGATGTAGATTGTACTCTTTGACCACAGACACTGCCTCATAACACAAAGGACATACTGCTTTTTTCTCCTTGAAGCACAAACATGTATTCTCCTCCCCATCTTTCTTGAAACAGCCTTCCGTATGCGCCCATTTTTCTCTTTCTGGGCATTTTGGGGTCGTTATTTATACTTCTCAATTGCACTTGTTGGGAAAATTGCATTGATGTGGATACATTGCAGTCTAGTGGCGGGATACCATCACTTCATGGATAACATAATCGGCATGCACTATGGGAAATGTAGTTTTCGGTCAATGCGCGTTGTTGACCTATTTATTTTTTTACAATAAGACGTTTTTTTCTCATGGGCCACATAAAATGACATGGCAGGCCACATTTGGCCCGTGGGCCTTGAGTTCGATCTCATAGAGAGATCGAACCAAAACTCAATTATTCGTTTCATCAAGACCTACAAATCATGACAGGAAAATTTGTCACAAATCCATTGATACAGGTTTGAAAGTGGTCAGACTTATAGTTTAGATGTCAGAAGCCTCAGTTTGACACAAAGTCAATGCCCATAGATTGCCTCCCCATTGGTTAACATTGTAAGGTGTGATGTGGCACTTCAGCTTTCAGGGCTTATAAAATCTAAACTGTTCAAGTTTGGGTCTCAGGCTCTAATAATGAAAATCACAATGAAATGAAAAGTACTGTATGCCAATCATGTGAGTTATTTATCATGAATATTAACACAACTTATCAGTGAAACCCCAAAAAGAGCTTCAGATTTTGTAAGATGTGATAGGCTGGTTGGATCCTCCTCAAATCATAGTCTTGAACAGCCAGGCCACATCTCTTAATGATAAGCATCCAACCCAGACTTCTTTAAACTTCATTACTTGATTACTTGTTAATCAAGTGTATTGAAAAAAAGATTTTTACTTTGACTCTCTTACAACATTGATTTAATCCTTTGCACTAACCCATCTTGTGTTATATCCCATGCCAATATGCTGTGTGTCAATGAGAAAAAACATCCAAAGAATGTATTATTTCTATGGCACTGTATATTCCACTACTTTGTAGTCATACACACTCTTAAATTTTTGTTTTGTTTGACCTCTTTTTAGATCATGATGAGTGCATTCTGAACACTAGTATATGCAATCCTGGTCAGTGCATTAACACGTTGGGGAGCTACCACTGCATCTGCCCAAATGGCCATAAAACAACCCGGAATGAGTCAATGTGTGTTGGTAAGTTGTGTTGGTTCCTATCAGCTATTGTTGGCTTTTGACATGTGGAGTACTGTCCTCTTTGAAGTAACTCTGTGACAACTGCTCTCTGGTTTCAGATGTGGATGAGTGCGAGAGGCAACCCTGTGGCAACGGGACCTGTACAAACACAGTGGGTTCTTACAACTGTCTCTGCTACCCTGGCTTTAAGAATTCACACAACATTGACTGCATAGGTGTGTGTGTATGTGTTTGTGTCGAGTGACGAGGAGTAAAATATACAAGGGTATCAATGTGACTTTATAAATAAGAGCAGTATTGCCTCAGTAATACAAATTGTTTTATTTGTGTTTTGATCAGACATCGATGAGTGTTTGACTCAGAGGGGCCTGTGTCGTAACGGGTGGTGTTTAAATACTGTGGGTTCCTTCACCTGTTTGTGCAATGTTGGATATGAACTTAGTCTAGATGGCAGACTGTGTACAGGTACGGAACTTGTCCATATTTTTTAGTTTTCTGAATGTGATCTGTACTGCACATTTTACGTGATGTCCCTCATATATCCCCTTTTCCTCAGATATCAATGAATGTGCAGAGCATCCAGGCACATGTGGCCCAGGCACCTGTCTGAATCTGGATGGCTCTTACAGGTGTATCTGCCCACCTGGCTACGATCTCCATGAGGATACCTGTAAAGGTACTGCAGCCTAAAATGAGCCCTTTCTGCGTCATGGTCAAAACTTGAAAAATAAAAACAGGAATTTCTGAAGTAATTAAAGCTGAAAGCAGCGTTGGTTAGGACCTCACACTCTGGCCCATCAGGATCAGATCATTTTGCTTTTTAAAAATGAGGGATATTTCTTACGTATGGTGTGCTTTTATTTTGAAAGTTTGATTGAAACGTGTTACTGCTTCCTTATAGTTTTAGATACAGACTTCATTTGAACTTTAAATGAGTCACGAAACTTTGACCTACATGTTTGTTCTATCTTTTATCGATTTTGAGATTTAAAATCTTTTCTTGCTCCTCCTGTGATTTTATAATAAGTGTTTATTGCAGAATGTTTCACAGCACTGAGGAAGTGACATCACCAGGAGCAGATGGAGAGTAGGATTTTAGAGTACACTATTTGTGAAATACCCTCGTAAATTCCATTACTTTGGCTAAATCTTACATTAAAAATCAAATTTTTCGTAATTCCAATTCAATTTCAATTTCATTATAAATCCATTGATACAGTTTTGAAAGTGGTCAGACCTATAGTTTAGACATCAGGAGCATTTGTTTGACAAGTCCATGCCTCCCTATTGCTATACATTGTAAGGATGGTGTGGCACTGCAACTTTCAGGGCTTATAAAATCTGTTCAAGTTATTACAAAGTTTTAATACTTTTCTTCAGCATAGTGTCATAAGTCATGTATCAAGTTCGAAGCCGATACCATTAATGCCCTTGGAGAAGATAGCATTTGTTGGGGGTCCAAAATTGGCGCAAAGTTGTACTTTGATGGGCTTATTGCGGACTTCCTGTTAGATTTAGGTCAGGGGTGTCAGCATATGATTTGTAGGTCTTGATAAGATGAATAATTGAGTTTTGGTTCGATCTCTCTCTCTCTCTCTCTCTGAATTAGTTATGTAGGTGCCACTCTCAACCACATTTTGGCACTTTGGGGGTTAATTTTTACATTGTATCAAATATCTCAATACACAGCGTAGAGCACAAATCACACCAGTGTTGGCCAACCTAAATTGGCTACCAATTACTTGTAGAATTCATTTTAAAATTCATTTAATTAATAAAATAAATATATTGTTAGATCAAATTTATCAATAAAAACATAATTCAGTTGTGTCTGTGTATAAACTCTATAAAAGATTGAATTGTATATGGTCAAGAAATTTATTGATCAGACTACAGTGAGCTCACTTGGATTCAACTGTTGTTTTCCCTGAACTGAACATTGGCAATTTGTGTTTACATGATGTTTTGCAGACAATGTAGTCTCCTGTGTTTTCATGGAAAGCTGCCTCTTGCCATGTGATTTTCAAGCCGGTGCTGAAGTCATCATCCACTGGATTCAGCTGACAGCAGGAGATGCTAGGGTTGACTCTTACTATCACAACCCAGACCAGCTTGTACACCAAAACCAGCGCTTCAGAGGCAGGACAAAGCTTTTCAAGGACCATATCTCCAGAGGAAATGCCTCACTCCAGCTGACAGAAGTGGAGATTCAAGACCAGGGCAGCTATAAGTGTTACACCAGCACCATCAGTGGAAACAACGAGTCATTTATCTACTTAAATGTTGACGGTATGGAAAGTCAACCCAATTACCAGAACAAAACGTTGGCATTGAAAGTTTCTTCAAACCACAGAAATATTGAATATATACATTTCAACACATGTAATACGTATCATTATCAACATTTCTACAAACGTAGCATATTAACATTTCTACCCATTGAATAATGATATTTTATGGTGTGACAATTCTGTGGTTAAGGTATGGTTAGGTTTAGACACAAATACCACTTGGTTAGGGTTAGAAAAAGATCATGGTTTGGGTTCAAATAAAAATAAAATAAAAAATGGCCAATGTCTCACTAAAACACCCAGTTTTCTTGCCAGAAAAAAACATCCACTTTTGAAACGGGAAGCGGGCATTGGTTTGAAGGTGGTCTCAAAATGTACTCTCTGCTGAGTGCTAGCATGAACGGCGATTTAGCAAATCCACAGGAAAATCAAGCTTGGAGAGTTCAGCAGATATAGATTTCCTTCAATCCATCTACAGCATTGAAAATGTTACCACAGTTACTTTTAAAATGCACTTTCATATAAGATAAACTTTTTTCATTTCTTTGCAGCTCCAGTACATAAGGTCAACATGCAGCTGGTCGAAAACATGATCAACTGCAGCTCAGATGGGATCTACCCTGTACCCAAAATCACCTGGGCCACAATCCCCCCATCCAATGTGACTCTCCAGAATACAATTGAAGTCCTGCAGACTGAGCAGCAGCTCTACAACATCAGCAGTTCTCTGATGCTTTCAGGCAATGTCACTGATCTGGTCTACATCTGCACAGTCAGCACTCGCAGAAACAGCTGGAGAGCCGCTTTGAATACAAGTACAAGTAAGTAATATGAAAAAGACCTACAGTTGTAGTACAACTCCATGTGGTGGTTTTAACAGCTGCCATAAAACACCCCAAAAATCACTGTGTCGAAATTGACTTAATTTGACCGTTACAAATCTATTCTAGCTCTTTTAATCTCACTGTTCTGATTGTTAATAATATGTATATCCTCTGCAGTTTTGAATGTCATATGCACATAGTTTTGTACAAAAAACAATATATGTGTCAGAGTTTTAAGGTAAAAACTTGAGCCTGTTGTGCCTTATTCTTAGTCAAAACAATTCATATACATCCAAATCATACTTAATTACTTTTTCATATTTGTATTATTTAAATTTAGCTTCTATGGATGTTTCCAGCAGTAAAACAACAATCCCCTGCACTTCCTCTAACATTCCCCTAACAAATCTGATCTGGAGATTCGACCACAGTCAGACCATCGTGACTCAGGCTGGGGCCGATGTCCCGTACACAGTTTCACAAAGGTGGAGACAACAGGTGGCAAATGTGTCCAAGACAGGCGACCTGAAGCTAAAGGACTTGTCTTCGAGACACAGTGGGATATACACGTGTGAAATCAATAATGGCGAGGAGACATACATAACAAACACCCGTCTGAGGATTAAAGAAGGTAAGATCATGTCATGGTGAGGAAACACTGATTATATCATTTAATCTATGAACATAAAATCCCAATATATTAGGTCTGGACTTGGATTTCACTTCTCTTACTGACTGAGTTGTCTGGTTTATTGTCCTCTATTCACCAGAATGCACATTACTATTGTCAACATCTCTGCTGTGAATAATGACATCTGATATGTCTGATTTTAATTCTTAATTCAAAGAATGGTTACTCCAAATGCCACTTTCCTGCTCTCGTAGGCAGGACTGAAGTATAGCTCAAAATTTATACAGTTCCAACAGACAGTAATGACAGGCTTACAAGATGATGCAGTGCAGCCTGATATTAGAGATGAGATCCTAATGGAGAAGATTAGTGTCGCCTATAGCTTGGAACAGGAGAAAAAAAGTAAGTTGTCATCTGTAGGCAAAGCTGTGAAAGTAGAAGCAGTCTAGGAAGAAGATAGCTGTGATACTGAACAGGCAAGCAGACTCCAGAAGGTAAAGGGGCATACAGCTAAACCCAATCCTATACCGGAGAAGCTTGATGCTGGTAATAAAGTAATCTGTGAAGCTATTCATAACCTCACTACACATGTTGAACACATAGGGAGGAAGTAAGACACACTAAAGCTTTGCAAACAGACTTTGGTGGAGTTAAACGCCAACCGAGAAAATGTCCAGAATGTGAAAAGTCAAACCTAGAGGGGAGATGAACACATTGCTACAAATGTGGCAGCAGGGAAAATTGGTCTGTTGGTTGTCAAAAAAACAAAACAGCACAGCTAACTCCTGTAAAATCGAAGCATCCCTCACTAAAACAAATTACCCTGCAGTGTTGAATGATAAAACTGTAATGTCATAAAAACAGAAAAAGACAGTTAAACTCGTCGGATGCAGAAACCTTGTTCAGTGCAATCTTGGAGGAGTTGAAACTACAGTACTGTGGGATACCGGATCACAAATGTCAATTGTTGACTTAGACAAACAAACACTTACCAGAAGCTGAAATTTGCTCAGTACAAGAACTTTTCAATGAGGGTGTGCTGGATCTGTCTGCTGCAAATGGAACGGATGTTCCATAGGAGGGCTGGATAAAGGTGCAGTTTAGCTTACCAGAAAACAAGTTTAAAAAAAAAACAATAGTTACAATTTAAATGTCTATATTTATATTCTTGGACTCCACTAGAATATCTTCGTATGGTTTACAGCTAAAAGCTCTTTATTGATGTTATACTGGCCCTTTATGCAGCCCCTTGAAGCTGTAGAGACTTGCTTCAATAAAAACTACAAACTGGGAAAAGAAAAGTTTTTAAACCCCTTTAGAAATGAATCGCAGCCTGATGTTTATATGAATGGAAAAGAATCAGTGGTGAATCTTGGACCGAACATATTGTCTTGGTACTTTCCAGTGTGTAACAGTGTGATCGTTGTGATGATTGTTGATTGATTGATGAGGGTCTCTCTCTCTCTCTCTCTCTCTCTCTCTCTCTCTCTTTCTCTCTCTCAGAGTCAGCGTCTGGTCTTGGATTTTCCGCCTGCATTAAATCCTTAAAACTAAAGAAGGAATGGAAAATCAAAGAGTGTTATGAACAGAAAAACCTGATGGGGTACCCACATGCCTTCCTGTAAGTACAGTATGTTTTTTTGAACATGTCATACTAAATCTGAATAAATCTGTATTCATCTCTCTTTAATGTCAATACTGTAATCTGCTAGAAAACTAGTTTAGAAGTACTTCATGATACCAGAGAACCACTCAGTGACATGAAATCATAGCTGTTTCAGGGTTAAATATACTGTATTACAGGATACTTGAGCTTTATTCAGGTTTGGTTGCATAAAGGAATCTGTCAAATGATAAATGTTCATCTGATATCTGACAGTTAAGACACTGCTGTAATAACAGCAGGGGAACACTGGGCTCTCTTCAAGTCAATATTTAATTAAAAAAAAACACAGTGGGTCTAATGTTTAATGAGGTGTTGTGGATAGAAGCATCAGCCTACATTCAGGTAACAATAAAAATGTTTGTTTCATTTCTCTGTTTCCTGTTTCTAGGATTAAAACCACCAGCAATGAGTTGAAGTGTCTCAACCCAAATCTCCCGTGGCTCAAAAAGGAAATAAATCAGGTGAGAATTAACTGTTAAAATCTGCTGGGTTAACAAACGTGATACATTACGAGTCCATAGTGAGCTATATTTAGAAGATGACATCTGAAGATGACGTTGACTTTCATTTACTCTTTTGCTTAAACTACTGTTTTGCTTGTGCAATCAGGATGTGTAGATTTTAGTGAACTATATCTGAGAACACAACAAAATATTGTAACACTTTTCCAATTAAAGTTTGGTTCAAATAAAGAGAAAAAAGTAACACTTTATTTTACAGGCCTGTGATTTCCTAATTATTTCCACAAAAGTCAAATTTCAACAAATATTCTCTCATTATCAATCATTATTGAAAACTTTCACATTTTTGCTTTGTCAACCGAAATTTTCAAATTATTATTATTATTATTATTATTATTATTATATTACACTCAGAGAGTATAGCATCTAATATAAGTAATGTTGTAATCTAATCATTATTAAAGCAATATTAAGTTTACTGTTCATTTGTTGTAAAATGCAAAGTGGCTCAGAAGGTTAGAAATATTCTCCAAAGTGGAGACAAACTTTTCTTTATGAATAGTTTATACCATGTTTGTAGGTGGGAAGCTGGTGAGGGATCACATCCTTGTCGCTGCTGTAGTAGTGGAAACTATGAATAATTTTGCTCAATTAAATTTATTAAAATTAGATTCGTAGTTACCGACTATGTAGTTCATTATGATTCTTGTAAGCTAAGTGATCGCAGTTAAGTGCATTCATCAGCAAGTGGTCGTGTCACCATTAATGCTGTGACGTTTGAAGAATTACTGGTTTTTATAATGTATCCAAATGAAGCAAAAGTAATTTAAAAGTACACAAAAAACAGTCAAGCAGTACAACTAGTCACTGAAACAACTTCACAAATATATAATGGATTTAATGGACTCCTGCTCTGTCTGTTTTGACCTTTCCTTCTGCCTCTCTGCACCACAGGGAACACTGAGGTGTCGTCCATTTATATCGTAGGTCAAACACAGATTTGAAGTCCTGGATGAATATCACTTAAATAAAAACAGTTGCCCAGAACAATATATTATATACTCATTATTGTTTTTACTGAAATATCAAGATGTTTCAAGAATAATTGTTCTTTTTTGGGAAAAAATATACTTGAAGCCAAAAATAAATCATATTAAATTGATTTGAAAAGTGACTGGCTCTCGTTTTTCTACATTTATAAAGTTCACTTTTAGTACAGGAGTTCAGAGCAGCAGAGCAGATGGACCCAAATGCAGGAGACATCAGGCACAGGAACTGAATTATCTTTATTTAGTCTCAGAAGTGCGGGCAGAGCAAAACTGAACAGGACAGAACAGAACTGAGCTAAGAAAGGATCCAACAAGACTGAACTCAAACACAGGACTGAAATACTAACTTAACAAATGAGGAGATGAGGTGCAGGTGGGGAGAAAAAGTCAAGTGAGGGGAATGAGAGGATGAAACAGGAAAGAAGCTCATAGACTGTGGGAAACAGTGGGATCAAACTTGATGTCACCTCACACATTTTGTGTCCCTGCAAAATGCAGGCCTGAAACATCAAGCAAGAATAATAAAAGACCTGCAGGACCAGTAATGCAAAATTCACAATCAAATAGTCAGAGACATCTCAGCACCTGGAGTCACATCAGACCAGTTTTGCTCATTCATGTAATACTGGAAGCACTTGTGTGAGCGTGCAGAGCCTTTGACGTTTACTCAAAACTTTTTTCATTTCAACTTGCTGGCTGCAAGACTTCTTTTCTCCACTTGCTGGCGACAAAGTTGTGATAAACACTGTCCTGTAATGAACACTGACTCCACACACTGCTTTAAGGCAAAGCTGCTTTAAGGAAGAGGCTGCAGGTTACTTGTCATGATGATAAGAATTGTAGTTCAGTTTGGATGCAGGCATTAGCAACATGTGAATGTAACAGTAAACCACAGAAATGACAGCGCCATCAGTGAAGAGGATGGCCATCGGTCTGAGATACACAATAGACCTGAACATATATGGTCATGGTCAGCAAAGTCAACAACCGTCAAGGTTTGTGTGAACCTCCCCAGAAACATTGTGCACAAAAGAGTGGTTCCTCTTTTAGTGTGAAGCTGCAGTATGTAAGATCAAACTGCTTTCATCACAGTCATCATTAGACTTTGGTGAGCTGAACCATTAGTAATTGAACTGCTGCAGTGCATGACAATGTGGGTGTAACCAGCTGTGATCAATCTGATAGAAGAGCTAGTTGTACCTCAAAACACTGCAGTGAAATCCCCCTGCTGATGTTTTTATCTTCTGCTTAGTCCACTGTGGGCTTTACCCTGAAAGTGAGGGAAAAAACAGTTAATGCCACTAATTCATAGCTGTTTTGGTTAAATGTGGTACTTTGTAATGTCCAGTAACTCTAGATTACTGAGCTTTATTTAGTGGTGGTATTGCAAGAGCAGCTCTATGCCCTGTGGTGTGGTCTTGTCACAGCAGACACACACAGAACGCTTTTCTTTCTTCCACACTGTTGGTTGATTTAACAAGCACAGGAGCCACAAAGTGGAGTTAGCTTGCTGCTATCTCTGTAAAGACTGCACAAAGGAGTAACCTAGGCCCTCTGACCTGCAAGACTGGAACACCATCAACCCAGCAAAGCCTGCATTCTTCAGTCTTGGAGCCAAACTCTTCTCAACCTGACTCATCCATGGATTCACCAGCTAAGAAGCAGAACACCACACAGCATCTCTTTCTCCATGGGCTTGATAACAACTGGGCATAGCCTTGCAACAAATATTGTAGCATAGCATAGCATAGCTAAGCAGGACTGTTATTGCATATCCATACTACTAAGCTAATGTTAGCATGCTTAACATGTTACTTCCAATAATTTGGCCTTGCATGCAACTAACCTCTCACTAACCTGACACCTTTAGCCTACAGCAATTGGCCTTAAACAGAGAACCACATCTCTGCACACGTTGTTTCAGGCAGCACATGTGGTTCAAGACTCCCCATGGTCTGGCCTTTTGTTTCTGTAGTTCTCTCTGTTGGCCATATTGTCTGTACGTCATGTGCTTGGTCACCAAGTGACTTCAGCCATCTTGCCATTGTCTTTTCATGTGTGTCTTGAATCAACAGTCAGGTGTCCATATAAACAGTGAAAGAGGTTTTCCTCTCTGTAATCATTCCTACTGTTCATACTGGCTGTTAAAAGATCCCCTTTCATTGTAAGTGATAGAGGCCAAACTCCACAGTGTGTCCACACAGTCATTTAGAGCAAAACTGCATTTAAAAGTTGATGTGAAGCTTATAAAAGGCTTCAGCAGTTTGAGTTAGTCATATCCAGTGGATATCTGCCCCATTGATGTCTTTTTAGCATCAAATTCTCTCTTTGTGCTTCCCTGTTCCTGCGGTGGAAGTTTTGGAACAAAAAAATGGCCTTTAGCTCTAAAAATACTGTAATGGTAACAGATATCTACTTTATTTCAGTAATTTGGACAAATGAAGCTTAATATTAACTGAACATAAAAAAACATTTATATCTGAAATCCATGATCCGGTGTGAGCAGCTCTGCCTCCAAGAAATGTTTGAATAATTTAAACTTGTTCGGGAGTTGGCTTGTCAAGATGATAGTGTTGGATTGTTGTACTCTGCTGGAGAACTCAGTAAAGTGTGAATGTAAAAACTGCAGCATCACCACTGAAGAGGATGCACAACGAACTTGAACGTATGTGGACATAACTAACGAACTCCAGGGCGTTTGTGAGTGTGTCCATTTCCCTCGACAAGAACTGTTCCTCTTTTTATTGTGAAGCTGCAGTACATAAGATTACACTTCTCTGGTTCACTCATCATTAGACACTAGCGACTTGTTAGTGACTGAACACAGGAGGTGTTTACAGCTGAGATCCAGGGTCGACAAGTGTTTGAAGATGAGGACGACTCTCTGCATTTGTCTACTTACCCTGGGTGTCATGATGCTCTTCTGTGAATCAGCAGGTACAACTCTTCATTTACAGTTTTTGCATTGTTTTACATACAGAGTAATGAAGTTATAATAGTCAACAAACTATTGTTTTGTAATGTCATTATGACTTTGTGCTTATTGCAACAAATACAAGGAGCCATATCTCATGTAGACTGCTTCACACGATAGTATTTAGGTTTATAGTTTGTAAAAATAATAATGACTTTTATTACTACTATTGTTTATTTCTGTATTTATTAATTTAGCACATTTCCAAACATAGTTGCATAGTGCTTGTTCAATTTGTTTGATTGATTAAAAGTAGTCGACTCTAAAACAATGAGTCATATAGACCACAACAAGATTAAAAAAAAAAACAATAGTTACAGTTTAAATGCTTATACTTTATATACTTTATATACTTTATATACTTGGATTCTACTGGAATATCTTATCTTTTTATGATTTACAGCTAAAAGCTCCTCATTGAAACTACAAACTGGGAAAGACCTACATTTTTAAGTTTTTAACCCCTTTAGAAATGAATTGCAGCCTGATATCTATATGAATAAAGAAGTATTAGTGGTGAATCTTGGATCGATCATATTGTCTGAGTACCTCTCAGTGTGTAACAGTGTGTCATGATTGTTGATTGAGTAAAAAATTAATTCTCTCTCTCTCTGTCTGTCTGTCTGTCTGTGTGTCTGTGTCTGTGTTAGAGTCAGAGTCAGTGTCAATGTGTCGTAAGGCAGGTCAAACCTTTTCCGCTGGATTTTACTTCTGCAATAGAGCCTTGAAACTAAGGAAGAAATGGCAAATCAAGGAGTGTTATGAACAGAAAGACGTAGAGGGGTGCCCACATGCCTTCCTGTAAGTACAGTATGTTTATTTAAACATATTAAATCTGAATAAATCTGTATTCATCTCTCTTTAATGTCATTACTGTAATCTGCTGGAAAACTAGTTTAGAAGTATTCCATGATACCAGAACACCACTCAGTGACATGAAATCATTGCTTTTGCAGGGTTAAATATACTGTATTATAGGATACTTGAGCTTCATTCAGGTTTGGTTGCATGAAGGAATCTGTCAAATGATAAATGTTTGTCTGATATCTGACACTTAAGACACTGCTGTAACAACAGCAGGGGAACACTGGGCTCTCTTCAAGTCAATATTTCATTAAAAAACACAGTGGGACTAATGTTTAACGAGGTGTTGTGGATAGAAGCATCAGCCTACATTCAGGTAATAATAAAAATGTCTAATTGTTTCATTTCTCTGTTTCCTGTTTCTAGGATTAAAACCACCAGCAATGAGTGGAAGTGTCTCGACCCACGTCTCCCGTGGCTCAAAAGGGAAATAAATCAGGTGAGAATCAATTGTTAAAAATCTGCTGGGTTAACAAACGTGATATATTACGAGTCCATAGTGAGCTATATTTAAAAGGTCTGAAGAATCAGGAGTGTTTCAAAACTTGCAGGATGACGTTGAGTTTCCTTAACTCTTTTGCTTAAACTACTGTTTTTCTTGCAACTAAGAAGTGAACTATATCTGAGAACACAAGAAAATATTGTAACACTTAATTTAAGTAATTTAAAAGTACAAAAAACAGTCAAGCAGTACAACTGGTTGCTAAAACAAACATATAATGGATTTAATGGACTCCTGTTCTGTCTGTTTTGACCTTTCCTTCTGCTTTTCTGCACCACAGGGAACACTGAAGTGTCGTCCACTTATATCGTAGGTCAAACAGAGATTTGAAGTCCTGGATGAAGTTGATCTGGAATAAAAACAGCAGCACAGAATTCTAATGCTTTACTAACTATTGCTTTACTGAAATATCAAGATGTTTCAAGCAGAGTTGTTCTTTTTTGGGAGAAATAAACCTGAAGCCAAAAATAAATTGATTTGAAAAGTGACTGGCTATTGTTTTTCTTCATTTATAAAGTTCACTTTTAGTACAGGAGTTCGGAGCAGCAGAGCAGATGGACCCAAATGCAGGAGACATCAGGCACAGGAACTGAATTATCTTTATTAAGTCTCAGAAGTGCAGGCAAAGCAAAACTGAACAGGACAGAACAGAACTGAGCAAAGAAAGGATCCAACAAGACTGAACTCAAACACTGGACTGAAATACTAATTTAACAAATGAGGAGATGAGGTGGAGAGAAGGGCAGAGAAAGTCAAGCAAGGGGAATGAGGAGACGAAACAAGCTGAATATGTCAAGTTTTTCTGTGTCTTGTTTTTGTTTTGTGTAACTGCATATGTATTTTTGTTGCTTTGTATGTCGTTTTTTTTTTAAACAATATGTGGATATGTCGACTGATCCATCAATGAGACTGATTGAGTTAATATTCCAGACCAGTATGCAAAGTGTGGTAAACTGGTTGTCTGGTTGTCCACCCACAGAGGTGTTCACTTATTGTGACTCCTTCTCAAGATATTCTGAATGTGGAAAGACTGAACTGACCTTTTACCATCATATGTTTACTATTGTTATCAGCTTGTTTGGCTCATTCATGTAACGTCATGTAATACTAGAAGTACTTGTTTGAATGTGCAGTGCCTTTAATATATCCTCAAAACGTTTTTCATTTCAACTCGCTGGCTGCAATACTTCTTTTCTCCACTTGATGGCAACAAAGTTGTGATAAACACAGTCCTGTAATGACCACTGACTCCACACACTGGTGGAGTATGTGGTGTACATGGTGTTTGTGTGCAGCAAACATTCAAAGACTCTCATTAGACTGGTTTCAGTTATGCTGATGATCCAAAAATCCCTTCAGAGGCTTTTCCTGAATGAACATTGTCAAAAAAAAAAAAATCTACAGAGCTTATGCTAACAAGATACAAATCAATATTTGAAAAGTAATGATGAACCAGCAGCACAAAATGACAAAAAAACGTGAGGATTCATTGTCCCTCCTTGTTGCATGTGTAACTCTGGTGAGTAAACAGCATCTTTATATTTATATCTTAAAACAATGTAAAAGAGGTCAAATATGAGGAAAGTTTGATAATGTAAAGCGACTGAGAGCAGTTACAGACAATTCAATCCGAATTAAATTAAACTAACTGATTCATGCTGCTCTTTTCACCAGTCATTTGGATTTCCTTCTTCAATTCTAATTAAGGTTGAACGATTTTGAGGAAATATCTAATTGTGATTATTTTGATGAATTTTGTAGTAGGCCATATTCCAATTTTGATAAAAATTTTGATTAATCATTCAGCCCTAATTCTAATTTTGGTGTCAGAAAGTCACTTAAACCATAGTAAACCCTCGTAATAATACAGACAGGTGACAAATTAATGGAAAAACCTGAATGAATGAGTGCAAAACAAAACAAATACAGATGCTTCCACACAGGTGCTGTACACAGTACGATTGTGCTCTGTGACATGTATAAAAATGTTGAGCAGGCCCAGTTGATTCTGATTTTGTATCAAGATGGTAAAAAAAGATCGAAGTTACTTTGAAAGAGGTTTCATTGTTACGGCACAGATGGCAGGAACTTCAGTCCAATAGGAACAGTAATTAAAGTGACATCTGCATTTAGATCTGTTGGAAAGACATCAGTATAGAGGGAAGGAAATTGCGGTCAACAGCACACATTTGATGACTGTGATGGTCGTACATTAATGCAAAATGTAAGGAAAAACAGAAGAGCAAGTATTCCTCAGGTGATTGAGAATGTCAACGCAGGACATGATCAGACTCAGCAAGAACAGTGGCAGGTTTTCATCCTGGCTGACAAATATTCGAGGAGGACACATAATAAGTGCCAGTTGTTCAATTTTCTGTTGAGCCAAGCTAAGATGGCCATTTATATTAGCAGAAAGAACAAGATAAATGTTGGAGGACACTCCAGACATGTCGGTCAAAATCAGATTTGAAGTCCTGGATGGGGATGGTCTAGGATAAAAACAGCAGCTCATCAGTAAGAGCAGTGGTGATTCATTGTTGTATATGTAACTCAGAGTCTGTGCAGTTAAAATGGAAACACTGGATCTATCAAGAAATGTGTGATCAATCAATCAGGGTTATTCTTAGCTGTCTGGATCTCAGTCATTGACATCCCCTTTGATGAAGTCATGTACAGTATTACTGTAAAGTCAATTACTGTGTAATTTGTCCAGTCTGTATAAAATATAACTTGACCAAAGCAGTTTATATAACTTAAAATGAGCATGTGCATGATCTCTATCACGGCAGTAGTTTCATTTGGTTGCCACTTATAAATATAACATTTTCTGTATATATATTTGTATATATCTATGCAAAAGAACTACAACACATCATCAAAGTTTCTACTTTGTGGCTCTGAGTGTCATAAAAAACAACATCACACACTCTCTGCTTCATAAATGAGTCTGAAGTCCTTGTTAGGGGCAGCAGAGTAGTTGGACCCAAATGCAGGAGACATCAGGCACAGAAACAGATTTATCTTTATTACTATCATTATTTTATTATCTTTGTCTCAGGAGTGCAGGCCAAGCAAAATCTGTTCCATGTCCCAAAAACTGAAATATCATCACTTGGAGTGTGAATATCATGAAAAACACTTAACCTGCAGCTCAGAGAAATCAGCCTGAAACACATTCTCAAATCAATCTGGCAATAAAACCAATGTTCTCATGATTAATTGGGTGAAGGCAAAAAGACTTCAGATTTCACTCCAGTTCTGTTTGCTCTTCCAATCAAGCACATATATTATGAACTATGCAGTAAAATGTCTGGACAAAGGTATCTCCAGTGCTCCTTAAATATAATCTGCAACATATCTTCTCTTCTGTATCTTAACAAAATTCGATGCAATGTTAAGCAATGACATACATTTGCATGTCGTTCCTGTTTATCTGAGCTTATGATGAAGTAACGTCTGTTAGTTACTGATATCAGTATTGACTAAAAACCATGTGTCTTCAAACTGCCGATCTAAACTGATTATTTTATATCTGATTAACCGTTGTTGCTACAGCATGATATGTTCCTTTTTATGTTGAAACACTAAAACAGGTTGATGAAGATAAAAAGCCATCTGCATGTTGGCGCCTGTTTAGAGATGCCAAAGAAAGACATTGTCATAGTGACAGGACAGATGAAGGACAGATGAAGGACAGATGAAGGACAGATGAAGCAACAGCAAAGAGGAAGAGACTCAAACCATGATAGTCAAAACGGTGATTGCTTCACATTAACGTTCATCAGTATGAATGTGTTATTTATAATCTGCATTTGACTGGAAGCATGAGAAAGACAGAGTGAATTTAATTTGGTTTGAATTCAGCTTGTTTTATTTTATTCTTAACTGCTCAGGTTGTAGCATTGTAGAAAATGAATTCATCTTTCTCAGTGTGGAATATTTGATGAGATTTTATACACAAATCCAAAAACATCAACAAAAGTCCTATCAAAACATATATTACAGCTTGAGACTATGAAGTTGAATGGCATGATCTTTTTGGACTTATTCTGATGACACCAAATGGAATGAGGAAGCATTACAGGGAATAGTTGTTAAAGGATTGAATGTACAAATACAAAGGATGAATTAGCTACTTGTGATGTATCTGCTGACCTGAGCTCTCTGTTTTTTCACCCTCAGAACAATGGCCAGAAATAAATAGCTAACCAGGACCTGGAGTCAACCTTGGAGCACTCATTTGGCCTAGGGTTAGGGTTAGGGCACACAATTCTTTGACCAGCACTCAGACAGACCCACTCTAACACCTGGGAGGTAAAACAGGGTGTTGATGTTTCCCTCCCAGGAGTGTGAGTTAGCTGTTTGAACAAGGTTTTCTAAAAGGTATGAATGTTTATTTTCATACAGATTTTATGGATACTTAATTAGACACTCAACTTTGATATCATATGCATATGCCATATTTCCTTTAAGGCTTTAAGAAATACAATGAAATTCAGAAAATCATTCAGGGGAATATAGTACAGCATCATCTTTGACGTTGCCATAATGTGTGGAAGGACACCTGTACAGCTCCTCAATGTACTGCCAGCAACAACAAGTGTTTAGCAGACCAGCATCAGATGTCAGCTCCTGAGTATGTACAAGGTCAGACTGTTTGGTTATCACCCAAAAACATTCCCTTAAAGACAGACTCCAGAAAGTCGTCTCCCTGCTACCTTGCTCCATTCACCATTGAAAAGATTATCAATCCAACTGTCATTAAGTTAAAGTTGCCCAGTTCAATGGGAATTCACCCATCATTCCATGTCTCCCAGTTTAAACCTATGTCTACCAGTCCTCTGGGTCCTCGACTCAAGTCTCCTCCACCTGCCCAGCTTGACCATCCTGCTTTTACTGTGCACTGGCTTCTGGATGTGCACGGCAAGGTCATTGCAGGGGCCAAGAATATCTGGTTGACTGGGAGGGATTTGTTAACCAATGCAGTACAGTGCTAACTCTGTTCTCTGCCTGTGCCTTTTGGTTCTCCACTCTAGCTCCTAGCACATCTGTCACATCAGCCTCATCCTCATCTGCTGCTTGCCAGTTTGGATTGTGGATCCCGTTTGCTCTACCATTCCCAGCCACTTTGCCACATCCAAATCCAAAGAACACTCAGCTAAGCCATCAGATTCATCTTCAATTCAAGCTACAGTTTACAGCCCGTAACCAACCCTGCGTCTCCTGGTCTGTGTGTGCATTTATGTCCTAAATTTAACTGTTATAAACAGGAGCAAGGTAGCATAGGCATCCTTATACCCTTACAGCAATGATAAAGATGGACCTGAACTGAGGGGATGGAGACCTCATCCATCTAAGGCTTGAAACTAAGGTGGTTGGTAACCCATGAGACATTCACAAGGTGACATACCTGTAGTAGCACTGGACTGAGAGTTGTGTGCTTTGACTGGCAATGCAGCATCAATGGGGAAATATTAATTTGATAGGAGCATGAATATGTATAATCTAACAAAGAGGAAGACAAGGGCCTTCCCCAAACTGTTGCCACAAAGTTAGAAGACTATTGTCTGACATATCAGTGTATGCTATACATTAAGATTTCCCTTCATTAGAACAAAGGTGCTAAAACCATTAAAATCAGCCTCAAATCAGAAGGACAAGGAGTATATGGACTGGGATGTGCTATGGCTATAGACAGTGGTGGAAAGGAATTAAGTACATTTAATCAAGTAATGTACTTAACAATTTAAAGGTACTTGTAATTTACTGATGATTATTTTTCAATCAACTGATTAGTTGTTTGGTCTATAAAATTTCCAAAAATTGTGAAACATGTCAGTTTCCCAAAGCCCAAAGTGAGGTCCTCAAATGTGTTCTTTAATCCCGTCCACCAGTTCAAAACCCAGAGATAATCAGTTTATTATCATAGAAGACTAAAGAAAACAGAAAATACTCACATTTGTGAGGCTGGAACTGAAGATTTTTGGCATTATTTCTTAAAAAGTGATTCAAAATGAATAATACGTTATCAAAATTATGGCAATTAATCTTTATGTCATTTAACTAATTTACTAATTGTTGCAGCTTTACTTGTCGTCATTTAATCTATTACTATGGGGGTCTGTTCCAGAAAACGGGTTCGGTGAAAACTCAGAGTTTAGGGTCAGGTTAAAGCTGCTTTAAGGAAGAGGCTGCAGGTTACTTGTCATGATGATAAGAATTGTAGTTCAGTTTGGATGCAGGCATCAGCAACATGTGAATGTAACAGTAAACCACAGAAACGACAGCGTCATCAGTGAAGAGGACGGCCTTCGGTCTCAGATACACAATGGACCCGAACATATATGGACATGATCAGCAAAGTCAACAACCTTCAGGGTTCGTGTGAGCCTCCCCAGAAACATTGTGCACAAAAGAGTGGTTCCTCTTTTAGTGTGAAGCTGCAGTATGTAAGATCAAACCATTTTGGTACAGTCATCATTAGACTTTGGTGAGCTAAACCATTAGTAATTGAACTGCGGCAGTGCATGACAATGTGGGTGTAACATGCTGTGATCAATCTGATAGAAGAGCTAGTTGTACCTCAAAACACTGCAGTGAAATGCCCCTGCTGATGTTTTTATTTTCTGCTTAGTCCACTGTGGGCTTTACCCTGAAAGTGAGGGAAAAAACAGTTAATGCCACTGAAATCATTGCTGTTTTGGTTAAATTTGGTACTTTGTAATGTACAGTAACTCTAGATTACTGAGCTTTATTTAGTGGTGGTATTGCAAAAGCAGCTCTCTGTTCTCTGATGTGGCCTTTTCACAGCAGACACACACACAGAACTCTTTTCTTTACGACAGAATATGCAAGAGTCTGCCTAAGACACAGAAATTAAGTTTTCTAGTGCCAGCAGACTGCACAAAGGAGTAACTTAGGCCCTCTGACCTGCAAGACTGGAACACCATCAACCAGCAATGCCTCCATTCTTCAGCCTCGGAGCCAAACTCTTCTCAACCTGACTCATCCATGGATTCACCAGCTAAGAAGCAGGACACCACAAAGCATCTCTTTCTCCATTGGCTTGATAACAACTGGGCATAGCCTAGCAATAAATAGTGTAGCATAGCATAGCATAGTTAAGCAGGACTGTCATTGCATATCCATACCACTAAGTTAATGTTAGCATGTTTAACATGTTACATCCTAGGCCTTGCATGCAACTAACCTCTTCCTAACCTGACACCTGTAGCCTACAGCAATAGGCCTTGAACAGAGAACCACATGGTTAAGAGGTTTACAACCTATCTCTGCACACTTTGTTTCAGGCAGCACATGTGGTTCAAGACTCCCCATAGTCTGGCCTGTGTCTCTTGTCCATATTGTCAGCATGTCATGTGCTTGGTCACCAAGTGACTTCAGCCATCTTGCCATTGTCTTTTCATGTGTGTCTTAAAACAACAGTCAGGTGTCCATATGAACAGTGAAAGAGGTTTTCCTCTCTGTAATCATTCCTACTGTTCATACTGGATATTAAAAGATCCCCTTCAAATGTGCTTTCATTATAAATGATAGAGGCCAAACTCCACAGTGTGTCCACACAGTCATTTAATGCAAAAATGCATTTTAAAGTTGATGTGAAGCTTATATGAGGCTTCAGCAGAGTTAGTCATATCCAGTGGATATCTGCCCCATTTATGTCTTTTTAGCATCAAATTCTCTCTTTCCCTGTTCCTGCGGTGGAAGTTTTGGAACAAAAAAAAGGACTTTAGCTCTAAAAAGACTGTAATGTTAACAGATATCTACTTTATTTGAGTAATTTGGACAACTGAAGCTTCATATTAGCTGAACATAAAAAACATTTATGTCTGAAATCCATGATCCGGTGTGAGCAGCTCTGCCTCCAAGAAATGTCTGAATAAGTTAAACTTGTTCGGGAGTTGGCTTATCAAGATGATGGTGTCGAATTATTGTATTCTGCTGGAGAACTTAATGGAGGCCAGTCTGAACGTGAGCATCAGTAAAGTGTGGAAGTAAAAACTGCAGCATCACCACTGAAGAGGATGCACAACGAACTTGAATGTATGTGGACATAACTAACGAACTCCAGGGTGTTTGTAAGTCTGTCCATTTCCCTCGACATGAACTGTTCCTCTTTTTTTGTGAATCTGCAGTATATAAGATCACACCTCTCTAGTTTACTCATCATTAGACACTAGCGACTTGTTAGTGACTGAACACAGGAGGCGTTTACAGCTGAGATCCAGGGTCAACAAGCGTTTGAAGATGAGGACGACTCTCTGCATTTGTCTACTTACCCTGGGTGTCATGATGCTCTTCCGTGAATCAGCAGGTACAGCTCTTCATCTTCAGTTTTTGCATTGTTTTACATACAGAATAATGAATGTATACTAGTCAAAAAACTATTTTATATATATGTGTATATGTTAATTTCTGTATTTATCTATTTAACACATTCCAAACATAGTTGCATAGGGCTTATTCTACTGTTTACATTTGTTTACAATGTAAGATCTGTGAAACACTTTGAATTGCACTGACCTGTAAGAGAGTGCTATACAAATAAAGTTTGATTGTTAAAAAGTAAACACCAAGAGAGGAAACAAGAAGTCAACTCTAAAACAATAAGGAACATAAACCACAACAAGATTAAAAAAAACAATAGTTACAATTAAAAGGTCTATGTTTATATTCTTGGATTCTACTGGAATATATTTTATGATTTACAGCTAAAAGCTCCTCATTGATCTTATACTGGCCCTTTATGCAGACTCTTTTAGCTGTAGAGTCTTGCTTCAATAAAAACTACAAACTGAGAAAGACCTACGTTTAAGTATTTAACCCTTTTAGAAATGAATCGCAGCCTGATGTCTATATGAATAGAGAAGAAGTATTAGTGGTGAATCTTGGACCGATCATATTGTCTGGGTACCTCCCAGTGTGATTGTTGTGATGATTGTTGATTGATGAGTCTCTCTCTCTCTCTCTCTCTCTCTCTCTCTCTCAGGTCAGGGCGTTGGATTTCCCTCCTGCAATAAAGCCATGAAACTAAAGAAGGAATGGCAAATCAAGGAGTGTTTTGAACAGAAGCAACGAAAGGGGGACCCGCATGCCTTCATGTAAGTACAGCATGTTTTTTTGAACGTCTTTAAACATACTAAATCTGAATAAATCTGTATTCATCTCTTTCAAGTGCCAATTCTGTAATCTGCTGGAAACCTAGTTTATAAGTACTTCATGATACCAGAACACCACTCAGTGACATGAAATCATAGCTGTTTCAGGATTAAATATACTGTATTACAGGATACTTGAGCTTCATTCAGGTTTGGTTGCGTAAAGGAATCTGTCAAATGATAAATGTTCATCTGATATCTGACACTTAAGACACTGCTGTAATAACAGCAGAGGAATATTGGGCTCTCTTCAAGTCAATATTTCATTAAAAACACGGTGGGACTAATGTTTAATGAGGTGTTGTGGATAGAAGTATCAGGTAATTCAGGTAATAATAAAAATGTCTAATTGTTTAATTTCTCTGTTTCCTGTTTCTAGGATTAAAACCACCAGCAATGACTGGAAGTGTCTCGACCCAAATCTGCCGTGGCTCAAAAAGGAAATAAATGAGGTGAGAATCAATTGTTAAAAATCTGCTGGGTTAACAAAAGTGATATATTACGAGTCCATAGTGAGCTATATTTAGAAGGTCTGAAGAATCAGGAGTGTTTCAAAACTTGCAGGATGACGTTGACTTTCCTTAACTCTTTGCTTGAGCTAATTTTTTCTCGCAACCAAGAAGTGTAGATTTTAGTGAACTATATCTGAGAAGACAATAAAATATTATTTTTTTATGATTATAATTATTATTGTTATTAAATTATCCAGAAACTATGGACCCATAAAAGGAGAAATATTACAGAGTGTAGAATCTAATATAAGTAATATTGTAACCTAATAATTTTTAAAGTAATATTAAGTTTGCTGCTCATTTGTTGTAAAATGCAAAGTGCCTCAGAAGGTTAGAAATGTTCTCCAAAGTGGAGACAAACTTTTCTTTATGAAAAGAAAATATATATATACATATGCGCCATGTTGGTAGGAGGGAAGCTGGTGAAGGATCACGTCCTTGTCGCTGCTGTAGTGGTGGAAACTATAAATTGTTTTTCTCATTTAAAATCGTTTTGCTCAGTTCAATTGGAAAATTGTAATTACTGACTATGTAGTTCATTATGATTCTTGTAAGCTAAGTGATCGCATCACCATTGAAATGCAGTTCAATGCGTTCATAAGCAAGTGGTCGTGTCACAATTAATGCTGTTACAGCTGAGGAATTACTGGTTTTACAATGTATCCAAATAAATCAAGTGTAATTTAAAAGAAACAAATTCACAAAGATATAATGGATTTAATGGACTCCTGCTCTGTCTGTTTTGACCTTTCCTTCTGCCTCTCTGCACCACAGGGATCACTGAAGTGTCCTCCACTTATATCGAAGGTCAAACAGTTATTTGAAGTCCTGGATGAAGTTGATCTGGAATAAAAACAGCCGTCCAGTAGAATTTCTGATGATTTACTACTTATTGCTTTTACTGAAATATCAAGATGTTTCAAGCAGAATTGTTCTTTTTTGGGAGAAATACATCTGAAGCCAAAAATAAATCATATTAAATTGATTTGAAAAGTGACTGGTTGTTGTTTTTCTACATTTATAAAGTTCACTTTTAGTACAGGAGTTCAGAGTGGCAGAGGAGATGAGGTGCAGGTGGGGAGGTGGGCAGAGCAAGTCAAGTGAGGGGAATGAAGAGATGAAACAGAAGAAGATAAAACAAGATGATGGGCTGAGAAAAACAGTGGGGAAAGGACAAGGCCTACGAGTCTGAATGCAGGACAGGTGTGAGGGAAAAGCAGGCTGGGGAAGAGCACAGGGACACAGGAGGGAAAACAGACAACCAAAAACACAAGTAGGCTCAAGAAAGCCTTAAATACCAGCAGGCCAAAAATAAACAAAAAACACCACAGAGCTGGCCAAAGGTTCAATGCAACAAATGTCAGTATCTCTAGTGGTCCTTAAATATAATCTGTAACATATCTTCTCTTCTGTATCTAAACAATATACAATGCAATATGAAGCAATGATATACATTCCAGTTTATCTGGTGTTATGATGACGTAACATCTGTCAGTTGCTGATATCTGATTACTGGTATTGACTAAAAACCGCATGTGTCTTCAAACTGCCAATCTAAACCGATTATTTCATATCTGATTAACTGTTGTTACTACAGCATGAACCATCATAATCTGCATTTCACTGGGCGCGTTAGCAAAGACAGAGAACTTTAATTTGTCTCGTATTCAGCTTTTAACTGTTCAGGTTTTAGCTTTGTAGAAGATATCTTAGTTTTCTACTCTTTTTTTACAAAATGTTTTATTTGCATCTAATGAACTCATCTTTTTCAGTATGAAACATTTGATAAGGTTTTATATACAATTCTAAAATCAGAAAACAATTTTCTATCTCATACGGGCCAAATTCGCATCTTAGCAAATATGTAAGCATTAAAAGAACTTTATTACATTTTCTGATTGTGAACTGATCTATAAATGTCAAAACCGAAGCTGCTGGTGCTCAGAGACTTGAGAAAACCTGTCAGGATGTCCAGATCAGTAGCTCGGGTGCAGCTGTGGATAAACGACTTGCCGATATGGACAAAAAAATCAAATCCCAATTATTTTTCAAACTTGATGTCACCTCACACTTTTATTTCTCTGCAAAATGCAGGCCTGAAACATCAAGCAAGAATAATAAAAGACCTGAAGGACCAATAATGCAAAATTCACTATGAAATAGTCAGAGACATCTCGGCACCTGGAGTCACGACAGACTCGTAAACTGCAGCCGGTGTTTAAGTAGTTGAACTGATTAAGTCATGTGTATATTTTAATATCTCAGCTTTCATATTTTAGACAGTTTACATTTCATGCAAAAAACAAAAAAATCATTAAAGAATTAAGTTGATATATCCCCTGGCCTTATGTTGGGAGTTTTCAGACTCTCTCTGTTCAGGGGATAAATACGTGTAACACACAGAACTCAAACTGGATCATAACTGGGATTATTTTGATTCAAAGCTGAAGCAGTTTCTGAAGAATGATCATTGTCTTTAATATATCATCAGTGTCTTTAATATATCCCCAAAACTTTTTTCATTTTAACTCACTGGCTGCAATACTTCTTTTCTCCACTTGATGGCGACAATGTTGTCCTGTAATAACCACTGACTCCACACACTGGTGGAGAATGTGGTGTGCATGGTGTTTGTGTGCAGTGAACCTTGAAAGACTCTCATCAGACTGGTTTCAGGTGTTGCTGATGATCCAAACATCCCTTCAGAGGCTTTTCCTGCATAAAGGGCACAAAAAGTCTGAGAATTGATTTTATTCCATCACACCACCACCAAATATGAACAGGTCTTCATTTTGACCTGCGGAGGGAGACACTCACACACATCAATCAATCACAGGCCCTCACAAAAGGAAACAGAAATATTGCAGACAAAAAAAGAAAAGAAAAGCTGCTTCTGGTCTCTTCGAGTCAGCTTAAGACTATGAAGAGGTTCTGCTTTAAAACTCTCACATGGTCATCTGTTTTTGCTTGGACCATGCATTTAATTTTGGAGAAGTACAGGGTGGAATTTGTGTGGTCTATAAAAACATTCCTAATCACAGTACTCACTTCTCTATAAAACCATAAAAATGAATGAATACATTTTAAATAAATCTGTATGAAGTAAAAAAGCAGAGTCAGCATTTACAGGAGATCAGAACAGTTTGAAGTAACCTTATTAATGAATCAAAATGTCCTCAAACTGCATAACAGATCACACCATCAATCATTCATCAGTCTCAGATTCTGTGTGACCTTTTTTGTAGTTGACATTTACAACTTTACAGTCAACAGAGCTCATGCTAACAAGATACAAATCAATAATTGAAAAGTAATGATGAAACAGCAGCATAAAATGACAAAAACGTGAGGATTCATTCTACCTCCTTGTTCTGCATGCACAATATCTTTATATTTATATCTTAAAACAATGTAAAAGAGGTCAAATATGAGAAAAGTTTGATAATATAAAGCTACTGAGAGCAGTTACTGACAAATTAAACTGACTGATTCATATTAAATTGTCTTTTCAGTCATTTGGATTTCCTTCTTCAATTAGAGCTGAACAATTTTGAGGAAATATCTAATTTTGATTACTTTGACTGATACTGCGAAACAATTTGTGGTGTTAGAAAGAATCATAATTTTTACATCATTATTTTCATTTTAATTGAAAAACAGATTGAAATGGCTATGGTGTGATTTTTGCTGTACCAAACAAAGATGTTTTTTAAGTCTGTAGAATATGATGTGTAGGTCTGGATGTCTCTGCAGCAAAATTATATTTAATTTAAAATGGTATTTTGACAAACATTTCACCTTTAACATATATTGCCCCTCCTGCTCCTGCGATTTGAAAACTGCAGTAGGCCATATTCCTATTTCGATAAAATTTTGATTGATCATTCAGCCCTAATTCTAATTTTGGTGGCAAAAAGTCACTTAAACCATAGTAAACCCTCTTAATAATACAGACAGGTGCCAAATTAATGGAAAAACCTGAATGAATGAGTGGAGAAACATAACAAATGCAGATGCTTCCACTCAATCATGCTCTGTGACATGTATAAAAATGTCGAGTAGGCCCAGTTGATTCTGATTTTGTATCAAGATGATAAAAAGATTTAAGTGAATTTGAAAGAGGTTTCATTGTTGGGGCACAGATGGCAGGGACTCCGGCCACGAAGACTGCTCGACTGCCTTTCAATGGGAACAGTAACTACTGCATTTAGATCTGTGGGAAAGACATCAGTAAATAGGGAAGGAAATTGTGGTTAACAGCATTGATGACTGCGATGATCGTACATAGTGCGAAATTTAAGCAAAATTACTAAGAATGTCAGACAGCAAGAACAGTCCATCGGTTATTACATAGAGAGTGGTATTATAGTAGGGTTGCAGTGTATAAACCCGTCATTGAAAAGATGAATGTACATCTGAGAGTTCAGTGGTCTACAGAGATATGGAAAAAGTGATATGATCAGATTATTCATCCTTCCGAGTGGGCGAGTGCACTGTGGGCGCAAAACTTAACATACACACTGAGAAGAAAAAAGCAATCCAAGACACAGTCCACACAAGGCACACATCCTTCATAAAATACACAAAAGTACTACACAACACTGTCCAGCAGTGCTCCTGGAGTGCAAAGATTCAGTCTGAGAGACGACACAATGCAGCCCAGAAATGTACACAACACGATCTGAACATAAAATTTAATATGTGTGGAGATACATGGTTTTTATTCAACAGTAATTAAGTTCACCAACTTCAGGCTACAGTACCTGCAGTTTTAATGGCATAATGTGTCAGATGAGAAGACTAAAATAATACCGTGCTGTGGCAGGAGGTTTTTACAGTCCAGGGTCAAGGGGCCTGTAACATGAAGCAAGTTCAACTCAGTCTGGCTGTCTTGGGGGGTTACCTGCTGCACTGAACACTGGGCGTCCTGGATCCAACCAGTATCATGAAGCTGGCTATCAACTAGCTCAGTCAACTCTGATGGGAAAGAGGCTGGGTTGGTTATTACAAGTGACATCATCAAAACCACAAATGATGATATGAAATGATATGATGATATGATCTGACATGAAACGGTAGACACCGTAACCGTGGGAAAATGTGGTTATAGTGACAGCAAAAGATGATATTTCATAAGGTGAAATATAAACAATATAATCACATAGGTACAATAGAGTGAGAAGATGTATTAAACCTGAGTTAAACTAATCTTGCTTTGTGGTACAAGGTCCCAGATGTCACCTGGACCAGCACCATAACTCAAAACATGAAAATTATGTAAGTGTTGACTGTACGAAATTAACTTAATTTGCAAACATGCATTAAATGATGAATAAATAAATAACTGACTGCATTTATGTAGTGCTTTTATCTTTACAGTTCTTTACAACTGCTCACTCACCCACTCACACACACACTCACACACCAATGACAGTAAACTTAGACACAAGGTGCTGCCACAACCATCAGGAGCGATTTGGGGCTCAGTATCTTGCACAAGGGCACTTCAGCATGCAGAGGGGCGGAATCAGGGATCGAACTGTCAACTTTCTGATTGGTGGACGACTTGCTCTACCTCCTGAGCCACAGCCGCCCCCTACATCTATGAATTATGTGTGTAAAAAATTATACAAAATCAAACTGTGTTGGTTTAGTTATGAGAATTATCCAAGTGAATGTAAATCTAAATGATAAAAAGGAGAATCAAAGTGAAAGTGAAAATATCTCAGACTGCCAGTCATCTAAACTGTGAATGTCTCAAAACAGAAGAGTCTTTCTCTGATTCTCTGAAGTTGTTTACGGCAAGAGCAAAACTACTGACGAGTTGTTCTTGTGGTTGAAGTGTTATCACTCTGATTACCATGCATCACATATTTCTATGTCATGACAGTAAAACAGCAAGTACAGCAGTAGGTGTGAACTGCTCACATCAGCCATGTTATTTATGAACTTGCAAGTTATTTGTTGATTTAGTTTGAGTTTATTTATTTGTACAGGTGAAAGTCAAACAAATACACAAACAATAACAACATAATCGATGTGCAGGGAGCATTGATTACCTTTACCTGTATAATATGTATACATATATGTAAATAAAAAACAAAGTCACACTGTTACAAAGAAAAAAACAAACAAACAACAAACCAAGCAAAGCCAACTTTGTTTATATAGCACATCTTAACACAATAGAATAACACAATAAGTATAGGTGCAGAAAGAATCAGCGCAAAATATAAAAATATCAAAATATACAAAACACACACACACATGCATCATGTTTCCATCACTTTAGAGGACATTACATAGACTTACATTCACTTCCTGGTGTCATGTCTGTCTCATTTTTGCTCACTTCCTGTCTTTTATTTTTTTATCTTCACTTCCTGTCACTGTCCTGTCTCACCTGTGTCCTAATTGTTCTCCCCACCTGTTTCCCATCTGCCCTCGTTACTTTGTGTATTTAGCCTTGTGTCTCTGACTGTCCTGTTGCTAGTTGGTTGTACTTGTGTTCATGTCCCAGCCGTCTACATTTTGTCTTCTCATAGTATTTTTTGACCTTGCCTGATTTTTGCCTGCCGATTTTGTTACCATAGCCTAAATAAACTCCTGCCTTGGATTCTGTGATCGAGCATTTGTGTCCTCAGACTATGTTCCTGACTTATCCTAACCTTAACCATGACCACCACATGCCTAATGCTACTAACCATTACCCTAACATTAACATAACCCTAAACTAACCTTAACTTTAAACCTTCACCTTAAAATGAATGATTTACGTCCGCATAAAGGAAGTGAGTCCCCACAACATAACTGTGTAAACAGATTTACGTCCCCACAACATGAGGGATACCACACACAGGTTGTCATAGTTCACTTTTGGAAACATTACATAGATCTAACCCTAACTCTAATCCTAACCCTAACCCTAACCCTAACCCTAACCCTTACCATACCCTGTACTTTCCTAAATCTAACCCTAACTCTAACCATAACCCATACTTGCCAAAACCTAACCCTAACCTTAACCATACCCCGTACTTGCCTAATCCTAACCATACCCCCTACTTGCCGAAACCTAACCCTAACCCTAACCATACCCCATACTTGCCGAAACCTAACCCTAACCCTAACCATACCCCGTACTTGCCTAATCCTAACCATACCCCCTACTTGCCTTACTACCCTAACCACTGACCCAAAAATTAACCAATTTTACCAATTGGGGACATGACTTTTGTCCCCAATTGGACAAGCTGTCCCTGATAGTAGCCTATGACAGACCACACACACACACACTAAGAATTTAGCTGTAGACTGTTAAGAGAAATAAGATAGATTCTTAACAGCAAAGATTTTAGTGGGTTGCAATTCTGACAAAAGTGTTTTCGTAGAAGAAAGATTCTGTGAGGAGTTCAGTGAGTTTAAAGCATAGGAAAAAGGAGACAAATGTGGTTAGTGAGTAAATAAATAAAAATGTCCCTGTACAAATGTTCATTTTATCTAAAAGTGAAGCACAGAAATTAATCATTGACCTTACAAAATACTCAGCTTTCTCCCTTAACTTTAAATTATATGACAGTCATCATGAGTAGTTGAAATTACTCAGATGTCACATGAGTAGTTAGCAGCTCCTCCAGACTGTCAACAGAACCATTTCCATGACAACTGAACTCCTGCAACTGATGAAGACCATTTGATTACAAGATCAAAGCTCCACGAAAATCTACTGAGCAGAACTTGAGTAGGGATTGTTTTAACAAACTATTTTTTATGTCATCTCTGTATTCTACAACCTGCATATTGTCCTTCACATTATTGTAAAAACAAATGTGTTCACAACTTTTTATAGACATGATTATTATGGATCATGTCTTCATAAAACATTGTTTGTTTCACATGCATACACACATTATTTCTGAACAACTGGTGGTTGAAGTAATTTGCTAACATGGAAACAGGCCACCATTTCATCACATCCTGTCAGACAAAAGTGTGATGAGTATGACACAGCATCTGATCTGCCCTGGTGAATAATAAAGTACTGAAACTTATTAGTAACATAATAAATGCTGATATCTGCATTAACCTCCATGAAACGGAGGTATGATTACTGTGTCACATGACCCAGTCATCCTTCTGTTTTAACAGTGAATCCACAAACTTCCTCTTTTCTGGCTTTTTGCTCAATTTGGTGTAGATTTCAGAGGAAACACAGGAACTAATTGATAAGTTTGAAGGAAATATTGTCTTTCCTGGCATGTGGAAATGATGAAGTCACAAATTTTCCACTGTCAAACAGCATTTTCTGCAAAGCCTACCCATCTAAAACCTACTTACATCTTTCATTTTGCTTGTCTATTTATATATTTCTTATGCATTTGCTTAATCAGAGCCGTCTACTTGGAAGTTTAGATTGAAAAGATGTGACTTATGTGTCATCTGTCATTAAAAATGAAACCATTTGTGGTTGTGGAATTTATCGTGGTTGTCGTGGTAATGGCAGCTGTTGAAAACACGAACCAAAAATGTCGGTGTCCTCCTACAAGTCTTAAATAATCATATGTTCAGTACAGTATATATTCGTCTAGTCCTTTTTATCATACATTATGTAAATTAAATGGTTTTTCCAACAAGAGGCATTCACATTTCCTCACTTAGCAGAATCCTCACTGATGGTCGCAACATAAACAGACTGGTGCACTGGTCAAACTCGGTGAATACTGGCTGTGTGATCACTCAGTTTAAACAATATTTAGACCAAAAAAACTAACTGGTTGAATACAGGCCACTTTCCGATAAAAGATAACAGTATAAATTAACAAGTTAGACTGCAGCTTTACTTCTGCTTTTTGCTGAGCAGTTTAACTTGACAGACAAACACATTGATTGATTGATTGATTGATTAAAGTACTATTGATAAGGCTTTTATGAGCCAGCTGATGTCACTGTGAGCAACCACAGCTGAAAGTTGCCAGTTAACACGGTCACTGATTAATCCAAAACAGGTGTTTCTGGTGAATTTCAGGGGAATGTGTCTCGGTGACGGCAGCTGATGAAAGTTCATAAAAACCAAATACCTATCCAGTTACTTTCCTCTGACGGTAGTGTTGAAGATTTCACAAGTAAGTTTTACCACCAAGTGTTCTCTGTTCAACCTCACTACACTTTTGGGTTTGCAGGGTTTATCCAGCAGCCCCTCACCTGAAGCCATGTGTTTTAGTCTATACCACTGTGCTATTGTGATGACATGATTATCACATCTTGGGCACCCCTGGGTGTGATCATTCACTTTTTTTTTTAAATCAGATTGGTATAATCTGAATGTATAAGCATGCATGTAGAGAGAGCACTGTCACATTCCTCAGCATTTCATAGCCTTTCAGATAGATCACACAGACGGCCTTCTTGCATTTCCTCTGCACTCGTGGTGTACCACAAGCTTGCAGAGATGCTTAATGTGTGAGCAGATGTGACAGGAAAGGAAATAACGCCATTGTGTGTATTTAAAGTATATAGTTCCTTTTTAAGCCATGCAAACAATGACATTAATTAACAATCTTACACTAATAACATTAATACAAATACTGATACAGTGCTCATACTGATTACAAACTGTGAACTTACAGTATGCAAAAACATAACTGTTGCATGCAACTGTGAGCTATAAATGTGAAATGAATCATGTTTATGCAAGTTGCCAGACAAGTTACAGACGTAAACTCTACACTGTCTGAAGGAGAGATAGGGAAGTGTTTTATGAATGTAGGCTGTTGAAAAGAGCAAAGAAGGGCTTTAAGTCTGTAAATACAGCAGAATAAACAACTTTCAGAGTGTTTATTTCACATGTCTGACCATAAAGGTGATCACTGTTTCATTCCAAACTCATGTATCACTCAGAAAATGGCATCTCAAAGAAAAAGCAGGTGTTAATTGTATTAGTTTATACATTGCTGTTAAATATGGATTCTAATGATGATAAAAAATGTCCACGAGTCATACAAGACACTGATATCAGTAAATATGCTCGCTTGAGTTCAGCCTATAAACAGTCACTATATATTGTATGACTGATTATGACTTTTTCCACATTCCTTCCATGCTGCTCACGTCAAATACTGTATGTCAAGAACTAAATGCAAGGTGAAGATAAGCACAGTCATACGTAATACTGATGTAAGCACACATTACTTAAAAGGATGCTATTTCAAAAATGTAACTCCTCCTCTGTTATCAGCTCTTTGCTTACACAAAACTAAGATTTTTGAGATAAATTTGTTTTAGACATGGATTGAGAAATGAGACTCTGGCCCCGTTTACCCTCCAAAAGTTTTTTTTTATTTTTAGAGGGAAACTCTCGGAAAATAAGAAACTGTACATTCTGCATGTTAGGCCCAGTGAAAAACATCCCATGTGTTGCAACTGACAATGAGAAGTGGCTAAAGGAAAGTAGGAAGGAAGTTTGGTTTATTTTAACCTTCTAACTACCAACACCAATCTAAGTGTAGCCACTGGGGAATTCAATCTCAAGTCACTTGTCTGAAGTCATCATTTTCTCAAGCTGCTGTGCAGATACGGCGGGAAAAATGAGAACTGATGTTTGTAGCCTTTAAAGTATATCAACTTTCAGAGGTTAAGTACCATAACCTTTAGTAAGTAAGTAAGTAAGTAAGTAAGTAAGTAAAACTTTACTTATATAGCACCTTTTTTTAACACAGGTTACAAAGTGCTTCACAGTAACATTGGGACATAGAGAGAAAGGACACAAAAAACCATGAAAGACACATTCAAAACCACACATACAGACATCACGGATATACGAACACGGCAAGCATACAGACATCAACCAGAGCACACATCAGAAGTCATGAAATGTTCAGAGGAAGCTGTTCTAAAAAAAGTAGGTTTTTAGGTGTTTTTTTGAAACAGTCAACAGAATCGGCTGATCTGATGGAAATGGGGAGGTTGTTCCAGAGTCTGGGTGCCAGGGCAGCAAAAGCACAGTCGCCTTTGGTTTTGAGTTTGGCATGTGGTATAGCCAACAGGTTTTGTTTGGAAGACCTAAGTGACCGTATGGTGGAATATGGGCTCAGTATGCAGGAGCTAAACCATGTAAAGTGTTATTGGTGATTAGGAGAATCTTAAAGTCAATTCTGAACTTCACTGGTAGCCAATGCAATGAGGCTAAAACAGGAGTGATGTGGGATCTACGGCTAGTCCTAGTTAGCAGCCTAATCTTTATACTTTCTCAGTTAAACTTTCTTGCTACAGGTCACATTTTTTGACACTGGTCTCAAACCACATCCAGGCTTCACTTACATGTCTCCTTCCTTGTTTTACTTCAGTCAGAGAAGAGCTGCAACTACCACGTGATCAAAGTTAATACAGAAGTCCTTAAAGGTTCAATAGTAGAGAATTGGCCACTTGATCCAAGCAGCATATCAATCCCCACCCTTCCCCCCAAAAGCATCATCCCACCACCATTAACCATAAAGCTTACTGTTTGCAATGAATATGTGTTATGATGTTGTCAAGATATCAAAATGCCACAGAGACATTAGAGTCAGTGGTAAATTTTTTGACACTGGTCTCAAACCACATCCAGGCTTCACTTACATGTCTCCTTCCTTGTTTTACTTCAGTTTTACTTCAGTCAGAGAAGAGCTGCAACTACCACGTGATCAAAGTTAATACAGAAGTCCTTAAAGGTTCAATAGTAAAGAATTGGCCACTTGATCCAAGCAGCATATCAATCCCCACCCTTCCCCCCAAAAGCATCATCCCACCACCATTAACCATAAAGCTTACTGTTTGCAATGAATATGTGTTATGATGTTGTCAAGATATCAAAATGCCACAGAGACATTAGAGTCAGTGGTAAATTTTTTGACACTGGTCTCAAACCACATCCAGGCTTCACTTACATGTCTCCTTCCTTGTTTTACTTCAGTTTTACTTCAGTCAGAGAAGAGCTGCAACTACCACGTGATCAAAGTTAATACAGAAGTCCTTAAAGGTTCAATAGTAAAGAATTGGCCACTTGATCCAAGCAGCATATCAATCCCCACCCTTCCCCCCAAAAGCATCATCCCACCATTAACCATAAAGCTTACTGTTTGCAATGAATATGTGTTATGATGTTGTCAAGATATCAAAATGCCACAGAGACATTAGAGTCAGTGGTAAATTACCAAAGAGCTGCACAGATCAGGAAACAGTTGCACCATGGAGATAAATTACAACATAATAACAACTAAATATTTACATAACATGTCACAGAACTCACTGATGGTAAAACAGCAGTTTTTTTCTGGCACACAGCATTCATTTTTCATTAATTGCTGCCAACACAGTAATCCAGTAGAGACCTAATTTATTGATATGGCATTTCAGTATCAATCCAGCTTACTTCAATGTGCTGCAATGCCAAATGGCTCATACCAGCTTTCACATAGTTGGTGCAGACAGTACAGGCCATAACTAGTTGGTTAGCATGCTAACTTCTATCAGATATTTCTGCAACAACAAACATATTGGTCTTTGACATAACGTCAAAACTAGTATTTCTTCACATTCCGATGACCTTTAAAGTGCAGTACCACTGATGGCCACTAGACATGGGCTCCAAAAGATCCTTCTAGAAATGCTAAGTCAGTCATTTCATTTAACCTGTTAAACGACACTATCCCAACTGTGGGATATCAGTTGGTAAATTTGGTACAAGTTTGGAAAGTTCAAACTTTCAAATGAGATGATGGTTATGCCTGCAATCAAAAGGTTTGAACAATAGTAACCTTTTTATTTTCAAGCTTTTCCACAAAAATGATGGTGCCATGTACAAGGTTTATGAGTCATTATCGCCTCAATCTCTAAATTCAGGCCGTCTAATAAGTGTGCTGGTGGTCATTTGGGAAATTACCCGTGTGTATATATATATATATATATATACCAACAAAAACCCCATACACAACCCACTCACCAACTTATCACTTACATCAACAAAGAAAAAATAAGTGCACACCAACTTATCACTTCTATTTATGTGACAATGTCATCCATGTATCACAGGCTGGAGGGTCTTTTTTTAAGCCAGCTTAGTGTTATTGTGCTCTCATTTGCTGCAAGAGGTATATGCAGTAAGTACATATTTTTCCTGCTCATCATTTCCTCTGGGATGGATCCAGGGATGACCAGCAATGGGTCCCTGGGCAATTGAAAACCAAACATTTTACCAGGTAAATCAAATATCTCCCTCAAAAAGTTATCCAAGAGAGGGAACTTCCGAAATATATGTGTATGGTTTGCAGACTCATCATTACATTTTCTCCAACATGCATTTGTTTGACTGGTGTCTATTTTTGAAAGGATGTGAAGGGCTCTAAAGACTCTGTTAACTTTTTACCACTGGAACTCTCTCCACAAGTTTGCTTTAGTGACTTTATGAGTTTCTGAAGTGATATTTTTCCCAAACTGCCTCACTAATTTCTAATTCAAGCTCCACTCTGCCCCAACAGATGGCTGCAAAGAAAATTACACTTGCCACAACAGACTGGTAGAAGATACGCAACATTGTCCTTCAATGTGTGCAGCAAGATGTTGCAGATCTTCTACCAGTCTGTTGTGGCAAATGTAATTTTCTTTGCAAACGTCTGTTGGGGCAGCAGCATCAGAGCCAGCGACTCTAAGAAACTGAACAAACTAATAAGAAGGTGAACTTTGTGCCACATCTACCAAAGTTCTCTTCTAGGGTTTTATCCTCAGTGAATAGAGATTTGATAAGGTCATTTGAGTACAGACTAACTACTCAACCTCCAGCCACTTTGTGTTCCTTTAATATGCTTTAACGAGGAGGTAACGGCCTGTCAACACTCAGTCACCAGAGAGGGGAACTGCTAAAAGTTACTGATTCGATCAGTGGCGTCAGTGATTCAGTATTTTGCTTTGACAATATCTCTATCTGTCTATCAGAGACAGTTACTGCAAGGGATTTACCATTTAAAGCAATTGGTTATGCAGTTAGATTTGGCAAAAAAGCTTTGCTTTTTATGGAGACTGTCAAAGAATCTGAGTGGCACTGACCCTTCTGCTGAGACAGCAAATCCCCTCTAATAAACATACATGAATATTAAATGTTGGTTAAATCTGCTTCAGCAAACAGTCTTGGTATGAGCTGGACACCTGCATGAATACGAATGGATGTTGCTGGATGCAACTGATACCAATTAGCCAATACAAGCATGACTTCAGTACTCTGCCTGCACTAACGCAACGCTTCGCTCTCCTCCCAACTGCACGCACAATAATTTCTTTATATCTTTTACTCCAATTTTTAATATCTGCCTGAACAGAAAACTTTTTACATCTTGGCGACATGATGTCTGCAAGCTTGTGTTGACATTAGTTCATCAAAGTGCTATCAGCTCCAGTATGTGCAACACCTCCTACTTCACTGACTTCTCAGAAAAATCTGTCATCAAATTCACACATAGTTTTAACACCTTCTACAGAAATGATGACTGCTTACTTTAATTACCCTGTGCAGAAGAGGCGACATCTGGCTGTGAGCTAATCCACCACTAACAGAAATAAAGCATCTATAAATGCATAGTCAGCAGGGTGAACAAGAGGGTATTGGCGCCACAGTGACTGTTTAGTCGCATTAAGGATATTGGTCTGTCAGGCAGACGCTTGGTCCAGCAGCAGCATGGCTTCGAGCTGGTTTTGTTTTCCTGTGAAAACAGTGTTCTAAAGATACTTTTACTTTTACATTTAGACATTACGAGAACCCTGTAAACTGAAAGTCTGCCCAATGTGGAAGGTTCTGCTTTTTACTCTGATTCACTTTCAAAATTTGCGGGGGCTGATTTTCTTTAGGGAAGTCTGGGTGTTTGCCATTTACTGCTTTATAACTTTATAGCTGTCCAAAATCATGTGTATTTTTTCTGTGCTGATTCTCTTCCTACTTCAAAACCCACAGATGAAGTCACTGCCTCCTCCTACTGCAAACTATCTTCTGGCTGCACAGTTTCATACTGTATTTACACCTATTTATACTCCTCTGATTCCAGTATTCTCTGGAGCTGTGCAGTTTTATCCTATCAGTGAATCTTAGGGTATCTATCAGAAAACCATGTGCACAATATTAAGATTTAACAATCATCTTTGGTCTGTTAATGCATCTACATACTTAGTTTGTAGTATATATTTATAAGAGGAAATGATGGGTGTCATTGGAGGTCTTGTTTCCGGTCAAAGAATATCAAGGAACACAACAGTTCTGCTTGTTGTTTTCCACTTCAGTGCATTACACATCGGCCACGTTGCAAAATCATAGTCAAAAGATGCCATCATGATATAGTAGCCAGGATTTAGTGATCCAAGGACCGAGTGTAATAACATTGCTGCTGTTCTGAAGAATCGATGTGCATTGATGCAGAGTGGTGTATCCTGATGAGTTGACACCATGGCGCACGACGTAAGGCCTTATGCAGGTTTAAATTAATTGAATAAAAATAAATAACAATGGGTGCAAGTGTGTCGACGCAGGTCAGAGGGCATCTACATACTTGGTCTGTAGTATAAATTTACAAGAATTTGAATGAGTGTTGACTAGACTATAACTGTGTCTTCCGACAGATCACAAATTGAAAATGTTTCAACATGAGGGAAAGATCCGTGCGTATCCTAGAGCTTTATGAATCTACTGCACAAATGTAGAGAAATAAGAGGAAAAGGAAGAGAGACTTTAGGGAAATGAACTAGAACGAGTTTCTGGTGAGTGAGTTGTGAGTTCAGTCAGAAGTTGAACTAAACACAAACACACAGAAAACACTCCAATAGACCAGGGATGTATTACCGGGTAATTCTGGTATTTTTCAACCTGGATACTTTTTTGGGGGGGGGTCATTTGGGGTCTAATTAACTAATGGGGACAAAAATTTTTAGAGTGAGATCGTTTCAGCTGGCAGACACAAAATGGGCCGCAATGTAAACCTGTGAGGTAATTGCGTCCTATCAAAGCATGTCCACTAAAAGTGCTTGTTTTTACCACTGACAGGGTGACAGACTGTGAGACAATGAAAATGAAAGTAATGTAGTTATGATGCGTCTGTTGCTGCTCGCTTACAGCTATGCTCAGCTGGTGTGTCGGCTGTTCAGGGCAGTTGCAACGCTCACATGGACATGAATGAGGCGAGGCAAAGGTGAGTATATGATGAGTGGACATACTGTCAGTATGGATCCAATTTAATTTAATCCAGTCCACATGAAATCATTACATGGGTGTGACCTCGGGCCTGTAAGGGTTTCCTGATGCCCTTTGAATCATCTTAACAAGAAAAACCATGACTTGATTTTTTCCAAGTGAAGTGTAATGATGAAAGTGCTTCCTGATAGGTTGTCAGTCAATTCATGGAAATACCCATGCATCTTAATTTTTCACATAAAGAGAGAGGACAGAATAAAGGAAAAAAAAAAGGGGAAGTTAGATGACTAACAGGAAGGGACTACTTCTGCTTTTCTTCTGCCATAAGTATCCGATCGTATCGCCGTTTGTCAGTTCACCAAACTCTCTGGAGAGGAAGGAGAAGGAAGACGAACAGCGATCACTCTATTCATTATTTATCGATCTAAACTCTTAATAATCATCCTATTTGAAAATGATGAGCTGTGGAAACCTGCTGAAGAGTGCGCTGGTCGCCATCCTGCTGGTGACTCTGGCTGATTCTGGGTCAGCTGGTAAGTTTAAACTTTAGACATTTTAATAGATGAACCATTTTAAAATGACCATTACTGTATTTAACTCTCTTCTGTTTCCTTCTGTCTCCAGCTGAGAAGCTTGCATCCTGCTGTAAGACAGTCACCAGTCAAGAGATAACTGAACCGATCACAGGATACATGATCCAGGCACGTAACCCTCCATGTGTCAAAGCTGTCATGTAAGTAAGAAAAGCGATGTGAAAAAAAAAAAGCAAAAAAGCTCCTTAATAACTTTACTTTTCAACTTTATTAAACATTTGCCATAAACTGACATGTCTTCTTAACTACTTTCAAAAGAAGCTAATTATACAAACCTATTAATATCACACAAAGTGTAGCCAGCATGTATTTCAAGAGAAAATCATTTCAAAAGTATTAATGTTGCATTTGTTTATCCTTCCTGCAGCTTTCAGACAGAGACTGGCCTGTTCTGCAGTTATATGTACGCTCCCTGGGTTCCCAGAAAGATCAGAGCATTTGAGTGAGTTTCATATTATTATTCATTCACATGTTTACTCTGTAATTTCTACATTAATTCATTCAATCCTGCAAAACCAAAACTCTTTGGTTTGTTGACTCTCTTAAAATAACCTTTTTATTTGAATCTTTCTCACAGGAAAGCAAAAGCTGAAGCAAAAGCTGCATCTCTGGTCTCCACGTCTCCCGTCTCCTTGCTCTCCATCATCACATCCACCGCCTCGCCTCCTTCATCATCCTCTTCCCTTTAAACCTCCTCCTCCTCCTCGTCCACATCACAGCTTGCTGAAGAAAACAACAACCAAAATTTGTCAAAAAGGTTAACCATTACGGCCTCAACATTGATACAAAGGCTGTTTGAAATAGCACTTGAATAACATAAAGGTTACTAATATATCACTTTATGTTCAGTAATTAGTTTCTTTTAATTTTGAGTAGAATTATTTATTAGTTTAATTTAATTGACCAGTGTTGTTAGAAATATTCACGTATTTATTACCAAATGTATTAAGCATTGTTTACAAGTTACTTAATACAACTTTATGATGTTGTGTCATCAATTCTAACCGTGTAATGTTTTTGCTATTATTACACATTTTAATTATTGAAATTATCCTGAGAAAATATTTTGAGCTATTTATTCATTTGAAAATGTATGAGAACTTGTGCAACCATGAAAACACCGATCAGAAATAAAGCGTTCATTCTATGAGCTTATATCCTGTGTCTTGACTATAACTGTGTGTTCAAACTGAAGAAGAACGCAAATTGAACATATCCTGGAAGTTTTGCCATTCAGGCCATAAGTATCCGATGTCTCTGAATGTTTGTCAGTTAGTGCTGTGCGATACTGCAAAATTTGGTATCGATCCAATACCAAGATAAAATACAGGGCCAGTGTTGCAGATACCGATACTTTTTTACCACTACCATCTACTTTTGTGTATGTGAGAGCAATACTCATAATTAATTAAGTTAATGCATCATCAAATTTGAATTTTCATGATAATTGAATTATTTTGTCCTTTTTCATTTAATTAATCATTCTTATGATGATAATAAAACACAGGATAAAGTTGTTAAGTAAATAAAAAATGCTTTTATTGAGTAACTTCGAAAACTTACATTTCCCTCTTGGGGTGGCAATTTGCATTTGAAACTTCTTTTTTTTTTTTTCAAAATATACTTTTTCAGTTTTTGTGAATAAACACTACATTATAGTGATGTAACAGTACAACAATATCTTATTTCTTCTCTGCAAACATCACATCTTACTGTGGTTCAAACTCCAAAATCTATCTCCATACAAACAGCGTTCCTCTTATTCTCTATCGTGCAGCTCAGTAGTTTGCAGCTGTGCTCGCAGTGTAGCAATGGAGAGGGGAGGGGAGGGGAGGGGCAGCTCTTGACCAAAGTGAGAGAGGGGCAGTATTTGCACAGCCAGTCGGACACTCTGTAACAGGAGTTGTTTTTAGATCGATCCACCCACCACTATTGTCAGTTCACCAAACTCTCTGGAGAGTAAGGAGAAGAAAGACGAACAGAGATCACTCTATTCAATAAGCTCTTAATAATCATCCTATTTGAAAATGGTGAGCTGTGGAAACCTGCTGAGGAGTGTGTTGGTCGCCATCGTGCTGGTGAATCTGGCTGTTTCTGAGTCAGCTGGTAAGTTTAAACTTTAGACATTTTAATAGATGAACCATTTTAAAATGATCATTACTGTATTGAACTCTTTTCTGTTTCCTTCTATCTCCAGCTCAGGAGCTTGCATCCTGTTGTACGACAGTCACCACACAGGAGATAACTGAACCGATCACAGGATACTTGATCCAGAAACGTAACCCTCCATGCGTCACTGCTGTCATGTAATCTGAAGTTCATCATTAATAATCTCTAAAACTGAATCATGAGTCTAGAAAGTGATTCCCAAAGACAAAAAAGCTCCTTAATAACTTTATTTTTCAACTCGATTTGCCATAAACTGACACATGTTCTTAACTACTTTCAAAAGAAGCTAATTATACAAACTTATTAATATCACACAAAGTGTAGCCAGCATGTATTTCAAGAGAAAATCATTTACTAATGTTGCATTTGTTTATCCTTCCTGCAGCTTTCAGACAGAGACTGGCCTGTTCTGCAGTCAGCTGACCGCTCCCTGGGTTCGCAGAAAGATCATCGCATTTGAGTGAGTTTCATATTATTATTTCATATTATTATTCATTCTCTGTCATTTCTATAATTGTTAATTCAGTCCTACAACACCAAAACTCATTGGCTTGTTGACTCTCTTAAAATAACCTTTTTATTTGAATCTTTCTTACAGGAAAGCAAAAGCTGAAGCCATTGCCCCTCCTTCATCCTCCTCTTCTCATTAATCCTCCTCCTCCTCCTGACGCTCTGCTCCAGGCGTAAGATAAGGCCCTAAGAGTCAGACCTTCAAATGGCAGAACACTTCGATATTTGCTGTTTCAGTTTCTCAACTTTATCAAGTGCTTCAATAAACATTTTTTAAGCATTAAGACATCAAAGGCTCATGTGCACTTTTTCCACTGAGGGGCTGATCTGTTATTATAAGTTTCTGAAACTGAAAGTTAACATAGGAAGAAGCCACCTGTAGCAGCATTATATATACATATATAGCTATATAGCATCTATTGCTGCTAGCTTACAACTATGGTCAGTTGGTGTTTATGGCTTTTCAGGATGGCCCAATTGTCAAATGTACATGAATGAGGAGAATATTCATGTCACTCTCTGTCTCTGAACATATCCTGGAACTTTATTAATCTACTTAATGAATGTAGAGGAAAAGGATTTGATGAGTTCTGAGTTCAGTCAGAAGTTGAGCTAAACACAAACACACAGAAACACTCCAACAGACAGTGAATGTATTAAAGGATAATTCTGGTATTTTTCCATCTGGACCATATTTTTCCATCATTTGAGGCCTGACTAATGGGGACAAAGATTTTTGAGTGAGATCACTTCAGTCAGCAGCTGCAAAAAAAGCTGCAATATAAACCTTTGGAGCAATTGCGCCCGTCAAAGTACGTCCACTAAAATTGTTTTTACCACTGACAGGCTTGTTATGGAATTTTCCATCTGTAGGGGTTATGAATCGGGTTACATTGGGTCAAACATGGGCCTTGAGGTTGAACTATACTTCTTAAAGTAGAAAGGAGACATTTTCTCCTATCCTTGAGACTCAAAGTAACCCTATGTGATCTTCAGGGGAAGCTGAAGCCTCTCTGATAAAGCGTAAATCAGCATTGCCATGGTTACCAAGGTTGGAGGGGGTTTTCCCAGACAACACATTCAAATGAGAATGTGCTGACAGTGACCTGAACTAACACGGATAAAGCGTACTTCCTTGTTTAAAAAATAGTGAACCAACTTTTTCATATTGTAGGCTGATCTGTTGGGGTTAAAGACAAAAGGCCCTTTTTTAATGATCTAAAGCGCAGGATCTGAAGCGCATTGCATTTAGGGTGTGTCCAAATCCACTTTTGCTATTTTAACAGTCCAAAAATGGTCAATGCGTCAGGCACATGGTTCAGAGGGTTTGTACTTAGTCTCCTAATTAATCATGGGTGCGTTTTCAGCATAACATGCAATAAACCAATCACAGTGTCATCTCCGATTCCCTTTAAGAGCCAGGTGCGCTTGCACTTTGGCGGATTGCTGTTATGATGGCGCATTTGCCAAATAGTAAGAGGGAGTGTTTCTGCTTGTGCGCAAAGGGAAAGCGCACGACCCATAACGAACACATTGGCCCCCGCTGCCCCTAGACCCTCCTGTGGTCAGCCACAGACCACCAGTTTAAGACCCTGTTCATTCATTTGCTGCAATTTTATCCTCATTCGATTTTTGAAAAAGTTATTTTTTTTAAATTACAGCTTTAGTCTCTTGAAAATCGTCTTGTTCAGTCATGGAGTAACAGGTCAAATCCACAGAGTTTTAATTGCTGAACGTGTGGAAACCTGATCACTGTAATCTCAAAAATGTTTAAGAATATATAATATAATATAGTATATAGAAGCTGTGCAGATTTATTCCCTTCAATAGTTTAATAATTCATATTTCCTCATATGTTCGAGTTGGTTTATATTTAATGAGACCAACAGAAGCAAACCATTGAGATGACTCACGTGAGGACATACTCATTGATAAAACTACTTCTGTTTTTGTTTCTGACATTCATTTTAATGTTAATTATGATTTAAGGGCTGATTCTGAATGATCATAATTCAACTTTCATTCTGTTTCTGACTCTTCTAATTATGAGTCCGACACTGATTTACTTTTGACTCACTGGATTTAAAAACTATTCAAGTAATTCTATACAGAAAACTATAATATGTTGCAGTCAGTTGTTGACTAAATGAAGACACTGCTCAGTTCAGTGTATGATATATATATTTCTTATTTCTTTATTTGTCTATACAGATAATTTGGTTTTCACAAATGGTGGAAATATTAATCCAGACAACAAATTTATCCAAACTGGAAACAAAATGTTACCACAGCCTGATCCAGGGTGACTTTTGAGTGACACATCGTTATTATGTGACCTCATTTGTCATCATCAGCCGCCCACTAGTTGTCTCTATCTATGGTGGTCTCCATAGTTATTGAGGTTGTTATTGGATGTAGGAGCCCCGGCTGATAAAGTAAAATGTGTCGCTTAAAAAAAGCAGATTACAGTGAAAAAACATGTATTTAAGGACTGACTGGACTGAGAAATAGTCGATCATTTTGCCTGAGGGAAATACGAGACCACTGTGCTTGATTTGCAATGAAACAGTGGCCATAATGTAGAGTTGGGATGCAAACATGCCTGTTTTGAACAAACTATCCCATAAATATGAAGAAGAGCCACCAAAACTGAACCATTTGATATCAAGACACCAGCAAACATTTTCAACAGTGTCTCCACCTGGCCATTGATCCCTTTCATGCTCAAATTAAAGACTTGGTTACACAATACTTGCCACTAATAATGGTATAAATGCTGTTCATGTACAGAGTTGTGGAGTTTTTGTATCTCTAAGACTTGAATTCAAGTACAATCACTCTATAATTTACTACTGATTAAGCAGTGAATGATCTCATATGTGGCGCCTGCGGTTTATTAGATGTTGGTGGGAGTTCAGAGGTCGATGTTGTGACATGTCTGTGTGTCACTGGGCTGAAGGGTAGTATCACTCAACCTTGTAGCAAGTCCTGCCCAAGATGATTGCTAAACTCATTATGACATAAATTCCACAAAAGTAACTTCCTTAAGATAGAAAATAGTGTCATCATGGAACAATTTGATGATTTATTAATAATTTTTACTGAGAAATAAAAAAATGCAGCCATTGTTGGTAGAGTTAACTTTTGGATATAGATTTACACCAAATAAGGGCCTGTTTATTGATTAATGCATAACTTCTTGTCTTTGTTAACACTTTGAGTCCACTGATAAAAGAAATTGTGACATGAGAGTGACCCTAGCCCTGTAAGGGTTTTCCTAATGTCCCCCGAATAATCTAATCAGGAAAAACCCTGACGTCATTTTTCCTATGATGAAAGTGTTTCCTTTTGGACACTTCATGAAAACCCCCCGAGGTTATTCTCACATGAAGAGCGAAGGGGGAACAAAGAATGATGACAAACCGGATGTACTACTTCTGCTTTTTAGACTATAAGTACCCGACTCTCCTGCCGTTTGTCAGTTCACCAAGTTCTTCGAAGAGGAAGAAGAGGAAAGACAAGCCGATATCACTCATTCTTATTTATCTATCTAAGCTCTTATTAAACATCCTATTTGAAAATGGTGAACTGTGGAAACCTGCTGAAGAGTGCGCTGGTCGCCATCTTGTTGGTGACTCTGGCTGATTCTGGGTCAGCTGGTAAGTTTAAACTTTAGACATTTTAATAGATGAACCATTTTAAAATGACCGTTACTGTATTTAACTCTCTTCTGTTTCCTTCTGTCTCCAGCTGAGAAGCTTGCATCCTGTTGTACGACAGTCACCAGACAGGAGATAACTGAACCGATCACAGGATACTTGGTGCAGAAACCTAACCCTCCATGTGTCAAAGCTGTCATGTAAGTAAGAAAAGCGATGTGAAAAATCTGAAGTTCCACATTCGTAATCTCTAAAACTGAATTATAAGTCAGAAAATGATTACTAAAGGCAAAGAAATGCTTCTCAATAATTTTCAACTTTATTATTAAACATTTTCCATAAACTCTCCTCTTGAAAAGTATTAATGTTGCATTTGTTTATCCTTCCTGCAGCTTTCAGACAGAGACTGGCCTGTTCTGCAGTTATATGAAGGCACCCTGGGTTCGCAGAAAGATCATGGCATTCGAGTGAGTTTCATATTATTATTCATTCACATGTTCACTCTGTAATTTCTACATTCATTCATTCAATCCTGCAAAACCAAAACTCTTTGGTTTGTTGACTCTCTTAAAATAACCTTTTTATTTGAATTTTTCTCACAGGAAAGCAAAAGCTGAAGCAAAAGCTGCGTCTGTGGTCTCCACGTCTCCCGTCTCCCTGCTCTCCATCATCACATCCACCGCCTCCCCTCCTTCATCATCCTCTTCCCTTTAAACCTCCTCCTCCTCCTCTTCACATCACAGAAGGTTGCTGATGAAAACAACGACCAAATTTTGTCAAAAAGTTTGACAATTATGGCCTCAACATTGATACAAATAGATATTTGAAATAGCACTTGAAGAATATAAATATATTGTATTATCACTTTAGGTTTAATATTTAGTTTCTTTTAATTTTTGAGAATTATTTATTAGTTTAATTTAATTGACCACCGTTAGAAGTATTAATTTATTTATTAGCAAATGTATTTATCAGTGTTTACAAGTTACTTTGTACAACTTTATGACGTTGTGTCATCAATCCTGTCTCAGTAATGTTTATTGTTGTTGTTATTACAAAATATTTTAGCTATTGAAATTATCCTGAGAAAATGCTCTGAGCTATTTATTTATTTGGAACTTGTGCAACCATCAGTAATAAAGTGTTCATTCTATGAGCTTGCATCTGGTGTTTAACTGCATATTATTTGAGTTATGTCTGATAAATTGTGCAAAAAAAAAGAAGTATAAAGGTGCAAAGTTTTATCTGTTTGAGGATCAAACATGTAACATGCACTGTGGCAGCCGTGGTTAGCGGTTGGAACATTAAATAACTCACAATGACAATGCAGAACTTTGTCTTTAAAAATGACACAGGAAAGAAAGCATCTTTCGTTTCCACGTTATCATCACACCATCTTGTCATTCATTTTCCATTCTGGTAAGCAGCAGATTTCCACCACTGAAGTATGTGAAAATACTCATGTTCACACAGCCATAGTTTGCTATAAATGAGATTAAAAAGCCACTTAAAAAGAACTTGTTTCAGTATAATCAATGTTACAATCTCAACAAGGTTCTAGTCTTGGACGACTACCATTCACCTTGTATATGCTTCTTTTATTTAATATTATTAGGAAACACTCCATAAATTTTAATTGTTATTCAGATGATACTCAATTATATTTGTCAATGAAGCCAGATGAAACAGTTAAACAAACTCCAAGCATTCCTTAAGGACCTGGATGACCAACAATTTTCTGCTACTAAACTCAGATAAAACTAAAGTTATTGTGCTCAGAAACACATTATCTGATGATTTAGCTAATCTAGATGGCTTTACCCTGGCCTCCAGCACCACTATAAGGAATCTGGGAGTTATCTTTGATCAGGATATGTCCTTTAACTCCCACATAAAACAAATTTTAGACTGCCTTTTTTCACTTATGTAATATCGCTAAAATCAGGCACATCCTGTCCCAAAAAGACACAGAAAAACTAGTCCACTCATTTGTTACTTCTAGGCTTGATTATTGCAACTCATTATTAATAATAATTAAGGCCCTAACATGTCTATAAAGACTCTCCAGCTGGTCTAGAAAGCAGCTGCACATGTAGTGACAAAAAGAGATCATATTTCCCCCATTTTAGCTTCATTGCATTGGCTTCCTGTAAAATCAAGAACAGAATTTAAAATCCTCACATACAAAGCCCTTAATGGATCAGGCACCATTATATCTTAAAGAACTCATAGTACTGTATTACCCCCCTAGAGCACTGCGCTCCCAGTATGCAGGTTTACTGGTGGTTCCTACAGTCTTTAAAAGTAAAATGGGAGCCTCTATCAGGCTATCAGGCCCCTCTCCTGTGGAACCATATTTTAGATTTGGTCTGGGTGGCAAACACCCTCTCTATGTTTAAGAGTAGGCTTAAAACTTATAGTCAGGACTGACCAGGTTCTCCTTTGATCAGCCCTTAGTTATGCTGCTATAGGCCTAGACCGTCGGGGGACTTTCCATGATGCACTGAGCTCCTCTTTCCTCTTCCTCCTCTCCATCTATATGCATAGTTTGCAGGCCGAGCCTTTGCAGTCCTGTTGGCATCCTTCCCTGCCATTTGCTACTGCCATTGCTGCTATTATTTTGATTGGTATGATTGTTGTTATTTGATTCCCTATTGATCTCCTTTTCTTTTCCTTCATGTTATTCATGTGCATCATTGTATTTTGTTTTAACGCGTTAATTTAAAAATTGTCAAGCACTTTGTAAACAACATTTTATATAAATAAAGTTATTATTAGCATTATTATGTCAAACACATGCTTCAGCATACAGTGTAATTATGATTTAAATGCAGGTCATAGAAGCTTTCAAGAGTCTGAAACCCCTTCACACCACACATTTTCAGTGTCAGAGTTGAGGAGGTTGCATCTTTTTATATTCTTCACACACCTACTTCTGACTTTTTTTTTTTCTCCAGTACGACCAAGTGCAAAAACAGATTTGAAAAGAAACTGTCCAAAAGTGTGCACCATTATATACATTAATGCAACTGAAGTTTTTTCCAAATGCCTTCAAGCGTGGGCAGTCTGAACACATATAAATACTTCTGAATTAAGCAGTTGGATAAGGAAGTTGTAAGAAACATTTTAAGTTTCACATGTCAACCAACGTGCTGCAAATTACTACAAAAAACTCACTGAGGTTGTTTTTCAAGACCAGAAAATCTAATTTTTGCTCTCTGTTTGCTTGTTTTCCTCCAAGCTTCATCATTACAACATCGCACTTCCTCTTCATTCAGCAGCGTCATCCTATACTCATACTCTCTGGATGAGTTGGTGTTCTGTGAGGGGTGTTTCTTTCTAATAGATGCTGACATCAGCCTAACGAGTCACAGCCAAAGCATTTTCTTTTCTTTTCTCTGCATAGTAAATTACCTGACAGTCCTCACAAACCAGTAAGCAGCAATTCCCTTCTTTCTTTCATTGGAAGGAGTGCTTGGCTACGGCCTTTGATACCAGTGGGTTAGAGGTTTGTCTCGCATCACTCAGGGTCTGCCTCTTCTTTCCATTCAGCCTACTGATGTTGTTAGAGATTGTTTTCTTTAGTATGAGGAAGCTGTCAGTCTTCTTTAGTATTGTCAGTCTGAAAAACAACTTCCACAGAGAGCTAGAAAGTCCAGCACAGTAAACTCAAGGCCATAGAGAGCCGAAGTGACACCACAGCTTCCAGCTTCTGTTCCAGGAGTAAGAAAAACTTATTCAAGATCCCTTTGATGTGTAGTTCATGTCTGTAACGCAGGAACGCCATCTCTTTTCTCCACATAGCACAGATTACAACCACAAAGTTGTAAAAAAAAAAAAAATAGAAAGCATCGGGGAGTTTTATTGGTTTGGAAGAAATCAAGTTATGATGATGTAAATGCGGTTGTGGTTTTCTCATGCGAGTTGTTTTATCTGTGTAAACATGTTTCATATTCTCAAAATTGAAAAAAACTTTCAGTTTCTGCGCTGATCAGCTGCTGTAGTGGAGCGGAGCTGTCTGACAATATGGAAAGTAAAATCCGGGAACACGCTTCGTGTGTTTTTTTTATACATACAGACAGATGAAAGAGATGCTGACTGAGAAATTGCATTGAGTTACAGAAGCTGGTGGAACAGAGCCCAGACAGGAAGTGATGTCATAACTGCCTGTTTTCTTTAGTCTCATCTTCATTTGGGTGAAACTGTCTAAATCAAGTGCAGACCTCGCTCAGAGAGGTTTTTCTCTCCTACATCTGAGCAGCCTACTTTTTCTGATTTTGCATCACTAGTAAAACTTAATTTAAAGACACTGAACTGTGTGTTCATTCATGTCCTGTTATCTTCTGTCAGTTTCTTATAAACCTTTCAGCAAAATAAATGTGTGTTTAGTTTTAAAGTAAACGTTTTTATCAGTAGTTGTAGCAGTAGTTTAGTCCTTAAAGGTCTCAAAATCTACTGATTTATTATGACCAAATGAGTGCACCACCACCACTTCCTATGCCAGTTTTTAAGTTCAACAGAGTTCATCAACGCACTGAAAAGCAGAACATATCTCCCCTCTTACCCCATTTCATATCCAGTCATCGAGACGCCAAAGAAACGTTTGAGATTTCACAAACAGAAACTTCAACTGCCATCTTTATATAACCCAGACAGCAACCAACAAGACATACTTTACTTTACTGCAGTTAACTTGGGCAATGTTTCGAAAAGGAAGCCGCGTCTTTGCTGAAAACTTCATGTGTGATACTAATAATAAAGAGAAACAAAATGACAAGTGTTTGTCTGAGTGTGTGTGTGTGTGTGTCACATTCGTGTCACTGAATTAGTTTCCTTCAAAGTGTGAAAGAAACTTATCGGACATGACAACCTGCATGCATTCTTAAATGCATGCACTTAAACATTATGTTAGAGGGGAAACACGAACCAAATTAAGACAGGCTGTAATTGTAAATGACACCTACAGTATATTTTGCTCATTTACATGTCTCTTCTAAATCAAGTTTCTTCTTTATTTCATGACTCAGTCTTTCAGTAGTAGATTGAGGAGCATTTAAGCAACATTTAATTATCATCTTTGGTGTTTCCTCTCAAGACTATCCATGTTCATTTTGTGCAATGTAAGGTGTTTATTAGTTGATTAAGTCATAATACTATAGAATGTGAGTCACTGTCAACCTGATTTAAGAGGAATCATGACACAAACTTGCCAACATACATATATATACACCCTCAACTATTGTTATAATTGCATCCTTTGTGTGGTTTTGTGTGTGTGTGCTTCGGAAGAAGTGTGTCTGTTTGTTTCTCAGAAAGATGTTGCTGACAAGTAGGTGGTTTTTAAGTGGCAAAGAGGGCCGTAAAGATTGTCTGATGAGGGGCGGAGGTGTGATATTATCATGACCCCTCACACACACAACTACGCACACACACATACAGTATTTACATGTGAAAAAATAAAACGTAAGAAAGTACGTCATCAGTACGGCGCTTGGAAGGTTGGAGTTTAAAAAAAACAAACTGCCTGAAGGCGATCATTCTGCTCTTACCTATAAATATTGAAACATTTGTCAGTTTGTTCAATCGATTGATCAGCAACCATGAGGATCCTGACCATCACTCTCCTGCTCTCAGTGTATCTGTGCGCCCTCGTCATGGGCATTCCCAACCGTAAGTACTAAACATGATAGCAGTTCAACTGCCTCTCTTGAGCTTTCTTTCATTTTCTTGTGTTTTAAGGTTTTAGACCTAGTCTTGTCAGAGAACTTGGTCTAGTTCAGGATGTGAGGACCTGTAAAGACACTGTATGTGATAACTGGGCTGTACAAGTTGTTGCAGATGAAACCAATAACCAATAATGTTAATGAGAGCATGTTAAAGGCTATTTTTATGTTGACAGGTTTATTTTTCTAATGTTTAAGGAGTATTTAAAGTCTCAAAGTCTAACAGAATCCAACTTATTTAAGATATGTTGCTTATTAGGTTCAACTGTGCATTTTCAGCTTGTTCACACAAATTCACTACAAGCTTTAGATTAGATTCTCAGTCACCCAGGTCACTATATACACCCACTTTACTAGGAGCACCTGTGCAATCTCATGCAATCCAAGACAACAGTTCTGCCATAAATCGACCCACTCACCAGAACAAAACATTGGTATTGAACATTTTAGCAAACCACGGATACGAAACATAGAATACCAGCTTTTTATTCTGCCGACAAGGCTGCATAAATTCTACATTAACAAAAGTTTTTGGTGACGTTGCCAGAAAGGTATTCATTTTACTTTATGGTTATTATTGAGGTCATAGCAGGTGGTGCACTGGAGTGCATTATATTGAATGGTGTTCCTAATATTTTGTCCACTCTATTAACATACATTAGGGGAGCAAATATTACTAAATGTAGAATTTATGGCAGAGATGTTGTACTGGATTGCATTGAATTGCACAGGTGTTTCTAATAAAGTGGCCGATGGGTGTAGACTAAAAAAGTCAAGAACAACTGGACTTGTTTTAGATTCTTTTTTTCAGTCGCTCCATGTAAAACATGCTGTAGATGATATTTTGTCAGTTTTTGTATTGACATTAATATTACCCATTTGCATTGATCACAGACTATACTTCTGGAAGTAAAGTTAAAAACCTGCATCCATTTATTATTCTGCAAGAAAATACCATTAATGTAGAGTTTGGGGTGTAAAAGTAATGAAACAATCATTAAAATTGCTACTTAATAATTCAATATCTTTATCTATATAATCTCTAAATCTGTCCTTCTAACAATTAATTTGTCAATGCCTTCAGAAGTTTTCAGGCCTGTCTTGAAATAGTGCCTTGACACTTGGTTATTGTTTTAAGAAAGTCTTGAAAAACTGTGAACTCGTCCTTTAACGTTTACAGTTTATTTTTCGATCACTCTAATGTAAAGACGTGTAAGCAGTTTGAAACCTGCAAATTAAAATAAGGAGGTCTGTCCAACACTCAACAGCTCTCTCTCTCTCTCTCTCTCTCTCTCTCTCTCTCTCTCTCTCTCTCTCAGGGCGTCACATCACCGTCTACCCTCCGTGCTGCATTCATGTCTCCACAGCTGACATCAGCAACATCATAGTTGGGGACATATATGAAAAACAGACTGCCAGTGGAGGATGCGTGCATGCTATAATGTAAGTTTAAACAGTGTCTGCCACACACACACACACACACACACACACACACACACACACACACACACAGACACACACACACAGACACACAGACACACACAGACACACACACACACACACACACAAATCTCACCATCATTTTCCTGTTTTCTTTTTTCAGTTTCCGCAGTAATCAGGGAAAGGTCTGTTCTGATCCCAAAGCTGAATGGGTGCAGAACGGTAAGTTACTCATAGTGACAGACACAACACAAAAAATCAGAAAACACACAAACAGTTTGTGATTTGTCTTCTTTCTGTTTTCTAGTGATCGACAAAATGGAACCTGGAAAACTGTGAAGCATCGCGGCTTGTCTTCATTTTCCTGCTACTGCATGAGATCATGTTACACACAGAGTAACATGTATATACACATATATGCTATATTAAAGCCTTTATAATTATGAAGCAAATAATATATTTTAATCCGAAATCATAAAGTGTGTGCGTGTTTTGTTTTTGCTTTTTTCTGAATTAAAGTTTAATTCATGACGTGATACTTTGTTGATTATTGTCTACTCAAAGGTCTAGTTACTGTATGTTGTTTGATTTCTTTATGTCAAACTAAAGCCATGACTAAGAAAGACATCACATGAATAAATAAAGAAGAAGAAGACACGAATGTGAAAGTGAAGTTTGTATATTTAGATATTTTCAGGGAAAGGGGGAGTTTTTAGAAAGAGACGAATTATGGAAACAGTGCTCAAAAGACAGAAAATGAAAATAAACACAGTATATTGCACTATATTTGTGTTATCTCACTTTGTGGAAGTGAATTTTAAGCACTTTAAGCACTATATTGATTTGATCTCCTTCAAATCCCCCCCCCCCCCCCCCCCCCCCCCCAAAAAAGAGGCAAAACAAAACATTTTGCACTAAACATACTCAAGAGGATGTGACAAGACTGAAAGAGCAGCTCTGTGTGGCTTTACATCACCTCTTTCCTACTTCAGAAACATCTATTGCATCATTAGACTAAGAGCAAACACAGGACACTTGTGTGTGCACTCTAGACAGGCAGCTGTGTTTTTTGTCTCTACTTTTTGGCCTCCTGGTGGTGTGGAGGTCTGTAACAGTGACTCACAGCAATATGAAGACGAAGTTCCAAGTGCTTAAAGAGGTCATAACATGCACATTTTCAGCTCTATATTTATATTCTGGGGCTCTACTGGAATATCTTGATATCTGCGTGATTGATTTGCAGTTAGAAACTTATTTATCTCAGTTCAGCCTCTGTCTTAAACAAGTTTTAGCTCCTGTCACTTCCTGATGAGCCCACTCTGTCCTGATTGGTCAGCTCCTGGAGGCTTCCTAAGCTTCATAAAAAAAACAATAGTGGTTGAATTTTGCTTTTTGCTTAAACTTCTGTACATATTCGGGTCTGAATCTGATCAGAAATATATACGAGTGGAACAACCTTAGCGACAAACAGAACGGACGGCTTTTTGTGGGCAATCTGATGTCATCATGAGGAGGAAGATAAGTTTGAAAACAGTGTTCGAGTGAGACTGTAGCCCTGACTTTTGACTTGAAGGCAGCCATGTCCAACATTCAACAATATAAAAGTATATAAATAACAAAAAGCATGATATGTCCGCTCTAAAACTTTGGTTTCCACTAGTTTTTAAATGTGCAAATACACAATAAGCACACACAGGCAAATTAAATTAAAACTATAAACAAACACAGAATAAATCTGACTTATCATATCAGCTGGAGCCCAGTGTGACCTTTGACCCAATGAGCAGCCTGAGAATAAGGGCTTCAGTGTTAATAATCTAATGATGTTACATGTAAACGTATGATGGTTGAAGGTGAAGTGAAGTGCAGACCTCTTCAGTCTCATCAACGCACAAAAAAGCAAAACTTATCTTAACAATTATCAGCAAACAAAGGTACTCTAGTAAGTCCTACGTGCCCTGAGATGACTTTTGTTGTGATTTGGTGCTTTATAAATAAATTTTAATTGAACTAATCAGTACACACATTTGGTTATTAGACAAAGGAATAGCAATAACAACAATCTTCAGCTCACTCAAATAATGCATATTGTGCACAGTCATCTGGAGAAGACAGCTGATACAGTCATAGTCAGGAAGAGACTAAGCAAGGCCTGAGCCAGTTCAGGAGCGGCCTGTTAGGTTGAGGCTAAGTCCCGCCCACCTAAGACTGGGCAGGAAGGAGGATTTTCTACAGCTGCTCCTCAAATGTAGTAACATATTAGATCATTAACCATCATCGGCAGAATAAGTGGGTTCTGGTTTTGTGGTCCTTCGCCTGTCTGGCAGGTTTGAAGGCTGGTTACGTGGATGGTGCGATGAAGTGTGATCTGAGTCATCATACATTTCCTGGGGAAGGAAGGCATCCAGCCGCACCATGAGCGTTTAAAATAAACGTTTTTAACAGTCGTTGTAGTAGTAGTTGATGAGTGCACCACCAGATACTTCTTATACCAGTTTCAAGCTCATCGACGCACAAAAAAAGCAAAAGAAATCTCCCCTCTTAACCTGCCAAAAAGTTCTTATATGCATGCACTAAATGTGATGTCAGAGGAGAAATACAGTATATTTAGGGGATCATTTGCCTAATTATACATTGAAATAATCAGAAAAAACATTCATGTGTGCAGATTGAGGAGAATTTAAGCCACATTAAGTCAGTGCTCTGGATGGGTCTCCAGCTTTTCTCCAGTCTCCTTCCATCCATCACCAGATTGTTCAGTCGCCTCAGTGGTAGCTATTCTCTCGGCCTCTCAGTATTATCAGTACTAGTTAAATTGTTTTCATGTCTTCTCTTTTTTGTGTTTTGTGCTCTGCTCCACACGACCTCCCTCCTTCCTGCCCTCCATAACCAAAGGTTGCTCATTAACCCTTCTAATGTGTTAGAAAAGGGTTTACACTTTTAGTGTCAGCGGGTCAAATTTGACCCGCGTTTGAATTCATTAACAAGCACTGAAAAACCTAATTATCATCCAGAAACATGTTTTATCTGCTAAGTGACTTGTTATTTAACCATAACCATAATATATATATACTTACTTTGATATTTTATGTACCTTAGACCACATTTAACTTACAATGTACAAATCATTTTTAGTTCAAAATAGGCAAAATGTATCTGTTTTACTGCTTTTTAATTTAATTTGTTGTATTTTTTTGTTATTCATGATGGTTTGGCATCATTTAATATGTATTTCTCTGCATAAACAACCGGGTCAAATTTGACCCGTAACACAACAGGCATTTAAAAAAAAAAGAAAAAAGATCAGAATGTGCTTTATCATATTCTGTAGGACATGGTAGAGGATATAATGAAGCCGTACAAGTATGTTTCACACATCTAAACGGGTCAAATTTGACCCTTAACACAATAGAGGGGTTAAATCATCTTTCCTCATCGATCCATCTTCCTTTTGCGTCCAAAAAAAACCCCAATTTAGTTCTTATCTTTTGTCCAATAAAGACTGAATTAAAGTGTTTTGCCTCTCAACACTATCCAAGTTAATTTTGTGTATTTTAAAGAGTTTATGTCAAAATACTAAAGAATGTGCGTCACTGTCAACTTGAGTTTATTTAAAGCGAATAATGACTCAAACCTGCTACCATATATATATATATATATATACATATATATATACTTGCAGCTATAATTACTGTTCTAATCGGAGCCTCTGTGCGGTTTTTGTATGCACGCTCATGTGATCTTTAGAAAGGTGTTAGTTTGTTTCTCAGAAAGATGTTGTTGACATGTTGGTGGTTGAAGTGGCAAAGAGGGCTATAAAGAGGGGTGGAGGTGTGAGAGCATTTTGGCCCCCTCACACTCACACACACACACACACAGTATGTACAACAACAACACATACGAAAGTACATCATCCGCTCTGCCCTCAGAGGTTGGAGTTTAAAAACAACCAAACCCGTCTGAAGACGATCATTCTGCTGTTACCAACAAATATAGAAACATCTGTTAGTTTTTGGAGTCAATCGAGCTGCTACGATGAAGATCCTGACCATCACTCTCCTCCTGCTCTCAGTGTGTCTGTGCACCCTCGCCACAGGCCATCACGGCCGTAAGTACCAAACATCATAACAGTTAAACTTCCTCTCTTTAGCTTTCTGTCATTTTCTTTTCTGTTTCAAGGTTTTAGCTTTTGTCAGAGAACTTGGGCTAGTTCAGGATGTGAAGATCTGTAAAGACACTGTATGTGATAACTGGGCAGTACAAGTTAGACTGTCTGACTGAAGTTGTCAGAAAGGTGATAATTCTACTTTATGTTCATTTTTAACCACTTGCATATTTTGTTAAGTAAACCAATAAGAAGAAAAGAATAAAAAATCAGACTATATTTCTCTCAATAAAGTTAAAAACCGGCATCTATTCATTATTTTGCAAGAAAATCTGTAGAGTTTGTAGTATAAAAGTGGAATAATTATTCACCTTTTCATTTTTAAGTTCTAACTAATTTGATATTTTATTAAAATTTATTAATATATTAAATGAAACAACCATTGAAATCGTCACTTTAACCCTTAAGAGTCTGGGGCTATTTTGGCCATTTTTGCATGCTTTTGAATTTTTGCCTTCATATATCACTTTAAATCTAATCTCCTATCTTTAAATTAGGTATTAGTCATTGATTTATGCGTCCGTCTCACAATTAATTCGTCACCAGCTTTAAAGGATGCGTTTGAGTTTTCACGTCGGTCTTAAATTCATACCTGACGTATGTTTTTCTTGCTGGAGGACAAAATCCACAGTCCTTAACAAGAAGCTGTCTGCTGTATAAATTAGTCAAATCAAGTCAATATCTTTTTAAATTTCTCCTTTTTAGTAACAGATTCATTCTTTTTGTTACGATCGCTCTGGGATTTTTTTTTTCACCAAAAACGACTGTGGAAGAAATCCACGGCTGAAGCCTCATAGGATCTTCAGACAACCTTTTAAATACAGTTTTTGCTCAGAACAAGGACTGTGACTGATTTTGTCCCCCATCACACACCTTTAAGCTCATTTGGAGAGAACATTTCAATGACCTGTGTGAACAAGATGAATAATTTCAACATGTGGACACTTGAAAAACTGTGAACTCGTCCTTTAACATTTACAGTTTCTTTTTGATCACTCTAATGTAAAGACGCTCTCTCTCTCTCTTTCAGACAGCAAGCCCGGCAAAGTCTACCCTCCGTGCTGCATTCATGCCATCTCAGCTAATATCAGCAGCACCATAATTGGGGACATATATGAAATACAGACTGCCAAAGACGAATGCGTGGAGGCCATAATGTAAGTTTAAACAGTCTCTGACACACACACACACACACACACACACACACAAATCTCACCGTCATCTTCCTGTTTTATTTTTATTTCTTTCAGTCTCCACAGCACTGAGGGAACAGTCTGTGCTAATCCCAAAGCTAAATGGGTCCAGAACAGTAAGTTACTCATAGTGACAGACACAACACACATTAAATAAAAAAAAACAACAGAAAACACTCAAACAGTTTGTGATTTGTCTTCTTTCTGTTTTCTAGTCATCGCCAAAATGACAGCTGGAAAACTGTGAAGCGACTTGTCGCGGCTTGTCTTCATTTTCCTGCTACTGCATGAGATCATGTTACACACACAGAGTAACATTTATATACACATATATGCCATATTAAAGCCTTTATAATCCCCTCTGAATGCCAATACCTCTGTCCTTGAAACTGATATATATGCAAAAACTGTATTATCAAGCAAATAGTATATTTTAAGCTAAACCATAAAGTGTGTGTTGTTTTGTTTTTGCTTTTTTCTGTTTTCTGAATTAAAGTTTAATTCATGACGTGATACTTTGTTGATTATTGTCTCCTCAAAGGTCTTGTTACTGTATGTTGTTTGATTTCTTTACATCAAACTAAAGCCATGACTAAGAAAGACATCACATGAATAAATAAAGAAGAAGAAGACACGGATGTGAAAGTGAAGTTTGTATATTTAGATATTTTGAGGTAAAGGGGGAGTTCTTAGAAAGAGACGAATTATGGAACCGAAAACGTGCTCAGAAGACTCATTTATTACATTATTGTAACAGAGAATGAAAATAAACACAGCGATTGCACTCTAGACAAGCAGCAGAGGTTAATAATTGTGATGGATGTTATCTCACTTTGTGGAAGTGGATTCAAAGCACTTTAATTTACAAAAAAAAAAAAAAAAAAAGAAGAAGCAAAACATAACATTTTGCGCTAAACATACTCAAGAGGATGTGACAAGACTGAAAGAGCAGCACTTTGTGGCTTTTCATCACCTCTTTCCTACTGAGATCTATTTATAATCTTTCAAGTACTGGTTTTGTCTCCACATCCAAACGCTCAGTGTTGTCCTTTTTAAATTATTATCACATTTTTTTCTTGTTGTAAACATTTATTGCATCATTAGAATAAGAGCAAACACAGGACACTTGTGTGTGCACTCTAGACAGGCAGCTGTGTTGCTCTTTTTGGTCTCTATTTTTTTTTTTGGCCTCCTGGTGGTGTGGAGGTCTGTAACAGTGACTCACAGCAACATGAATATTTTTAACTTCAGTAAAAGAAAAATAAGTTTCTATCAATCTTTTTTCAGTGTTTAAAGTGTTTAAAGAGGTCATAAGATGTACATTTCCAGCTCTATATTTATATTCTGGAGCTCTACTGCAATATCTTCACATGGTTTAACTTCCTATTTATCTTCTACTGGCCCTTTATGCAGCCCCCAACCCTGTCTCCTCAAAAATTACGTTCCCACACAACTAAACTGCATTCTCAATTACGTTTCTACGAAAACGTATTTTGTCCGCGATTATGCTTGTTTATAACGTATCACAAATACATTTCTAATCAACATGTCTTTGCTTTCCTACAATGCTATTAGCTATTTTAATTCGAACAACCTTTCTCTACTTTAACATACATACACATTGGTGACAGGCTTACGCGTTTTTCTTAACAAACCTGGATTTGTCCTTTTTCAACGTGACGGTGCTCATTTTAATTAATGGATTGATTTATAATTGTTGTGTATCTTGTATCTCCACTGACATCTGATGATTTGCGCATTATGACCGCTTTTTAAGTAACCGCCTGCCATTGTTGTGAAATGAGAGAAAGAAATGACGAGCTGCTCCCTCACTCTGCCCCATAGCCTGCAGCAATCCCACTAGGGATTGGACTCTAACTGCCAAGGTGTGAAAAGCTTTAGAGTCACCAGGTGGATCGTTTGGGAGGTTTGTTATTGTGGTGGACTACCCATACTGTTGGTCTAGAGCAGCTAAGGACTTAGTATACGCCTGTGGATCATGAGCTATAGGCCAATGCAATATGTCATGCAGAGGGTAGCTTTATATAGTCGAACAGGGTATGATATTTGTAGAGGTAAAGGTTTGTAAGGACCATCTTAAAGATTGTATATTCATGGGGGTCTTCATTATACAAACAAGGGCAAGTGGGTCATACGGATAGTGTGGCTGCATAACAGGGGCTGCCCAGCCTGGAGGAGCAGGAGGCACCTGGAGAGGAGTTTCTGTTGTCCCCATCTGTGTGTGTGTGTTTGTGTGTGTCTTCCCTGACCTGGCACCTGGGTTCAATTCCATTCCTGTCTAAAATCAGCTCATTGAATCACAGCCCAAATACTCCAGCTGTCCTCCCATTCATCACCAGATTGTTCAGTCGCCTCAGTGGTAGCTATTCTCTCGGCCGATCAGTATTATCAGTACTAGTTGAGTTGTTTTCATGACTTCTCTTTTTTGTGCTTTGTATTCTGCCACATGACCCCTCTCCTTCCTGCCCTCCATAACCAAAGGTTGCTCATTAAACCATCTTTTCTCATCAATCCGTCTTGCTTTTGCGTCCGAAAACCAACCTCATCCATAACAATTTAGTTCTTATCTTTTGTCCAATAAGGACCAAATTAAAGCATTTTGCCTCTCAAGACTATATAAGTTAATTTTGCAGCTTTAATTATTGTTCTAATCGGAGCCTCTGTGTGGTTTTTGTATCAAGTGTCAGGTTGTTTCTCAGAAAGATGTTGCTGACATGTTGGTAGTTGAAGTGGCAAAGAGGGCTATAAAGATTCTTTGACGAGGGGCGGAGGTGTGAGCGCATTATGACCCCTCACACACACATACGGAAATACGTCATTCACACTGCCCTCAGAGGTTGGAGTTTAAAAACAATCAAACCCGCCTGTAGACGATCATTCTGCTGTTACCAATAAATATAGTGGAGCAGCTAAGATGAAGATCCTGACCTTCACTCTCCTGCTCTCAGTGTGTCTGTGCACCCTCGCCACAGGCCTTCCCAGCTGTAAGTACTAAACATCATAACAGTTCAACTTCCTCTCAGCTTTCTTTCATTTTCTTGTGTACGTAAAGCGTTTAGCTTTTGTCAGAGAACTTGGGCTAGTTCAGGATGTGAAGATCCTGGACTGGATATTTGAGTAACTCAGACTGCTGAAGCCTCATATGAACTTCAGACAACCTTCTTGTACATTTTTTTGCTCAGAATAACAAGGACTGTGACTGATTTTGTCCCCCATCACACATCTTTAAGTTCATTTTAAAGGAATCTTTCAATGGTCAGTATAAACAAGATAGATAATTTCAGCAAGCAAAACCTGTTTTCATGTGATCACCTGGTTATTGTTTTATGAAAGACTTGAAAAACTGTGAACTCGTCCTTTAACATTTACAGTTTATTTTCTTGATCACTCTAATGTAAAGACACTCTCTTTAAAGATGCAAAGATGAAAGTGCAACCTGCAAATTAAAATAAGGAGATCTGTCCAACACTCAACAGCTCTCTCTCTCTCTCTCTCTCTCTCTCTATCAGCGCGTCGTGTCGCCACCATCTACCCTCCATGCTGCGTTCATGTCACCACAGCTGATATCAGCAGCACCATAATTGGGGACATATATGAAAAACAGACTGCCAGTGAAGCATGCGTGCATGCTATAATGTAAGTTTAAACAGTGTCTGCCACACACACAGAGAGAGAGACACACAAATCTCACCATCATTTTCTCGTTTTCTTTTTCTTTTTTCAGTTTCCGCACTGATCGGGGAAAGGTCTGTGCTGATCCCACAGCTGAATGGGTCCAGGAACGTAAGTGACAGACACAACACACATTTTTAAAAAATCAGAAAACACACAAACAGTTTGTGATTTGTCTTCTTTCTGCTTTCTAGTCATCGCCATAATGGAACCTGGAAAACTGTGAAGCATCGCGGCATGTCTTCATTTTCCTGCTACTGCATCAGAACATGTCACACACACAGAGTAACATGTATATACACATATATGCTATATCCTGCTCTTAATAATTACCTTTGAATGCAAATACCTCTGTCCTTGACACTGATATATATGCAAAAACTGTATTATCAAGCAAATAATATATTTTTATCTCAAACTATAAAGCGTTTGTGTGTTTTTTTGCTAATAATCTAATGATGTTATATACAGGAGAAGATAGCAGTGCTACAAACTGAGCTAACATGTCACACAGCAAGGTCAACTTTCCATATTTAGACTTTTAATTGCAGCTCTGATGTTCTTTATAATATTTGTTGCGCTGGAGTCACATTGCATGATGGTACATAATAAACTTGTTGCGCAACTTTGTTTATAAGAGCAGAGTTATGAGGAGCGCTGCTCTGAGAGGATATCAAACCCAGAACTTTGCAATCTAACAGGAAGAGCTTAGCATAAACAAGACTTAGAGAGCCAGCGGGGGGGGGGGGGGGGGGGGGGGGGTCATTGAAACACAGAGAACAAATTCACATTTAGTTGAGGAAAAATTGATTTGCAAAGTTTTGAGCTCAGAGATTTTAACATTATTAGTGGCAGCAGGACTGTTGTTGAGCATGAAGAAGTGAGAGGAGACGCCTACAAGGACCTTGTGACAGGTATATGTGCTTAATGAGTTAAAACTGGGGACAGGAGACATGTTTAGATCTTTTTTCTGGTATAAAAACATCTCTTCTCTGCACTCAGCCTGATCACGACACACACATGAGGTCTGAAAACTTCTATAAAAGCTCATGTTGGACTTAAAATGCTCCAAGATTACAAAAGGTATCACAACATAGAATATAACTTTGAAAATTCAAAACTTTGTGAACGTTTTAAAGGTGCAGCGTGTAGAATTTAGTGGCATCTGGTGGAACAGACTCATAAGTGTGTTTTAATAAGTGTATATAAGCCCTTTGAAAGCCCTTTGTCACAGTTCATTATCACAAATGTTAGTAATGTAGGGAGTGGATGAGTGAGTGAATGATTAGTAGGTGTTGTATTTTGAAACAAAGGAAAAAGTAACGCAGCAGATTGACGGGGGAGTGAAGACTGACACACGAAGCTCAGGTGTGTCCAATCCTGCTTATCAGTGTTCCCTCAGGGATCGGCTCCTCCTGCTGACGGAGAGCACAGCAGCAACAACGAGAGCAAAGCAGAGGAATGGTCACACCTTTATATCTACACATGGAGCAGGTCCTCAATCACAGAGTCCACCATGTTGCACCACCATGTTTCTACAGAAGCACAGAACAGACAAACCTTGAGAGGGCCTTTTGCAGGGTTTTTTGTAAGTTTCATGGCAACTGTAGGGTCTCCTACACGCCACTAGAGGCCACTAAATCTTTCATACTGGTCCTTTAAAGTTTGAATGGGGTCTGCAGGATAGGGGACATCTGAGCAGTTGAATTTCAAGTCCCTTAGGCTGCCGTTATACTTTCTGATGTTTAAAAATCAACATAAAATTGCTAGAAAATGGTAGTAAACAGAAAAGTAACACATCTGCTGATTGAGCTGCACAGTTTGACTTTTGAATGTTTTTTTTTCTTTCAACAATCACAATCAGTTCAATTCAATTCACTTTTATTTAAAGAGCACCAAATCACAACACAAAGTCATCTCAGGGCACTTTTACATGGAGCAGGTCTAGACCACGCTCTTTAATTTACAGAAAAGAAACCCAACAGTTTCTCCCCATGAGCAAGCACTTGGTGACAGCGGGAAGGAAAAACTCCCCTTTAACGGGAAGAGACCTAAGGCAGACCCTGGCTCTGGGTGGGCGGCCATCTGCCTTGACTGGTTGGGTTGAGAGAGAGATTGTACGCAATGAAAGAGAACAGCAGCAACAACAATCAACAAGTAGCAACAAGCAGCAGCAACAGCAGGAACAGCTGGCGACGGGCAGAAGAAGGACGCCAACACACCAGCATGGTTTATGGTTTATGGAGCTTCCTGTGGATCAGAAAGCACAAAGAACTCCGGGGAAGAAGTAAAGTTAGTAACATGCATTAATAGTAATAAAAATACAAAGAGATGGAGGAGAGGAGAGAGGAGCTCAGTGCATCAATGGAAGTCCCCCGGCAGTCTAGGCCTATAGCAGCATCACTAAGGGCTGATCCAAGGCGAGCCTGGTCAGACCTAACTATATGCTTTATCAAAGAGGTTTACTCTTAAACATAGAGAGGGTGTCTGCCCCTCGGACCGAATAATAAAGATTGAAGAGGACTAAAGTGTGATTGCTCTCAATGTGTCAACCTCCATCTGCCGAAGTCCGTCTTTTGTAGAACATAGTCGAGAGGAGAGTCACTGTGATGACTATGACTCTGAGCCAGTGTGTTGGTCAGTGAATATCAGTTGAGTAAGCGAGTGAGTTAATGACCGAGAATAACTCAGTAAGTGTGTCAGACATGTGTCAACACCCATGAAGACATTACAAAGCTATGTGTTTCCACTTATATCATCATTTTTCGGTTATTTTCAGCCAAAGAAATCTGGGAGTGGACCTGCAGCAACCACACAGGAATAATAATAATAATATTAATAATAATAAAAGAGCCTAAATATTATTTCAGTTAAACAATACTTTTATAAATGGGATCCTATTTTAAACATAAAATCAGATGATTGATTGGTTGAATGTCTTTTGTGGCTCCGGAGAAGCTTTGTCGTATGATGATGTCATCAGGTTATGATGTCAGGTTATGTCAGTTTGGCGTAGAGACGACATGTTAAACAAGACAACAAATGTTAAACAGAAAGCCTGTGTCACACGGTGGAGGTGTGGGTTTTGAAAGATGTGGTCAAAGTAACACAAAGGATGGGCCTGATGCAGAGGTTGCATTATGGGAAGTGTAGCGTTCAGTGGTTTTTAAAACCTGACTCAAACAAGGAACTAAAGGACGTTTTAAGCTGATTCACTTCTCACCATTCATTCAAAAATCTATTTCTGAGTCACAACTTCATTGATGAGCAGTAAGTCACTGGGGAAGTGTTTTAAATCACCACCATTCATGAGACATAAAAGGGGAACTTCACTAATATTCCTTTTAAATATTGCTCTCCAACTTTCCCAGAAAGTAATCATATCACTAGCATGAACCACGCCACAACGATGTGTAATGAGCAGGTATTGAATGTCGAGGATAGATCCATGGATGTGGGTGAAGGTAGCAGGAAGATGTCGTCTGTTAGGCCCGTCTGGGAGGGTGTACTGGAGACCAGGCGGAGGGAGACTCAGTGTGGGGGTTCAGACTCAGGCATATTTCTGCCCGAGCTGATCGATGACCCCCCAGACAGCACCTAGAGTTAGACGTGTGAGAGGTATGCACCGGATTGAAGGGATGAGATTAGGGATGAAGGGATGAGGGTAGGGATGTAGGGATGAGGGATGAGGGATGAGGGTAGGGATGAAGGGATGAAGGGGGGGTCGAGAAATCTGAGACAGACCGGGTAGGAAGCGTTGACCTGGTATAAGTAGGCTTGGCAGATGATTAGAAGCGTGGTTGAGGTTCTGCTCCCGAACCTAAGTTAACAAGTTAACTACATATCGGAATATAAACAAATTATGATCAACCCCCCCTCATATTTCCTTTAACCCATTACATCACTGATGATGTGACCAGCAACCAAAAGATGTTCTGTTTACTGTCATAGAGGACTAAAGAAACCAGAAAATATTCACATTTAAGAGGCTAAAACATAAGAAATGACAATGAAATAACAAATCAGCTGTCAAAATAGTTGATGATTAATCAATTAATCATTGCAGCTTCATAGTGTGGATATAATTCTTGCCCATCACACACAGAAACAATGCTTCTCAAGCCTGAAAACAGCCAGAATATCGTGTGTGTCTTGCTTCCTCAACGCGGAACATGTGTTGTCTGATTTAAGCCAAGAGTTCATCTGTTATAACCCACTTCACAGACTCTTAGCCCGACTGAGGAGAGCTGACGCAAGCTGTGCCTCGTCTGGAGGGGAGATGAGCAGAGAAAAAAGAAAAGGGAGATCAAAAGGGAGGACAACAGATATGAGAGGAGTAGCGAGAGAGAGAGAGAGCACAGATTGATAGAAGGGGCGAGAGGAGGAGGAGGAGGCGGAGGAGGATGAGGGCTAGATGGAACAGCAGATGGAGGCTAATTGAAAAGATGGAGGTGAAGGAGAAGTACAGGACACAGGAGGACTGCTGTCTGTGTGCTGTTTCTCTTATGCTTCTATCTTTTCTGAGGACAAAACCTTTTCAGGAAGTTTCTGGGCGAAATAAGGGGTTGGACATGGTGGTGTGAAGGTTAAAGCTAAGGATAGATTTAGGCAATCTGTTATTGCACAAGTGTAGATGTGCAAATATGCGGTTCGTTTTCCGAATGCAAGTCATGCAGGCACAAAAGCACAAACGTCAGGGGCACTATGGGGTGTTTGAGAATGTTATCAGTGCAATATTGACCCAAATCTGTCAGAAGAGTTCTCCGAGTTTCCAGCCGCACAACACTGGATGTTTACTTAAGGTTTACTGAGCAACAACGCCGCTGCCAAATGACGTCTCTGTTCAGTTTTGTTCAAACAGACACAACAGTAGACTTAAGTCTGTCTGCAGCTGAACATTTCACAACCTGTGCAGTTCAACTTTTTAAATATTGAATTACTTTTGTCGTTTTTAATATGACAATTAGATGTAGAAAACACAAAACCAGTGATTATTTTTCAGTTTTGTCAGGATTTCCTCACTTATAAGTACTATAAGTCAGACTTTACCTTCAATAACTGGACCTTTCTTTTTGGCACCAGTGATTGCAAACAATTCGGCGGTGTGGCAAAATAAACACAGGGCTGCAAACAAAGTTGCTAACATACAGGTTCAACTAGTATCTCGATCAGACATGCAGACCTCCACTAACGAAGCAGAGACGGCCCTGATGTTTAGAGCTGACGGAAAATTAATCATCTGAAGCTAATATAAAGCTTCAGTCGTCCAGTTGAGTCCACGCCATTTGTGTATAGTTTAAGTAGTTTATTTAGATTAGCAAGATTGATTCGGGGTGAAGTTATGTCGAAGGGAAGTGTTGTTCGCCGACTGTGGTTGCCATCGTGGAGGAATCCAGTTGGATGATAGTGACCAGTTGGAGGTTGAGTTGAGGCTGGAGCGTCTAGGAGCCCTGGGCCGGCTTGAGTTCGTAGCCCAGGACCTTCTTGCTGTGAGGCTACAGTGCTTAACCACTGAGCCACTGTGTCGCCCGCTGAAAGGAGAATGGGGTTTGGGGTGGTGGGGTTCAAGAGACGAACAGGAGAGATGGAGGTTAGGTGTGCTTATATATGCATGCAGGTATGTGTGCCGGAGGTACCATTGGATACGGTTAACGAAGCACAGGTGAATTAGTGAGGAGGAGCGAGGCGTGGTCTTGTTCCTGAACTTAGTTATTATCACAACTTCATATCATGTAGATATCTTTCAATGTTACAGTGTTTTTAGTGCCAAAGTCCTTCAAATGTGGCAGATATATCCGTTTGATATGACTAAACTCAGACTGCTGAAGCCTCATAGAAGCTTCACGTCAACTTTTAAATGACTTTGTGGACACACCAGGGATTTTGTTCTCCACATATTTGAAGGACATTTGAAGGAGATCCAGTATGAACAGGAGGAATGATTACAGCGAGGAAAACCTCTTTGACACCCTTGAAAACTTGTGAAACTCTCCTTTAACACAGACTCCGAGGCTTTCTGACAAATGATGGACTGAGCTGTGAGCACAGACGTACTTAACTTACTTAACACAGCAGGAGAGGTTTGTTTTTATAAAAGTAAAGATCATTTATAAGTTAAATCCTCTTATTCAGAGCCAGAGAAGTTTTTATCACCTTGAAAGGAAGGAAGAAGCCTAACTGAACCAGCCCAAAATCTGCACTTTTCACACTGTAATCTGGCATATTGATGATTGACATTTTCTTTCCATCGCTCAGGATGAACTCTTCCAGCTGACTGGACACATGCAACCTTCATTAGTCTGTGCTGCTGCTGTTTGTATAATATTTATATCTTATATGTTTCTTACAAGTTTTCCAGATATCAGCCTCGCTCGTCTTTGTCTCTTCTGATTTCACCGACGAGATAACGTCAACCTCTCAGAAATAATTGCACTCCAATCGGCTCTGGCCCAGAATAAACACAACTCCTCCCAGAAGAAACACAAGGCCTCCCAACAATGAACTAGTTTGTTTCTTCTATTTACCAGTGGAAGAATATGCGCTCTTCCTCATTGACCTCTGACCTCTCATAGAACGGGTCAGTGTGAACTGTCAAGTGGGGGATAAACACACACTGCCGTGGTGGGCTAACTGTGGCCAATGGAAATATAAACAGCAGATAAGAACAAGAAGCGAGACAGAGTTTAAAACCAGAGTTTGTTTTTGTCGTTTTAGTTTCGTGGCAGAAACGCTGCAGAGGAGATTTTCACATGAACGAATCTTGACGGGTTGCATCGCTCATTCTTTTACTTTGTGTGTCTGATGAAGGTTTCAAACATGACAACCAGAGAAGGAAGCTTTTTATGCAAGAAAGACAAATTCACATAAATATAAATAAAGTCAAATCCTAAAACAGCAGCACTGGGAATAATCTCTGCAGATTGTACTTTTTATTCGACTTATTAAATATTGTTTTGGTTACAGCAAACAGTTATTTAAGCTGATATATAAGACAGCGAGGAGGCACCTTCCACTGGAGAACAGGGTTTAAAGGAAGAAATGAAACTGAAACTAGGGACTGAAACACTCCCACTCATCAGAAATAATATCTTAAGCTCATGAAATGAACAAAATTAAACAGAAAAATTAATGTCAGTGTTGTGTCGTAATGCAGCTTCATTATGAATCCCATCCGCTCTTATCTGTTATTCACTTTTTATTTGTTTTTTATACTTTTTATACTTGATTTTTTCTTTTCTTTGCATCTTTTCTTCCTCTTTTTTTTATAACTTTTTTTTGTTGTTGTCTGTTTGTTTGTGTGTTTACTGTCTCATTTCTGCAACGGCTGCAAGGTTTTTGTTTAAATTCTGTTTTGTTTACATTCACGGTCAGTTTAATCTGGGATTATTTAGTAAATTAGCACAAACCGTCATTTCCGTTGCTACGGTTACCTGCAGTTTTTCCTCTGCTTTGACTAAATTCTTGAGTGACGAAGTCGGAGTCATCAAAAACAATAAGTGAAATTCTTCACAACATTTTCTTTCAGAAAGACCATTTATCTTTCTTTGTAAATGTTTCAGCACATTTAGGCGAATGATTGCGCACAATTATCTTCTATTTGAACAATTATTTGTTGAATATGTCTTTGTGATCATTATGGATTATGTTTCTTCTCCTTTCCTTCATGCTGAGCCGCTGTTTTCATAAATTGCATTGATATGTAGAGGTCGTAAAGTCTGCTAAACTGATCAATTTGTTGTCAGATGAACGGATGGCACCTGCTGTCCAATCAGCTCACAGCTGTCAGTCACACAACTACAGATTGTGAGCTTGGAGGAGGCTCCTACTCAGATGAACAGTGAGGACGGGGGCAACAGAGGTGTTAAGTTTAACCGCAACCACAAAATCAGATGTCTTTGCCTCTTTGCAGTGGATGCTGCTTGTGATGACCTCATAGAGGAAGTGTGGAAGTGTGCACAGGATGGTTGCAGCATGCGAGGCGAGCAGTAGGTGTGAGACCAAACAGACTGATTCCCAGTATGTTACTATACTGCTGTCAGTTATTCTTCCGTTCACTGTGCTGTATTGTGTTGTGTGTGACCATTGCATGCAAATCTAAATGCTCTTTTGCTTCACACAGCAGGATTAAGACTGGTACAGTAGACATTCAGTGTCAGAGACGAGAGAGAAAAAAAGAGAAACACTGTAAAACACTTTGTGCACTGATGCGGAGCAGCAGTTGTTCTAGTTACAGCCCTTCTCATTTGCTTTGGCACACTTCTCACAACATGAAGATGCATTTCCCAAAGCAGCTCACACATGCAGGAAAACACTGTAGTTAACCTGCAGAAAGCTGTAACGCACACAAAAACCTTTAATTCATGCATAAAAATTAAGATATTGCATCAATGAATAAGTCGTTGCCGCCAAAATGACACGTTCCTTTGACACCGTTTCAAACCAAAATGTTCATATGTTTTGTCAAAACGCCTGCTGGTACCACACTGTTGTTTTTCTGACGCTAACTGACTGCTGCCGTGTATCAAAGTGACTCTTCAGACGCTGATTTTCAAGAGTACAAGGTTGCAAATTCCGCTGTGTGAAGGCAAAAGAGCATTTAGATTCAGAACTTTATTTTCCTGCGATGGTCTCAAAACCTAGGCCGACTATATGCAGAAGTATAGTAACATACTAGGAATCTGTCTGTTTGGTCTCACACCCACATAACTCGCCTTGCATGCTGCAAACCATCTGCACACTTCCACACTTCCTCTATTAGGTCATCACAAGCAGCATCCACTGCAAACAGACATAGACATCTGATTTTGTGGTTGCGGTTAACACCTCTGTTGCCCCCGTCCACACCATCCACAGTCTGTAGTAACTCTGTTCCCCTCAAGCTCCATAAACACGACCGCCAGCTGAGAGCTGATTGGACAGCAGGTTTGATCAGTTTAGTAGACTTTACAACCTCTGAAACATGAACTTTTTGACAATTAGATGGACTATTGTGCATGTGATGACTGACACAATGAAATAATGCTATTGAATTGAGAAGAAACCTAATATATTTCCATCACAGCCAATAATTGTTCAAATAATGGGACAACTGCACATAATCATTTGCCTAAATGTGATGTGAAGTGATCTGAGAATTGATCCAAAGCAACTGAAACACCTGGTCGTGTGTTATTGTTTACATAAGAGACATAATATCATAGAAAACATCATCAAAAACAAACATAAACACTCTTTTCTTGTCATAATTTGCATATACCGATTCAGCATTTGTAAGTTTATGTAAGTCAGTGTGTGTGTGTATGTGAATTAGTTACCTACTGTTACATTAATCGCCAACTATTTTGATATATAATTAATGACTGAGTCATTTTTTAAGAAATAATGTCCAAATTTTCTTGATTCCAGCTTCTCAAATGCAAATATCTGAACATCTTTGAGTTGTGGACAAAACAAGACACATGTTTCACCATTTTCTGACATTTTATAGACTAAACAACTCATCGATTCATTGAGAAAATAACCAATAATGAAAACAACCGTTAAGTTTTAGCCCTAATGTGCATGTGTAGGTACAGTATGTAGGTGTGTGTCTTCATACCTGTGGGACAAAAAAACAAACATGGCGGGTTCTACATGATAAAAGCTTTTATACATAAAACATATGTGGAGTCACATGTTTACAGTTGTGGTCGAAAGCTTACAAATGACATCGATGCTCAGTCTTGACCTCATGTGCATGTACACAACCAGCGTTTAATACACTCGACTGTATAAAAAAAAAAAAAAAAAAAAAACATAAAATACATAACAGTCAGTCTCTGTACAAGGTAATAACGGTTTAACTTTTGGCTGCTGTGAGTAGAACTTGTGCCGTTTTGGATAAAGTCCAGTGTTCGGTGCGTATTGACGACGGTTACACTGGTGCGTCTGATGACTCTTCTAACTGAATTTCACCTATTATACAGAAAACCTGCCAGGAAATAGTGTTTCCCCGCCCGTTTTCATTCAGTCGTTTATTCAATTTAACGGCAGTAATTGAAAGTTGTGATTGAAAGGGAAGGTGTAGACGAGTTTCAGATGCTTTTTAGACCCTTTCAAGTAAAATTACAGTCGGAAACAGTGAAATTAGAAGGCCGATTAAATAAAAAAATACAGAACTATCACCTTTCAGAGTCCCATAGTGGTCGATTTCTGTCTTTGGCACCAACCGCAACACATGAAAAATAATATAAACAATCAAATGGACCATCAAGATTCACATGAGCTACAGTAATATATCTATATATATATAAATAAATATATAAATATATATATATATATATATATATATATATATATATATATATATATATATATATATATCCTGAACTCCCAGATGAAGCTTAATCATCCCGTTAGGACAGTAGGGAGGCTCCAGTAAATCTGAGGGGTCTTGAGATGATTAACAGGAAAGGAAAGCAGATAAACATATTTCCAATACAAAATATTACATTTAATTTTTTCAGAATTTTCTTCATATATTTTTGGGTTTTTTTTTCAAAGGAATTACTGGATAATTTTACCAGTTTCAGCTGGTAAAAATGATTTAAATATACAATAACAAGGGAAAGAAGTAAAGCTTTGGTTGAACTGGTCGCTGCCAGTAGATCATAATTCATTTTAAGTGATGTCATATATTTCCTACATGGACCAAGTCTGCATCATATCATTTAAAACTTCAAAATTAATGATTGTCAGATTCAAGGATTCTCCACCTCATGTTGTAATTCATTTGGTTATCAATAAAAAACAAACAAAACATTTCTATTACATCATTTTTGCATCATTTTGACCTCCGAAAACAGATTTTTGGAGGTAAATTCTTCATTTTCAGCCTGTTTGTTGTTTGGGGAAGTTTCCATTCTGCACGTGTGGATGATTTAGACTTTAAAGACGTCGGGAACCAGTGTGATAATACGCCTTCAATAAGAGTTCCTTCACCTCAGAGACTTCTGCAGGTCTTCAGGTTCAGTCCCTGCAGAAGCAAATGATATGTTCTGTAAAAGAGTCCTTGAGTTAAACTTCTGCATTCGGAGTCGCTGCAGTTCTGAGTCTCTGCGCTCTGCGGTCAGAGCATGATGGTCTCGGTCTGCAGGATGGACTGGGCTCGGGTGTTTCGGGGTAACTGGGAGGAGTTCTCGTTGCCGTTTTTGCTGACCGACATGGTGTGCCGTCTGTAGTCCCGCCCCACGTAACGCTTAAGAGACAGACTCCTCCACGTCCTCCTCACCTCGCACTGGACCTTTTTGGAAACACAAAAGCTCACGTCACGTGTTTGTGAAGCAGGAAACTACACTCGTAAATGTAGAAACCCGTGTGTGTGAAGGCTCACCTCGCTGTTGAGGAAACAGTAGAGGACCGCCACGATTAGACCCTAAAGACACACACGCATGCACACAACTACAGATTAACCATCAGTTTATAGTTTCGCATGAAGAGTTTTGATTTAAAAATGACAACAAAACAAAACAACAATAAAAGGGCTTCTGACATGAATGACTTTTTTTTATAATTTTAGTTTTTCACCTGCAAAACTTTATATTTATAAAATGGAGCAACTGAGCATCAGATGACGGCTGAAGTGAAGCCTTAATCAAATCTAGAGAAACTCCCAAAGTTAAAGGGTTTTCCCATTTTCCCATCTTTTTGTATATAAATGACTAACGGGGACAAAAGCTCAACTGAAACTGGTCCAGTATTGAGCAACGGCAAAACAGATTGCAATGTAATCCTTCCTCTGACTCAACTCCTGCGAGATTTCAGAGTGAGACTTGGTTAGACAACAACAAACAGACCGGATCAAGCAAAAGATAAAGAAAAGTGTTTTATTTCTCTGTATGATCCTTATACACTTATAATAGTCTGAGCCTGTCAGCGGTCTGCTGGCTTTTCAAAAGTGACCTTCCCAACACCGGTCGTTGCGTACCTGGAAGGATCCCAGGCCGAGGTCAAAGAAGATCTTGATGCGTCTCATGTTATTATCAGTCGGCTCCATCATGTAGACAAACACCACATAGTTCACCCCGAACAGAGGGATCAGCAGGAGGGTAGACTTTGCTAGACGCCTGCAAAAAACACACACAGTGATTGTGAAATAATATGAATATTAGTTATATATATAAAGTCTTTTTTTGTAATATGACTCCTCAGTTCTCCTGCCGTCTGGCGTTTTGGCAACGTACCTGTATTGTGACTGCTCGTTTCCTCCGACATCAGTGCAGCGCAGTTTCTGCACCAGGATCCGGATGATACTGATGAACAGGATGAAGTTAATCTTGTGGAGAAACACAGCAAAGAGACGGAGCGATATATTAGCAAATGAAACTAGAATATGTTTTTTATGATATCAGGCTATTTTTTAACAATAAGTATGTACATTCAAAGTAAATATTGGACATTATAACAGCATATAAATGACAGAAAATCACAAAAAAAGCATAATATGTCCCCTTTAACAAGTCATAGAATCCTGAATCTATTATATAACCTCTATAGTTTCACAAAATATTCCAAACAATGATCAAAAACAACAATTTTAGTATTTATGAGGTTGAAACAGGACGTTTGAGAGCAATAATGCATCATAAAGAATAACTCTGTCTGTAAAATAATATGAATAACAAACTTAAGTCATGTTATTAAACTTTAAAATAGAGTTTCATCACGATAAACTCACAATGACAGACGCCATGATGGGCCAGTTCATGATTCTGTTGTTGACGGGGTTATCGTTGGTCTCCCAGCAACTGGAAACAAGGAAACCAATCACAGTGAGGTTTTCACAAGTGTGTCAGCGGTTTCTAAAAGCTGAGTTTGCCTCCTGGATATTATATTCACTTGTCCAAATTGTTTTTTATTTACACGTGGAATGATTTTTTTTTCAATAACATGAGGAAGCCAGATGTTGAGATCCACATGTGTGGGATTCAGGTGTCTTTATCATTAGTCAATAATTAATAGATTGTCAGAAAATTTAACTATTTTGTACTAAACTGTGAATGCATTTGTTTCACTATTTGTTTTAACATTTCATAAACTAAACAATTCATGCAGACTAATCCATAATGAAAACAAATCTGCAGCACTAATCAGATTAACAGCTGTATATCCAAGATATCTACTTACAACAGAAGTGATGGAGGACAAAAACCAGTCCTCCTTCTGTGCAAAAACTGTATTTAAAAGTTTATCTGAAGCTTCACATGAGTCAAATCAAGTAGATATCTTTCAACGTTACAGTCTTTTTAGTGGCTACGTCCCTCTTTTTGTTGCTATACTTCCACCTGCAGCTCAACAGGGAAACACAAAGAGGAGAATTTGATGCTAAAAAGACTGTAAATGTGTCAGATATCCACTTGATATGATTAACTCAGACTGATGAAGCTGAACAGAAGCTTCACACAGACTTTTAAATGCACTAAATGACCGTTATGAACCTATCCTTTAAATTATAGGAGCATGTAATTCTTCAAATTACTGAAGAAAATGAAAAAATACCCAAACTGGAGACACAATCTGATATGTGAAGCCTTGCTGCTGCTGCTAGAGGCCACTAGAGGCTGACAGTCGTCCTCTTTGCTGCTAGAGCAGGAGGTGCAGACTCACCTTGTGTCCTCGAGCTTTATCCTACATACGACCCAGGCCACCATGAATACAAAAGGGATTCCTGAGAGAAGAGAGAGAGAAGAGAGGAGGGAGGAGAAAGTCTGTTTAGATTCTCAGTCCGCCAGACACAGAACATCTTCATGAGGTGCCACACAGGAAATATGTCTTCCCACAGATACGCACGTGTACATTAAACAGCTGGGGGCTGGACGCCGATGCATTTAGGGGGGAGGAAGTGTTGGGGAAAGTGGTGATGGATGGTGGAAAGGAGGTGTCACATGGCGGCGGCAGCTGAGGCAGAACGGAACTGAGCGAACGCAGAGGCCAGCAGACTGTTTATGACCCGGGCCTTTCTTTAAATACTGTACGCTGGCCCACTTCACCGGGCATGACGCACTGTCTGACGCTCTGTCTGTCATGTATGTGTGCGTCCACGTGTGGGTGTTTTGTGCAAGAAACGTTGTGCAAGAAGTGATGAAACGGGTTGAACTGCGAGGTTAAATTTGCAACATGCTTATAGATTTAAGATATTCTGAGTAATATATATTGCTCTAACCTTTGTGATTTTGCACATATTATAAGTGTATAGATATATATATGCTATTTGTATGTATACTGAAAAATAACTGAGCTCCTTGTGTCTTTTATTTCTTCCTTTGTTGATGCTTTTATATACTTTGCATTGTTTTATTCTATTCTAATTAAACATATTTCAACGCTACAAGAGCCGCTGAGAGTGAACCAGAACAGTGAAAGTTGCAGCCAGACAGATAAACAATGAGGCTGAAACTCAGCTATAAAGCTCCGTAAAGCTGCAGAGGAGCTGCAGAGTCTCTGTAGGTTCATCGCTACGAGCCACGACCAACACATTAAAACACTGACAGATTATTCTATTTCATTTAGAAAAGAGAGAAACTTCAGTTTATGTGCTGCTTTTTAAGTCCTGCAGTCTGACTTCCTCACTCGTGTTCACTTCTCTGTCAGTCGGCAAACAATTTTACACCATAGCAACGTGCATTTGTCATTGCAAAAGGTGTAAAGATTACATTTTTACAATTTCATAGACGAGACAAATTTCAGTTATTTAACCTCTTGACATCTTTTCTGCCTTTTCTTGCCTGCTATATTTTGGTATCTTTGAAAACTTTGAGCTACGTTGGCGTCTTACCCCAGCCGATGAGCATGTAGAGGGACAGGCGGGTGGAGTAGTTCTGGATGATGAGCAGTAGCGTGTGCAGGTAGAGACCCTCCACCAACAACCAGAAGAAGTTGGCCATGATGAAGTAGTTGACCAACACCAGAGTGGCCTTACATCCCACCTAGATTGACGACATCGTTCATTATTACAGTTCAAGCTGGATGCAGTGACATGACGGTGTATTTGTTTGATGTTTTGCTTGTGTTTTTTTCATCTTGTGCTCTTCTTAGGAATATTTATTCAACAGATCAATTGAATGAAGATGACTGACTCGGTGTTTAACATCATTTCATTAACCTTTACTGGGAAAGATGAAGCAGGGTGAAAAGGGGGAAGGATAGATAAGAGGGATGTTGGGAGAGGGAAGGATGGATGGGGGAAGGGATGAGGGTCGAGTCGAGGGATGCGGGGGTTAGGTTCGAGGGGAAAAGGTGGAGGGATGGGGAGAAAGAAGGTTAGGCTGGAGGGAGGGAAAGGAGGGAGAGGATAGGAGAGGGATAGCGCAGGGGGGGGTGAGTGGCGATGGGCCTCAGCAAGAAGCCCCCTCCTGTCGTTGAGTGGAGAAGAGAGAGATGGTTAGTTGAGGGTTTGGGTGGGAGGGGCTTGCGGTCTGAGACAGAAAGGGAGAGTGATGGATGTGGCGTGGTTAAATACTCTGTGGTGCGGACATTGGGACGTGCTTAAGGCCCAGTCTTTGGTTCCCAAACTTTGTTTATAAGTCTACAAACTACATTCTGTCCACATATCAGTGATTTCTGGAGGAGGATCACCAGGGAATAAATCATCTGGGAGCCATGAAAGTTTGTACCAAACTTTGTTCCAATCCAATCAGAGGATATTGAGATATACCACTTTGACCTGCTGGTGGCAGTAAAGAGTAAAAGGTCAGAGGTCACAGAAGTCAGCACTGATCCTCTGGGGAACATGAACGTGTAGAGAAAATTTAAATCCATATAACAGCTGTTAAGATATTTCTGTGAGGACCAAAGTTAAATGATATTTTCTATATTTTTCCTTTTATCAACTGATCTACTAACAAGTATTGTTTGTGTGTCTAAAGCCTGATTATATCTTATTCCTCTGTTGTTGTCTAGAAGCTGTTTAGAAGACGTCAGTGAGGCCACGCTGACACCCGCGGCGGGTGACATGTTCTTTCATCGTGAAGAGTTTGGTTATGTTAGTTTGTTTAGAAACGGCTCCAAAGACTAATAACAGCGATCACGTTTTCACGTCTCTGGATAATAGTTCTGTGTAAGACAGACGTCACTGAGCATGTGCGGGAACGTAGCTCTGTTTACAGCTTCGCCAGCTTGTTGTGCTACACGTCACGACCTCTTGACCTTCAGTACAAATAGCACTAGTCTTTGAATCCATTTCTAAGCAAACGAACGTGTCCAAACTCTTTGTGTTATATGCATCATATTATAGGTGAACTTCAACAGAGAGAAGGGAAATTTTGTCCTTTTAAATACAGCAAAAGTAAAAGTGTGTGTGTGTGTGTGTGTGTGTGAGGTCACCAGCGAGGGCTGAGTGCCGCAGTCTGTGTTTTCTTCCTCGGAGAAGTCGTCTGAGAAGAGCAGAGTGTCTTTAGTCAGCACAGTCACGGCTCGCAGCATGAACGACACAAACAAGTTCAGATGGATGTAGTTCCTCGTACAATGGAGCCTCCTACACACACACACATACACACACACACACACACACACAGAGAAGAATGTTAAGAAGTGTGTTTATAAACGGTGTCAGGGTGTGAATCAATCCAGTGATGGATGTGGTATCTAAACACACTGATAGCAGCCGAGTGAACAGCTGGAGCCGATCCAGGCCGAGGCTGAAGCGTTTCATCAGTCTCACACGTTTCTACAACAAACTGTTATCACCCCGAGCAACATGCAGCAGCGTATAGGTTTGTATTATATGTCCTAAATATAACCTCAGTTAATATATCCAAGTTTGTTTTGACTTGTCAGAGTTATTCCCACGTGTCCTGCAGACGAAATCTGATGTATTTGTCAGTAAATGTAAGATGTTTGACTCCAAACGGTCGTGAAGGTTCATTAAAATAATCTTGACTTGCTGCAAAAAAAAAAAAAAAAAACAAGACTTACAGATGTCAACTTCACCTGGAGGATAAATATATGTATCTTGAGGATAGATAGATAGATGGATAGATAAATTATATAAAACATTGTCCATTTTTTCACTCATAATATCAAATAAACTCTCTAAAGTGTTGTTTTGAGTGTCTTTAAGGAAATGTGTGTGTGTGAATATTTCAAAATTGTGTTACCTAAAGACTCAACTCACTGGTTTAACTGGTGTGGTTGTGTGGTTGTGTGTCTGGTGGGCACGGCGGGGGGGCGGAAAGGTGAGTGTTATGTGTTTACCTGAACAAACAGATGATGATGGTGCTGGTGAGCAGAGTGATGAAGGACAGGCTGTGACCCAGAGTAGACAGAACCTTTACCACCCTGTAGAAGACCAGCTGCACACACAAACACAGAAAACACATTTAAATAAGATCCATTGGATATTAAATGTAGAAAAGAGCTGGTTTAATCATCATTTGTTGAATTAAGTTTGTTTCTCTTGGTGATTTTAACAGATATTTATTCAAAATATATGAATGAAATTTAAATAAAATAAGGCAGGAAATGAAAGCCACCAGGAGGCGCTGCTTCTAAATAAATAATGCTAATAAATAAATAAATAAATAAAGGTGTAACATTTTACTCATGTCCCGTGGGCCCAACAGGTCCCAGTGCTTCAAATATATGCTCAAAATTATATATGTATTATATTATATATGCTCAAAATAAAAGCATTCACACTATTTAAAGGTTTATTTATGATTCAGGGAAGGTGTGTAGATGGACAGACGAGCATATACGAGCACAGCAGAAGCCAAAAAAACACAAAACTCTTCATAAAATTGTCTCAAAATAAACATCAAATATCCAAACAACTCTACAATCTCTCATCTGCAACAAATAAAACCCCATAAACACAGATACTCCATGACAAAAAGTCTGTGTGGCATCTCAAAAACTCAAAACTGCTAAAAGGTTTCATACTACATGGACATGCTTCACATATCAAAACACGGGACCAATAACGCCACCATGTGGTCGGTTATTATGTGTTTTATGTAACTCATGAAACAATATTTGCACACTGTGTGTCGATGCTGATTCAACTGATACCAGCCACCAGTCCATTTACACCTGGAAATATGCAACATTTAGGATTTTTTTTTTTTTGCTTCTGTTGGCACATATTTCATCTTATTTTCACCAAACTTGGTAAAAACCATGTTTGGACGACCCTGAACAAAACTTATGAGTTGATTTCTGGGTGTCACTCATCGTTGAAGGTGTGGATGATGCACTTAACAGGCCTGGAATGCAGCTATTAAACTAATAAACTAAATTCTACCCACAGTAAAATAAAATTACAACATTATATTTCTGCAGTTATGTTGTCTTTAATAAAAATGAAACTTGATACACAACACACTGAATCACGGCACCAGCAGCTCCACCCTGTGGTCATGAGCGAAACACCACCATACTAACTTATTAACTGCCATATCTTAAATATAATATACCAGCAAAGTTATACTGATGGTGATGCAAGTGTGTTGTATTTCAGTTTGCATGCATTTTCTACAGCAAATGCATTTATAGTTTTATTTAGTTTTGTGTTTTTTGTATATATTTCTGGTCATTCACACACACAGACCTCATTATGTTTGAATTTATGAGCTACTTGTGTTGTTTTTGTCATTTATGTGATTTATCTGCTTATCCTTTGGGGATAAATAAATAAACTTCATCTATTTAATCTGCAAACTCCTCATTTGTTTGTATGTTTATTTGAGTAATTAATGGAGAAAAAGGCAAAAGTCAAAACAAAAAAACAAAAACAAAACATCCTCTTGATTGAAGAGCTTCTGTTTTTTGTTGTTGTTGTTTTTATAGTGGAGAACATCTCTAAGAATAAGAGCGCTGTTAGAAGGAGGATCTGGTCCGTTTAAAAAAAAAAAATCACTAATGCTCCTCAAACTCTTCAGCTCGACACACAGTGGCGGATGTGGTGGACTGTGAAGATGTGTGTGTGTGTGTGTGTGTGTGTGTGAGAACGTCTGTGCCTGGCGTTCATCGCTCTCTCATCATCTATAAACAACATTCCCCATGTATGACACACCATCTGGCAATTAACTGGACACACACACACACACACACACACACAGAACATATATATACATTTAGACACGCATGAGCCTTTTTCACATGCTGTTAGACGCACGTTTAAATGCAAACACAAGCAAGTTTACAGTCACAATAACACATCAGAGTTTAAGAGTTTAAATGTACAAATGAGCACACTCATGTAAAAATAACACAGACACACACAAGTGGACAACTGCTGTACATCCACTTATCCAGCTGTTGCACTTAAGTATCATCTTGAGACACTGTCTGGTATTTCATGTAAAGATTTCCATGTTTGGAGACTTTCTGCATTTCTGTCTCCATCCTTCTTGACTTATTTCACTCCCTCCGTCCCTCCACGCTCGCTTCCATCTGTCTTCTTCTTTTGTCCTTTGCTCTGTCCATGTTTCCTCATCTCCTTGTCTCCCTTCCTCTTTGCTTTGTTTGTTTTTTCTTGTTTCTTTCCCGCCTTTCTTCTATTTTCCTCTTGATTTAGTCTTTTCTTCTTCTGATAAGGATTTCAAAAAGATTTAATCATCACTTTTCTTTCCAGAATGATTCCTTTTTCTTTCCAGAATGATTCCTTTTTCATTCCAGAATGATTCCTTTTTCTTTCCAGAGTGATTCCTTTTTCATTCCAGAATGATTCCTTTTTCTTTCCAGAGTGATTCCTTTTTCATTCCAGAATGATTCCTTTTTCTTTCCAGAGTGATTCCTTTTTCATTCCAGAGTGATTCCTTTTTCATTCCAGAATGATTCCTTTTTCTTTCCAGAATGATTCCTTTTTCATTTTTGATCCAGTATATTTCTTAACTTTTACCTAAAGCACATCTATTTAACATTAAATCTCCATTATAAAACATGCAAAGTTTGAAAAAAAATAAGTTACTGTGTATGAAAGGTTCATCAGGACTGTGTGGGTGTGATTTGTGCAGATTCAAATCCAGATGTCCAGACTTTACTCCGTGTTTCTGGGATGTTTGCCGTCCAAATCCGCCATCCATCAAAGTCCACATGGACCGTGGTGGACATTGCCACTTCCACTTCATGTGGAGGGTTTTCTTGCACCACAGCGTCTGAGGCTAGACAGACAGTCACAGCCTGGCATCCGAGTCTCATTCCTGAGTTTGATTCTCAGGCCCGCTGGCTGGGAGCTGATGACCTGCTGGCTCTGGTCTGCTGCAGCCACACTGCCTTCTATGTCCAAACACATCTCCATCCATAAACTCTGGCTCGCTCGCCCTTTCTGTCTTCCTCTCTGACATCAGAGAATTAAAGCGATGTTGAACTTTAGGCTGAGCGGCTTCCTGGCCGTGATAGAAGTCTAAATCTGGTGGACTGGCTTTATATCCTGATTCCTCTGCGCTGTGAAGCAGGGCAGAGTCATGACCGAGATTAGAGGAGAGATGTTTCTGTGTGGCATCGGAGCTCTCTGTCGATGTTTCAAACGAAAAGACGACTAAAATATCTGAAGAAGATGTGCGTGACTGCTGACAGCTGCTGAAAGATTCACACGAAGATGTTTCACTTTTACAAAAAAGCTCACAGAGACTCGAGTGATCAAAAGCTTCCAAACCTTGTAAAGTATTACAATATTTCAATTGCATATACTCACAAAGCTCTATTCTGATAGATCTTTGTCAGCATAGTAACTTCTTAAAGTTGTATTTGTGCTGTAGCGTCGCCTAAACGGTGAAAGACCGTCAAGTGTTGCAGAACTGTTGGTGGCTTTCATGCAAATATGCCACTCAAAACCATCTGCAGTTGACTTTCTTATACAAGGTGGGGGATCTGTGCCTCATGGTTCACGAGATACAAGCCAAAAAGCAAAGCACTTCATAACTGGTCGTATGGCAGCGCTGTTTAGGAATGTGCCTCACGGTAATAAGACACAATTAACACAACAGCTGTGCTATTATTTGATCAACACAGTTATTTGCCGATTTAGGTTAAAATATGATTAAAAGCACAATCAATAAAGATAAAAACAGAGCAGTCAGACTTCTTCTTCTTCTGTCTCTTTCCTCTTTCAACGTGTGCACAAAGCCAGCTTCATGAAGTCCTGACAACAATCCACAACACCTCCGGGATGAACCAGAACACCACCGACGACTGTGAGCCGTTCCTCACGTGAGGAAGTTTTTAGTTGGAGAGTAATTCACAAAACATTTTAATCACTAAAAGTACAGTAGCTCATCAGACTGAGAAGGGAGTCACTAAAACCTGGAAAATACAACAAAGCTTTAAAGGTATAATATGTAACTGTTCCTCATTAAAATGTCTAAAAACAACTAGACCAGACAAAGCTTCTCTCCTGAAATCGTCAGGTTATTGTCACTCAGGTCTAGACTTATGTTCTATATGTTGTTGAGTTGTGTACTTACATTATCCCAAATGTTTCCAACAATTTTCAAACCCAGAGAAATTTATAATTTAATAAAAGTAATGGACCGTTTCAGATAAACAAGTGTTAGCAGCAGCTCGGCTAACAGCCGTCTGGTGGTCACCAAACATTGGTTTTTAACTGGTTTTTAAGGTTTTTAATTAATATTTTAATGATTTTATTCTGCGTGTACGTTTGTTTTTTGGAGAAGAGGAGACTTCTGTGGATAATTCGGCTGCCGGGAGAAACCGGACGAACGTCTGAATGAAAAGTTATAAGAGATATAAACCGCTAAAGTGTTAGCAGCAGCTCAGCTAACAGCCTGTATCTGACGTCCGTGGGTCGCCGTACATCGTCGGAGAAACACCGATCTCTTAGATGAAACTGCTTTATTCAGTGTTTTTACCTGTAATCAGCGGGTCCATTTGTTCTGGAGAGGAGGAGACCTCTGCGGGTAAAAACACCCTGAACCATCAACTCCGGAGTAATCGTATCTCAGTGAAGCTGATTATTTAACAACAAAGACAACAACTCCCATGATCTCTTGCTACTTCACACCGTCATCACGCGCCGTCTTTTGTTATTGCTTTGATTGAGAGACCCCTAGCGGCTGAAATTACATGTTGTGTGTTTAAAAGCAAATTTAGATGGCGGTCAGTGTGGTTAATTTGGAATATTGAGGTATTCATCAAACCAAAATGCTTCTTTCTATAAACTAAATAATCACCAACTGATTTAAAGGCCATAACTTATGGTGCCATATGAAGAATTACCTCAAAAAAAAATCTCACTATATGAACATGCAGGTGGCTTTTAATGCCAAATACAATATGCTTGATATTGGATTTTATCAATGTTGATCAATATTTTACTATGTTTTATGTATGAAGTCTGTGACACAGAGTACAAAATATATAAAATATGAAAATCTAATTATCTACTAAAGCTTGGAAACCCGACTGGCCACCACACACTGCAATATTTATTTATTTACTTTTCTGTCAGAGAAGAAAAGCTATAAATATGACGGCATGATGGAGTCTCTCTTTATCTATGTTGTCATAAACTTGCAGCTACCAGGAGGATCGTTCGAGACAAACAGGTGGATTTCCCAAACGCGTCGGAGACATTTGACAGAGGTTTGTTATGTGAACTGATGTTCTGTGTAAAACAGAGAAGACAAACGACGTGCGATGTTTGAACACACTGTAGTGCGACGGCGGCGTCTCTCATCCACCAACAAGCCTGAAGCTCGCAGGTGTGTTTAGCACCGAGCAAAATAATTTACATTTTCAGCTACGATTGAGATTTTATTTTCTCACGTTGCCACTTTGCAGACAAATGACTGAGCGGTGTGTTTGGCCTCGCCTCATATTTCTTATTAAAGTCGGCAGCTTTACTGTTAACAGCCTTTCCCTCCCTCCGTCGTTTCATTTGAAGTTCTTGAGTGGAGCAGAAAATAAATCTGCGCCTCTGCTGAAGGAAACATGAGGGGATTAAAAAATGAACGTGATTGGTCGTCGCTTCGGTGCGTTAAAGGACGTCTGCGTGAAGTTTAAAGTTTCTAAATGTCCACACATGTGTGCATGTTACATGCTGGACACATTTTTGCAGAGTTAATCATGACTTTCAAATTTTAAAGTCATGAAATTGAACTGTTTTTTTTCTAATAGTCTTTATTTGCATTGTTCAGAAAACTTTATGTCTAAATTTAAAACATGCAGATAAACATTTGTTTGTCCACTTTTGCTTTCTCCAAAGATTTAGCATAAAAAATGAAGAAAAAATGAGTCAAAGAGGACATGTTCTGCACATTTCCAGCTCTATATTTATATTCTGGGGCTCTACTGGAATATCTTTGCATGATTTATAGTTAAAAACTCCTTATCTATCTTCTACTGGTCCTTTATGCAGCCTCTCAGTTCAGCCTCTGTCTGTTTCTGAAATCTGTTTATTATTATTATTATTATAAGTATTTAAGCACACAAAGAAACGCCACATAGAAGAATACAAATATAAGAAGAGGATATAATTAAATAAAGAAATAAACAAAACAGCACTAAAATGAAATTAAAAATTTAAAACTTAAAATCTATTTACAGAATGTAACAATAATAGTTTTGAAACGGGATATAAAACTTTAAATAACTGAACAGAGACAACAAGGACTGTAGTGCTGCGGACCGAGACGTAATGAGAAGTGCAAAAAATTAAAGGTGACATGTGCAATAAATAATTCAATGATATAACAGTGGAAGTTGGACGCATATAAAATATGCATGAAAGATTGTTCAGCTATTTAATAGCTTCTTTCCAGAGGCAGCTCCCGTGTCTGCTGGCGGACGTTTTTATGGATAAGGAGCCTTCTCTGCTCTGATTGGTCGGCTTCAGGAAGCTTCTGCCAGCTGCAGAGGATATGTAAACAAACTATAGTAGTTGGATTTTGCTTCTTTTTCCTTGTTCTTTACTTAAAATGGAAACTTCTCAAATGCATCCATACATGTTGGAGCGAACAATCTGACGATTCTTGACTTGCAGAGGACATTTTTACACACGTCCGCCTCAAGTTTTGGATCTTTAAACTTGTTTAACATGTGACGTCTGACATCATAACAGTATAAAAATGACAAAAAGCCCCTTTTAAAACCACTCAGGTTATAGATAGAACTTTATAATTCAAAGATTGTGAAATAGCTTCTAGTCTTGTCTGTTGAAAGTTTGTTGAAAACCAGTCAAGTGCCACGATGAAGACAATCAGCTGTATCTGCTGTCTCTCTCTCTCTCTCTCTCTCTCTCTCTCTCTATCTCTCTCTCTCCGCGGTGTGAACTGTGAGTGCCAGCGGTGACGTCTGGTCTCAGCAGAATGTTTTCCAGACGGAAAACCTCCGTCTCTTCAACAGGAAACAAATAGAAGCTTCGCTGAGAGTCCGAGAGCGGGAGACCCACACCTGAGGGGCTCTGGAGAGGATCAGGAGAGCCAGCTGTGTCTCTGTCTGTGGGTATCAGGCGCTGGTAAAGTTCATCTTTAACTTCTGCTCTCATGTGTGTGTGTGTGTGTGTGCGCAGTGCGTTATTTATCAGTCTCCGTTCTCTTTGTTTTTGTTTATCCCTGTTTTTCTAGGTTTGCTACTCTGTTTTTAGGCTTTGCAACTAAACAAAAACAAGCAAAACCATTTACTGTAACTCACAGTCAGAAACCAGCAGACACACATGTAGCAGTGTCAGCGGTCGTATTAGAGGAGCTGAAACAATAAGACAACATCAATCCATCAGAGCAGCAGACAGAAATAAAAAAAAAAAAAACGACATCTTTCTAAAGCAAAGCACTCTGTGACTAATGTCAGAGGTGTCATGTGACAGTCACACAGACATCATAGGAGAGAAGATTACAGCTGACATTGGGGTGATGTTACACTGACAGCTGGACAGAGAGCTAAAGAAAACCATGAAAAATGTCGACACTGCTGCACCAAAATATGCCACTAAAAATCATATTTAAAAAAAACAACTAGCCTAGCAGCCATAATGGTGAACATAAGACATCATAATTTTTATTTCTTTACTTTTTCTCTTTATTTTTTTATTGTAGTGACTTGATTCGTCGTGTCTGAATGGTTTCTTGCGATAGATCCAAAATTTCAGCACCAGTTAAAAACAAACCTGAACAAACATCTGATTTTTGTTGCTAACTGATGATTCTTTTCAACACTGAACAACACGTCAGTTTCTTTCTCTAACTTCCCAACACTCCAGCGCCCAAATATGTTAAACTTACTATGTCCTGCAGAACAGAGAGATTTAGGAAGTCCTTTGTCCCCACAACAATCAGACTCAACTCTTGAATCGACTTGAATTGTTTTTGTTTTATTGAGCTTTGGACATTTTGAATTTCCCTTTGGGATTAATAAAGTATGTAACATGCTACTACTGCTGGTCGGATGTGTATTCACGACTCCTTGCTCCTTCCTACTTCTCTCAACTCAAGTGATGATAATAAGTCCGTGTGGTAACTATTTATTTCATGTATGAAGATATAGCAGCCGTACAACCGGGCTTTGTAAGGTCGGAGTGTTTTAAATAAATAAAAATAAATAAACGATGAGTATTTGTGAAATCCCACACACTCTGTCGACGTGCGTCTCTACCTGCCTTTTCACTCCAAGCTACACACGGACCCAAAATCATCACAAGTATCAATCAGTCAATCAATCAATCAACAGAAAACAGAGAACAGCAACAAGAATTTGCATCACTTCGCTTGATGAAATAACTTCCTTCAGCTCTTCATCTGATTTCGGAGGTACCTAGACTCAAACAACGGAGCCACCATGACACCAGAATATAAAACCCTGCAGTGAGCGAAGTGTATAAAATCCTCAATCACATTATATTTTATTTAAAATAGGTCAGATAATCTGTTCACGACGAGGTAAATTTTGTTGGTGCCGCAGAGAAACTTCTATTTCAACGCCACAAATCACTCGTATGCTTCTTACAACAATCTGACTCCAGCCGCCTATTTAAAAAAAACTCAAACTGTCTTTTAATGTGCATCTAAATATGTCATCTGTGAGAATGCAGCTACAAGAATGAGCCAAGTTCTTGCACTTGCCGTAATAGTTTATATGAGATGTTTATCAGTCTGGCATATGTTTCTATACAAGGCAATACTGCGCAAAACTGCCTCCTTATCTAGTGTCTGTGCTCCAGTTAACCTCTATATAGGTTATCTTACACCTAATCTGGGTTTAAGTTAGGGTTATGGTTTGAAACGTCGAAAGATATTAAATTGTTATCTTAACTATCATAGGTGTGGAACAAATTTTGCTGAATGCACATATCCGATGACCAAAACAAGGCTTGAAAACATCTGCAGCAGCAAAGCAGCAGCCATATGTGAGCGTGTTTACACATCCGCAGAGAAGAAAAACAGTGCAGCGATGAGAAAATATAGATACTATAAACAGAGAAATTGCAAGGATGTGACAGAGATCTTGAAAAGAAAAGATATACACCCATATGTACCCATCGCAGGGCGGCTTTCAGATGCAAAAGATAAAGATTTCCTTCCACTGCAGAGTGTCTAAGGCCTCATTTAACTTTGTGATAGTTGGACACACAGTTTGACTTTTTGAGAGTTTGAAGGACTTTATAACTCAAACATCAGTTCAGCCAATTTTTCTCCGCTGTTTCGGAGACATTAATCTTTTTTTTTTTTTTTTTTTTTTTAAATTAATCGATTTTCTCTCCTTTTTTTGTCATTTAACTTGTATGTTTGAACATTTCGACACTACAGAAATACAGATACAGATGTTTGGACCTCACATGGTTTATAGCTCTCCTTGTACTTCTGTTAACTTTCTTTATTTCTCTGTTACAACATTTACTCTAGATATTCCAACACATTGTAAATCTAACCTGTTTAAACTCGCTTCCTGTTATACTGACATTTTTATGACTGATAATAATAACATGATGGATTCTAGATAATGAAGGCTATCCTGTCCACTCTTTCTTTTGCATTTGTGCCACTTATTTAATATAAATGTTGTTTTTTTTTACCACAATTAAGAACTCTTTACAGAACCTTTTCTTTTCCAGCTAAGCTTATTTATCTGGTGAATCGATTGAAAAACCAAGAATGAGCTGAAAGAAGTGAATCCAAAGTCTGATATATCTTAAAACTTCTTAAAAACACATTAATGCGTCACACTGGTGTACTGGGTGACACACATACTTGTAGTTTATTTTGACTCCATCCTACATACACCATCCTGCTGCCAGAAAGACTCACTAGAACACCAAATGTGGATTCATCCGCCACTGAAAGTAGTCCCCAACAAATGCACAGTTTACTCCTGTTTGTTTGTTTTGTTAAAAACTGCAGCAACCAGCCGTTTTATGAAATTATTGAGCCTTTTTTTTACATCACGTGCTTGGACCTGAGATGAGTATTGTTGGTTTTGTTCACCAGGAATCACACAAGCTGCTTTCATAAGACGCTTCTACTTCTTTGTAATTTATAGAGCAAGATCGTACAGTAGAAAAGTAAGAGGAGTGTGTGGCATGAATTCTGGAGGACACAATAATGGTTCCGGATATTCTCTTAAACCTGCATGTTACTCACTTGTTTAAAGCTCAGTATAAACCAAAGGCTGCTGGAATGCAGTCGTGAACACAAGCAATAACGGAGAAGGTCAGAAAATAAGCTCCGTGGCATCACACAGGATGCTTCGGGGCACAAACACACATAAATACACTCCGACGCAGTCGACAGATAACACAGAAAAAAGGGCAAACTGTAGGAGGTGGCCCTTTTTTTTTTTCTGCAACCACCTGCAACATTCACAGAGGCAGATATTCAGCTGTGCTTCCTAATCCTCTGAAGAGTTGGCTGAGGGGTAAAAAAAAAAAAAAAAAAAAATCTCCACTTCACCTTCATCTTGTGAAAAGGCAGATATGGGAACAGACGAGGGCGGATTAGAGAGCAGAGAGTGGCGTTTAAGCCAGTGTCTCGCCGCAGGTCTTCACAAAAGATACATACTGTTTGAAGGTTTAGTACAAATGCAACTGATGGCTCTTTTCCAGCTCAGGAGTCTTTCTTTTTTTTTTTTTTAGGGACTTGTGAGCTTCACCTGCGTTTCGACTGCAGTAACTCAGCTCAGGTTATAGTTCCTGGCCAATAAACAGTCCCTTTTCTTGTCTGATGACCCCAGAGAGAGAGACGAGGTGTTGATAGTATGAACGTTGTCAGTGAGAACAGAATAAATCTAAATAACATAACATAACATTTGAGCAAAAAACATGAGAAAATGATTTAAATTTTGTCCAAAAAAACCCCAAAAATACAGAACGGTGCAAAATTTTTAGCCTCTAAAAGTAAAAGTGTTTTTAAAAACAATGCAATGAACAGTTTTTATTCATCAGTTCACTTGCAGCTTTGCCTTTAAAACAGCAGCAGCTCACCTCAGTTCACCTGTATATAGTTTTTCAGGTACTTGACGAAGGCCGACCAACACCTACTTTATATCAGCGGTTCTACTGAGGATCTCTCTCGGTCCCTGAACACCTCAAACCTAGCCAAGAGAGCTCAGCAGAGGACGCCCCCCCCCCCCCTCCCTCCAACCTCACCACCGTCTATCTGGGCATTGATGACGAGCTGCATCACTTCCTGGTACGTCAGTTGAAGCGCATCTGACCGGAAGACCTTGCGGTGAGTCGTGAGGACGGCTGAGAAGGTCATCAGGGTCTCTCTCCCCTCCAGTCAGGTCATTTATCAGAGCAGATGCAGAAAGAAAGCCCTCTGTGAGGTATTGTGAAGGACTCCCCCCCACCCCACCACCCCCCACCCTCCTCTCATGGACTGTTTGATCACCTGCCAGATACCCGATCCATAAAATCAAACACAACCAGCATGTGCAACAGCTTTTTCCTACAAGCCACTCGCTCAGTATCCTGCACATCCAGCACAACATGTTACTACTTTAACCTGCTGTTTCTATAGCAACAATAAATACAAAGGACAGGAATGAACGACAGGGACTTTTAGTCACTAGTTTAGTTCCTCGGTTCATGATTCAGTTATTTTCTGCTGCTTATTCTTCATTAAATCTCCTGTGCTGTATATATTCCTCCTCTTACCTGCACACCCACACTTGGACTAATCTCTGAAGATATATCCACAATCACATATTCAAAAGTTTGTCTATTTTTCACAGCAACAGAGCAAAACTTTGACACTTCCGCCCAATGAAGACACAAACTTAAGTGTCATTTTTTGTTAAAAACAGACAAATCTTCAATTCAAGCAGAGTCTGATCGAACATCAGCGGACCTGCAAACTGCTTCAAAAAAACATAAAAACATTCCTCCTCTCATCTACTTTTCTTTCTTTCCCCTCAAAGACACATTTACCACACTCAGTTCTTCTCAGACACCTGCATCCAAAACTTAACATCCGGTTTTGAGATGCAAAGTAAATTTCTCCAAAGTGACCATGAGTTTGCAGTCCTGACCCTGAAGAACAGCTCTTCCCTTATCTTCAGGTATATAAACACACACTTCAGATGCACACAAACACACTCAGGGTACGATGAAGGGGACGGATGATTTCACGAAGGTCTGAGGAGAGAAAAGAGGAGCTGAGCTGAGAGATCAGCTGCAGGTCAGAGATCTGTCAGCCAAAAAAAAACCCTCTCCCCCCCCTCTCTGTCCCCATATCTAACCTTCCTCTTCATTTATCTCTGTCAGAGTGTCTTCTACGAACAGATAAACACACACACAGACGAGGATGCTGACACGCTACGCTGATATGCAATCAGCTCTTTGCTTTACCACAGCGTGTGTGAGCGGCAATGGTGAAAGTGATCTGAAAGCTGCGTCCGAGATACGAAGCAATGCAGATGAAAATCAGAGACCAGAGTTCGTTTTAGTGAAAGTGTTTTGTCTGATTGGTTTCTAAAAAAGGTTATTGAGCTCTTTTTTTTTCAGGGAGATTGATTTGTTTTTGGCTTTATCTCATCCAGAGCTTGTACATTTTGTTCCTCCGTCTGGACTAAAACAGCGTTTTTCTCCCCCGAAAACTGAGTTTTTCCAAAAGAGTGCAAATCTGAGAACGTCGGCTCGGCGTTGCAGCGTGTACGAGGAAAACTGAGCTTTGTGAAAACGCTGCCATACCAGTGACAAAACAGACGGTGGCAGAAGCATTGGAAGAAGAAGAAGCACAATCGCAATGACAACAATAGCGGACGGGTTTATGCGAGTGATGTTCTCTTTATTGTCGACTTTGACAGCTTGTTTAGATTTAAATATAGATATTTACCAGCTGTCTTTAAGTGAAAGAGGCTGTTTTGACCCTGTTTTAGTGTAATTTTTATCTAGTCTACTCTTGACCTTTTTAAACCAGACCACTCAAACATCATCCGTTTGAAGACGAGGCCTGTGGTTGACTTGCAATGAGACCCTGCCTGCAAAACCTTCACTGTGGTCAAAACAGAAATATCACCTCCTGTCTGCACCACAAACTGCACATCAAGCAGTTTGTCTTCTGCTTCGCGGGAATTCATACGTAGGCTCTGACTGAGAAGACAAAAGGAAACTATTGAGGTGTCAAAAGCTTGTGTGCAGCATTTGTAGGATGTTGCTCAGACGCTTTGAACCCTGAGGTGCACTGATAACCACAAGAAAGGTCTTCAAAACAGAAGGTTAGCTCAACCTGCAAACATGCAAAGCTGGCCTGTGTGTGTAGCTGTGACTTACAGGCATCTGATGCAACAAATAAATGCAACAATAAATGAATATTAACAAGGAGAAGAAATAAATCTGAACATAAACAAGCATTTGTAACTTATAATACTATTTCATTTGCTTGTTTCTTGGTAAAAATAAATAAATAAATGCATGAGTATTTATAAGGTTAAACTATTTTCCCTTTAATTTCTACCAAATTACTGGAACTAAAACAATTAGACAATTAATCAATCTGGTTTTGTTGGTTCTAGCTTCTCAAATGTGAAAATTGTGGAAAATGTGATTGTTAATTGAATATAAATGAATTCAACCCTAATTTATAATATTATTAATATATATATATATATACATGGTATATACGTGTGTGTGTCTTTGTAATAATATATTTGGTTACTGTAGCAATTTGAAGACTTTACTCTGCTGGGCTGTGAATGAACTGATTAACGGAGAAACAACAGATTAATTGTTAGTTGCGGCCCTAAAATTAACAATTCTTTCTGCGAAAACTCAAATGGCAGAACTTATAAAATACAGCATCACCTTTTTCTTTTTGCAGTGATACTATCTCCTCCACTTTGGGACATTATCTCTTTTGGAGGGCAGATTAACCTCTATCTGACCCTCATCAAGTCAGATGGACTTTCGCACCACCACTTCCTCAAACACACGGTAATGAAGTGAGTTTCTCAGCAGCTACAATGTGGATATGAAACTACACCCACCCACAGAGCTTCAAGCAGACCAAGAACATTTCCCTTTCTAGCTCACACACAGAAACACTTCTGCATCATACGTCACACCATCATCATCATCATCTAGCACCTGTGCACACATAGCTGACATCAGACCACACCTTTATGTCACAAACACACCACACAACACTTCTGCATCATGCGTACATTCATCATTCATCATCATCGTCTCATTTCTGCAGCCACATGCAACTTCATACATACTTCCTGCTTGATAGTGGGGAAGGGATTGAACTCACCTCATTGGGTTCGTCCGTGATGTTTGACCAGCAGGCGAAGGTGATGCCGGGGTAAACATCCGACCAACCTCGCTCTGTACAGTTCCTGCTGAGGCTACCTGACACAGACAGACAGATAAGTAGAGAGATTTATATCATATCTATTTATATTCTTACAATCCTCCAGAGCTGAAACTATTAGGCAGTTACCGTATTATCCGGACTATAAGGCGCACTTAAAAGCATTTAATTTTCTCAAAAAACGACAGTGCGCTTTATAATCTGGAGCGCCTTATATATGGATTAATTCCGGTTGTGCTTGCTGACCGCGAAGCGATTTGTGTGGTACACGGCGCTCTGTCAAAATGTTTTAGTACGATGGGATTAGCAGGCAGCTACTCATTTCTCCGTTTTCTATTTATCTGTTTAGCATCATCAAGCTAGGCTAGGCTAACCAATTGTTGCTAACTTTGGAGCTAACCTTCACTTTTCCAGCAGTTGGGGAAAATAACAGACGTGACTTTCCATGGTGTTGACAAGCTGCAGCGTTTGTTAACTGACACGCTGTAGTCTGTACTGTACATTTACTGCCAGACTGACAACTTACTGCTGCTGCTGCTAACGGTTTCCTCTGCTCCGTTAGCATTAACCGTTATTTCAGACGCTTTCTCTCTCTCTCTCTCACTTAACCACTCACTGGCTAAGGAGTTACGCTACCTGCAGTTTCCATGGCAACGACACAGCCGTTAACTGCCGTTTCGAGACAGTGCTCCTCAGCGGCTCCCAAACGCTATTGATTTAAGATTGAATGAATATTTTGGCGTTATTTTTGATTTTATGTTCTCCTGTACTATGATAGGGGAAACACTGGCTAACGGTATCAGACTGTGTTGCCCTATAGTTTGGAAAAAACGGTAATTAAATAGTCGTTTGAGTCATTTGTTCAGGCAAATATACCCCCCCAAAAAAGCTTCAAATGTAAATATTAATCTGTGTACCTAAATATCTTTGGGTTCTGAATTGTTGGGTGAACAAATCAAACAATCTGAATATCTCAACATGTGCTTTGGGCATTTTTCACCATTTCCTTCCAAGTGATAAAAAGATTAATTGAGAAAACATCATTAGTTGCAGCTCCAGATGATGACTGCTAGTGGGGGGAAAACAATAAAGTTTGAGAGTTGCGCCAAAGGGAAAGATGTGTTGTCTCCTCCTTGTAATTTCAAAGCAGAGATATCAGGATTTTATGACACTGACTCAGAGAAAGAAAAGTTATAAATCCAATATTAACACTAACACAGTTGATTCAGACAATTAAATAGGAGCTTCACATTGTTTTTATCTAGTTTAGTAACCAAAATCCTACAAATATGTAAAACAAAATCAGCCTGAACTTCTATTGATTTATTGTCTTGGCTTGTTTCACTCTTGGAATAAAATGTGATACGTCTCCATGACAGAATAACAGAAGGTTTTCCTGTCAGCATGTTGTGAGCCACATTGCACTGCTAACGTGGCTAAAAATGCTATATAACCTCAAAACTTCCCCATCGTCACCCAAAACAGTCACAGCTGACGACTCAACCTTTACTCAGCGCGGACAGAAGCGACGTATCCACCCTCTGAACTGTAAATGAAGTAGTCTGAACTTGATGAGTTGCAGCTGTGAACGTATAAGTAGAAATGCTGGTATAAATACAGAGGAAGCATAGCAGCAGGCTGGAATATTGGAAGTCCTCAGCTGTTGGCAGAAGTTGCAACAGATTTGGTTTCTAAACTGTCTTATTGTAAATACACTTGATTTGTTCTCTACAGCCTGTTTGCTAATGAGCCTGTTGGCGCGCTGACAGTTTGATCACATTAACTGAGTTGAACTCTTAAAAGTATTTCAGCGCACACACCAGGATACTGCTATTGACACTATTTGCTTCATTACACTCGCTCAGAGCGAATCTGACTAAGCAGGTTGCGAAACATGTAGTTCACTTTTGTTTTTTAATGTAATCCGTTAATAAAATAATACTATTTTATTATCATTTTTATAATAATCATTATTAAAAAATGTAATTTTATAATATAATATATTGATTTACTGCTATTTACCCTGCAAGATAAACAGATGTATATACAGTGAAAAAAAAGACATACACCTTGTTATGTAAATGTGACAGTAGTTTTATATGTCTACATGTTCTTCTCCATCTTCTACTCTCTGAAGGTATCTGATCACTTACTTCACAAAATTAAGTGTAAAATCTTGAATAGAAACAAACAACCAAGACAACAAATAAATAATCGTAAGCCTTTCAGCAGAAACAAACACAGACGTATCTTCAGCTTTTAAGTTGATTTGTTGAACTTGTTAGCAAACAGTTGCTTTCATTTCCACATCCAGCAGTTACAGAGCAACATTATCATTCATGTAGAGTCGTGTTTCTGTCCACCTGGTGAATATAAGTCCAATCTTCTCTCTCTTTTAGCTTCTGTTTCTGCTCTCTACCAACTCCTGAGAGAAATATCTGGCTCTTTAGCTGCTAAATGCTCCACTATGTTCACCAGCTAGTCTACAGCTAACTGACTGTTTGCTGTTTTAGTGCTGAGCAGGTAGTGTGTAGTGGCTTTTTGCAGCTTTTTCTCTAAAAACGATGCTATGAGAGCCGCTGAGAGTGAACCAGAACAGTAAAAGTTGCAGCCGGACAGATAAACAATGAGCTGAAACTCACTATAAAGCTCCATAAAGCCGAGAGGAGCTGCAGAGTCATTGTAGGTTCATCACTACGAGCCAAACACATTACACACTGACAGCTCACATACATTGTTATCAATAAAATCATTGATTACAGCTGCTTTACTCTAAACATCTGTAAATGCATTGTAAAAATGTGTTAAATATTTAGACATTAACAACCCGTCAGAGCAGAGTCTTTCTTCAAATATCTAGTTTCTGTTTCATCTCAATGTCTCACGGCTCTCAGAAGAGACAGAACAAGCAGTTTTAACATGCTGACAGACAGGAGAGACAGAATATTTAATATTCACGGTCTCCGTCAGTGACTTTTGAAGTTAAAGTAGCAGTCGCTCTGGTGTGTTGTGCTGATTTCGCGCCTCATCCGTTAACTGGCTCGGACTAATGCTTTCCATCTCTGCGGGGGGGAGGGGAAGGCGGGGAGGCTGGTCGCTGACAGATGCTGCGGAGGAGAATCACAGAGAAAGTCGGCCAGCCCAGATGCCTTCAGCTGCCCTGCGAATAATTAGACTCATTAACAGAAAGAGTCCAAAGAGGAGGAACGAAAGCGAGGGATGAAGAGAGCGCGGCGATGGAGGAGGGAAGAGACAGATCAAACGGAAAACGATGCAGGGAAGGGGAAGAAAGGTTCAGGAGGACAAAAGAAATGAAGAAGGAGAGCAAGACAACAGAAGCATCACTAAACTTTCAAAAGTTTTAGTTCTTTTAGAAATATAACAGTATCAAATATATATATATATATATATATATATGGATGTGTTTCTGTCAAATGAGATCAAGTCAATAAACATGAAAAAGCTATTTTACTCTTATAAAATGAAATATTTTATAGTTCTCGATACATTTTACAACTATAACTCATATCACAACTTTTTATCTCAATATAACTTAAAGCTATAAACCACCACAACCTTTTTTCCCCCAAAAATTGAGACCTTATTCATGAAATATTGCAACTGTCTCATAACCTTGCAGGGTTTTTAGTAAAAATCCAACTTTCTAGAAATATTATGACACAACTTTATTCTAAAGATGTAATTTTTCCCCACATTGAGGCCCTCGTGGTCCACTGTCAACTCCAACTGTGTCTCGTAAAAACATTCATATACATTGAACTTTCAGTAGCGAATATGTTCATAAGACATGTGACGCCACCTGGATTGTATTTTTACGAATATGACAAGAAAACGTTTTATATGAAAGAGTCTCCAAACTGTTACCTGTCATTCATTAGTTGGCCTACAACATCCACTAACTGAAGCGTGACGGATGTTTTTATTGGTTGTGTTTAGGTAACCCTTTCCCTAAATTAACCAAAGAATTAAAAATTGCAAAGGTTTTTTTATTTAAATTCTAATCTATCTAATCTAATTTGTCTCATGAAATGGAAAAGAAACATCGCTTCATTTTTTCAGAAAGACAGATGAAAGGAACTGTGAATGTAAGATCACACAGAGTTACAGAAACTAACAGAAGTTAGCTCAAATGTGACGTCAGGACTTTGGCTCTTGATTGGTCGACAGTGTGAATTCTTGAGTTCACTAACATTTAATCTGGACGTGAAATAAACCCTGCCAGTCAACATAATCCAGTAACATTTCTGCCAAAATGTATCTGACAATGTGAATTATTGTAGGCCATATAATGTATTTTGGTAAATACGGTTGCTTCTTTTCAAGATAATCCTGGTCAAATTAGTCTTTCTTCAACATTTTTTAGACAAATATTTTTCCTTTTCAATACATTTTTTCTTTAAGTCAGAGTAATTTTAGGAAATTTGTTCAGTTTTCATTAAAAAAAATTCTACATATTTAGATGTAGAAACGTAGGATTAAAGAGAGAAAGCTTGCGGACAGTGAAAGTGAAGGTGAGGAAGGTCATGACTGCAAGGTCAGAGAGGGGGCTGATGGGAGAGGAAAGGGAAGCAGAGGGAAGGAAAGGAGGAGGAGGGATGAAAGACATGCCAGCTTGTAATGTGCACAGATAAAAGAGGAATGGAGAGGATCAAAGGCAGACGGATGAGAGGTGATCAACAACATGTTGGATGGAACCGAGTGAGTCGACTGAAAGACGAGAGTTTGTGAAAGCGGCGGCTGGAAGGAAGGAAGCGTCTGGCTGAGGTCGAAGGTTCGGACACGACGGTCAGAACAGAGTCGGCTGGTTCAGCTCAGGACAGAGGTGCATGCAGGGAATTAAAACTGTTATAACTGGAATTATTAACTATTATCGTAGCCTTTCAGTCTGAACTGAAAATCCAAACTAACTGGAGCTGAATCTGAACACCAGCTACAAACCAAACAGAACATGATGTTCAAAGCGGGAGGAGAAAAACAAACATTTCAAAACTGAATACAAAAGTCGAATCTGACATAAAAATAACTAAAGAAGCAACTACAAGCTAACAGACATTCAAAACCCCCTAAAAAAAAAAAAAAACCTACTAAGCCTTAGCAAACACTCATCATCCACTGGGAATGGACAAGTAAGCACTACAAACACCTTAATAATAACCAGTGTGAGGCAAGTTTCTTGAAAAATTTGATTACTTACACATTAATATTACTAATTTTAGTTCTGTCAAAGGCGTCTATAAACAATGGCAAAGCCTCCACAGCCAGATGTTTCATCTTCTGTGTTTAAAGTAGAAAGAAAAGGAGACACATTGTTCTCACAGCTTCCAACTCTGAACTAAACCGGCTGATTCCCTTTCTTTTTTTTTTTTTAAATTGAGTGTAAGATAAGTGATTAACATGAAAACACATATAACACAGGACAGTCCGAACAGGAGAAGCCAAGAGAAGCAGACAACAACTCAAAGAACACAACATGAGCAGAAATCACAGAGGAGACAAAAGAGAGAAAGAGAAAGGAAAAAAGGAAAGTTGCGCTGTTGTTGGGGGGATCTCTGGTTGGTTCTCAGAGACGAAGAGCCGTCAGAATGAAACCAGGATGAGTCAGGACATATTTTTTTCCCCCACGTTTGTTTGCTCGGTTGATTCCTGAATGTAACCTTGCTGACGTTAGTAAGCCGGCTAAGAAGACACAACATATAAATAAATAAGACAACTTTGAAGTCGTATTTCTCCTCTTTTGGTAGCAGCTAACCACCGAATCAACCACCTCCAGCCTCTGTTACCAAATCAGTTTGCCTACTGAGGATGAGCTGATATCCTCCATCAAACTGCTGGTAAGACGGCAGCCGATTAATTTTCTGACAATCAACTACTCAACTCAATTAATCAACTAATCGTTGCAGCTCTAGTATGTACAGCACACATAAGTTACTTCCTAACTACTGTCCCGTTACATTTACAGATACAAAAGACAGAAGAAAGAAATTGTAAGCAACCATCTAGTAGATTATTAGCAATTCGCTCATCAGACACGCACAAAACAGAAAGAAATGACACCCCGAATCCTTCCACATGAGTGTTTACATCACATATGACAATTCATTCTGGGCAAGTGTGTGTGTGTGTTCAGTCCATTGTGGATGGCTGGATGAACGGCCGGAGGAGGAAGTGTGTGTGTGTGTTTGAGATGAAGCTCACCTTTCTTTCCAAACAGGCGCAGGACAGGGGGAGGGCAGGAGAGGGTTCTCACCTCGTTGACTTCCGCGCTCGGCCAACACAGGAAGTTGTCCCACTCGCCGCGACATCCTGGACGCACACACACACACACACATGTTAGAGAGGTGTCATTTGAGACTTCTTAGAGCTTCCGGTTTGGCTGAGCTACTTGTTGCTAACCAACTGATCCTGTGCGTGCTGCTGAATAAACATTCAGGCTATAAATCAAGTCACATAAAAGACTCTCAAGTCATATCAAGCTTATTGTATTTATACAGCACCGAATCAGAACAGAAGTTATCTCAGGGCACTTTTCACATAGAGCAGCTCTGGACTGTACTCTTTAATTTACCCAACATTTCTCCTATAAACAAGCACTTGGCGACAGCGGTGAGGAAAAACTCTTTAATTGGAGGGAACCTTGAGCAGAACTGGGCTCAAGGTGGGCGGCCATCTGCCTTAACCGGTTGGGTTGAGAGAGAAAGAAGGAGTGAAATCCCTAAAACACAGTCTCAGTTAGTCATTTCAAGTGGATATCTGACACATTTACAGTCTTTTTAACATCAGATTCTCCTCTTTGTGTTTCCCTGTTGAGCTGCAGGTTGAAGTATAGTAACAAAAAGAGGGACTTTGGCACTAAAAAGACTCATTTGGACGCCTGAAGCTTCATATTAGTTTCAGATAAAGTTAAAAGTTCATTATGAAGGGATCTACTAATGGTCAGTATGAACATGAGGAATGATTACAGCAAGAAAAAACGTGGTTCACTGTTCATTTTGGCAACTGACTGTTGTTTTAAGAGTTTGGGAGAAAAAATATGTGAGTCTGTCCTTTAAGTTTTCATAGACTAATATTTTTTTATGGGGGAAAAACAGATCCTTAAAAGACCAAAGCCTAAATGTTATTAAATATTACTTATACTCCTCAGTCTGTTCTGACATGATTTATTTAAGCTTTAACTTAAGATACCACTCTTGACATTGCAAATTAAGGCAATGATCAGATATTAAATGGAGCTTTGAATTGGTTGTGTTGTGATCTAAATATAGTATTTTTTGTTCATTGTGTGATGCAAGATTTTATGACAAATCCTGATTTTTTATAAAATAAAAAAAGGATTTTTGTCTTGACGGGCCACGGACCAACCCAATAACCACAATTGTCCGTGAGTGATGAAGTTTCAACATTGGTCGGCCGACATGAGCGTTGGATATTCCTCATTGGCTGTTGCTCTTTTGAAATGACTCAGCACTCTGCTCTGAGCTCTGACGCTCTCAGCTTCTGTGTTAAATGCAGTGAACTCTTTGCGTCTCCTCTTCTACCGTCCAGTGTGATGGACTTTATGATGGTCGGCAGCGCTGTCAGCAGCCGGCAGGAAAGATGCTTCGCAGCGCATTTGCATTTTATAACCAAACTAACACCAAACTTTAAAATAAACTCACAAATGATTAACAACAGTGTTAAAACATGTGACTCATGTAGCTGTTATATTAGTTTAGCGTCGGCCAGCTGCTCTGAGGGTGCGCTTGATTTGACTACACCTGCAGTAAACGGGTATAAGCCTCCTGAATTTGCAGTCAAAACATTTATTTATAATTTCCACCACAGCCTCTGTAATCATTGACTGGAGAGCGCAGAGTTCAAGCACCCAAATAACCATCACTCTGACGCCCACAGAGTGAAACACATGAAAGAGCAGCCGGAGTTAGCAGATAATTATAATAGTTATAATTAGAACTAATATAAGTTCTCTCTCGAATCAAAGATCACAAGATATGAATGGAAAGTGTTGTCATTGCAACTGCATTTATAACCTTTTACATAGTTTAACCAGCTCATGTGATGCTACTTCAGTTCACTTTAATTACAAATATCACTGGGACCACTACAGAAAATTGCAGTTGAACATTTAATATCCAGAAATTCACATTATAGACACTACAACTGACTACGGTTTCACATATTAACCGCACACGGTTCAGCCACACACAGGTTTTGACCTTGCAACTAGACATTCATCAAGAATTATGAGGATAAGATGCAATTAAAAAACTTGACACTGCATCACTGATCTGACCAGTTCATATCTAGCAGACATATCTGATGGTGGTTTGTCCTCTAAGATACCATTCCTGTGAGTGTAACACAGAGATAAACACACACGTGTATCTGGAGACGTGTGGGAAAGAAACCACCGTTCACAAGCTGCAAACCAAACAGATAAAACCTTATTTTATTATCACTGTGGTGAAACACTCAAACATACATGACCCTTTAGAAAATGTACCGTGTGTGTGTGTACTTCCTATGGTGCTCATGACTCGCGAGTATTTGGTCTGAGAAGTAAATAAATGATTCATAGAGTGTTGCAACACCAGCTGAAACGGCGTGCAGACACACCCTTCTCCTCCTCAAAAAACTGACCTCAGTCAACACACACACACATATTTATACTTCTGTCCTTGTGATGACTTTCATTATTATGTTTTTCCTAAACCACTGGATTCACCATCACCTTAACATTGCAATTAAATGCATAACCCCAGTGGTGCAAAGTAACTATGTGCATTTACTCCATTTCTATGTGATGCTACTTTCTACATTTCAGAGGGAAATATTGTATTTTCTACTCCAGATGAAGATTTGACACAATGGATAATATAATAAGCTTTTAAAATACAACACATTGTTAAAGATGAAACCAGTGGTTTCCAACCTTTTTGGCTTTTGACGTCTTACAAAAAGCAGTGTGTAGTTGAGGTCACATTTCACATGTCTATGAGTTGTTAACAGCTCCACCAAATAGTGATTTTTCCCTCTAAACTTCTTACATGCTTTCATTTCAATAAATGTTCAAATGATCCAATATTTCAGCAAAAATCAAAGATATCAGAACGTTGTTTCTTCTTCTTTCCTCTTGTAAACAGTGAGTAGCAGCTAAATAACAACAACCTGCAGGATTCAGAGGAGCAGCTGCTGCTTTCCTTCAGAAACGTCACATTTCAGCAAAAATCAAAGATTAGAGAAAAAGTCCAAAAACTGAAAACAGATTTGTGTATCAGAACTTTGTTTTTTCTTCTTTCCTCTCCCATTAATCATCTCACGACCCCTCAGAGTTATCTGCTGACCCTTCGGAGGGGCCCCGACCCCTAGGTTGGGAACCAGTGGACTAAACTATCTAACTGTATATAAAGTAGTGTAAACTAGCTCCACCTCCAGCAGCTACAACAGTAACATGCACACAGCAGCTTCACTCCTGAATCCTGCAGCTTGTTTCCACTCGGATCCAGCTCTCTCAGATGGGAGGGGTTGGACTTCAGAGTTGAGGCCAGAGAAGCACAGCTGATCTCTGACAAACTGCATATATCAGTCAGTCAGAGGGACCAAACCACTACTTTTACTGCAATATTTTAACTACATCAAGCTCATAATACTGATGTTCTTTTACTTAATTAGGTTTTTAAATGCAGGACTTTACATTACTGTATACATACTTTTACTCAAGTGGAGGATCTGAATAATTCTTCCACTGCCTAACCTCGACCTTTACACTAAAATGAACCAAAACCCAATAACCATGAAGGCAGCCCTTTAAAAGTCTGTCCCAGAGTGAGGACCTGCTGAAATGACCTCACTTCCAAGGTGTGAAACTCAACATGGTCCTCACAGAGACTGATGTACAACTGCAAACACACAAACACACACACACACACACTCAGGTTCTTGAGTTTCCACAACTTCAGAGGACATTTCATTTCACACAGACTTAACCTAACCTTTCCTTAACCTTAAAAAGAGTCTTGTGTGTGTGTACATCTTTCTTTGTGAGGACCAATTTGAGTCATAGACCGTAACAAACCATACACTTCATTTATACAGCGCTGTTCAAAACAAAGTTACAAATACAGTGATGCAAACAGAATAAAAATACTCAACAATATGAGGTAAAAACAATAAAAATAACAATACTAGACCTTTGGAGTGAGGACATTTGACTATTTTTTTTTACTTTGTGACAGACCTCAAAGGGCTGTTTGATGGTTAAGACTTGGTTTTATGGTCATGGTTTAAGTTCAGTGTCAGGTGAAGGTTGAGGTTAATCATTTAGTTGTGATGTCCTCACAAGTATAGAAATGCATGTATACCTGTGTTAGCAGGCGTCGGTTGCTTTAGTTGTGTCAGACAGTCTCCCTTGGCTCTCTGCATCTCCCAGATGAACTGGCAATAAGGAAACTTTCCATTAACCTGTCGGGACGGGAGGAAATAAATATTATGAATATTATCTCCAACACGAACAAACCTCCTGTGTCAGTCAAAAGTTCAGCTTCTGGCTCCTTATGTCTCGGGCTACATGCCAGTATACAATATTTGTTAAACGTGCTTCAGTTTTCTGGACTAAAGTTCATGTTTCTGCAATCTATTTGCTGCTTTTCTGCAGCTTTGTCTCTGAGGGTTCAGGAAGGGAGTTTCTGATAAGTGTGCCCTCGTGTCCTCAAATTGTTAGCAGCCAATATATTTGCTGCATTCTGTCACTTTAGTCGTTTGTACCATCATGATTTCATTTTCTGCATAACATCTGCAGTGTCAACGTTTCTACAGTAAAAAAAAAAAAGTGTTATCTAGTGCTGCAATTATTAGTCAATTAAACAAGCAAAAGAAAATAATCAGCAATAATTTCGATAATCACATAAATTCACAAAAATGGCAAATATTTACTGGTTGCAGCTTCTCAGCATGTTTTTGGATTTTAAACTTTTCTGTGCCACACATGACAGTGAACTGAACTTGTTGGGATTTTGGATTGTTGGTCAAACAAAACAAGACATTTGAAGAGCTGCTGAGCGTGAAGCAGAACGGTAAAAGTTGCAGCCGGAGCGATAAACAAAGAGCTGAAACTCACTATAAAAGCTCCGTAAAGCCGAGAGGAGGATAATTCTCTGTGGGTTCATCACTATGAGCCACGACGGATTACACACTGACGGCTCATGTATTATTATTTACAGCAGCTTTCAGCTCAATTGCCATTCAAACCTTCCTGAGTTGTCAGATGATGTGTACGCTCACAAGTGCTCAACATAGAAATCTGAATCGAGAACACGCTTTGATACAGGACAGGCAGCCAGATATGAGTCAGAGCCACCTCATATATGACCTACTTTGGCCCCCGGTTACTGCCTCTCATTTATTAGCATGTTTTCCTGTTATAGGTAATTATCTGTTTCTCTAGAAGATGATTAAAAAGCAATGAAAACCCCCCAAAGGAGCTGCTACTCTGTTTCCTGTCTAAGCAGCCGACCAGCTGCCACCTTTGTTTTGATTCGGAGAGTCTTACCATCAGAGCAGCTCTAAGTGTTTGTAGACGACCTTCTGGGTTTTTCAAACCTCGCTGGTTAATTATCTTTTAAAGAAACCAATGGATATCTCTTGTGACTCAAAAGTATACACAAGAACGCTAATACATGAGGCTGGTTTCACTTGTGTCAGAACAGCATCAACACTGACTCAACAAGGAAAAAAGGAAAGTGAAAATAAAAATAACAAGAAGAAAACAGTTTGCTAATTGTTTTGCAGATTTGTTTTTGTGCTATAGATGGCTCTTTTTTTTTACAATCAGATATAATCATCTAGATCCCACCCAGCTATTAGCCTCATCACGCTGACTGTACCGACTTAGCCACAGTTTATGGTTCTCATGTGTTAGCTGATAAACGCTACTCTGCCACCCATCAGCCCAGAGGCCAGTTTATGTGTGTGTGTGTGTGTGTGTGTGTGTGTGTGTACAGCTGACTGTAACCAAGGACACACACTCAAACACAGTGTAAACAAAGGGCAGTGTGAACAAACTACACAAAGCGAAACACACTCAAACAAAATGAGTCCATGTGTCAACTTGACCCCGCTGATATACGGAGAGTGTGTATGTGCTGGGAGGTCTGTTTACACTGAGATATATCGGCGCTCTCGGCAGCATTTCAGACCTGTCAGTGTGTTTATACCTCGCACACACACTTCTCAGGCTTTCTTCATGTCCCGTTCGGACTCGTCCGTCCACCGAGCCGATCGCCTTATCTCGCTGACCAATTAAACACCACTTCACCTGACCAATCATAGAAGATGGCTTTTAAAACGACGCTTCCACACCTGTGGGTGCTAAACGCTTCACAGACGAAACTAATTATCAAAAAATCAACTTCAAGCAGCAGCAGCAGGATAATGAATCGTCCCGTCCCGGAGTGCTGCTCTCTGATTATTGACTGAGGAAGCAAAACATATAATCACAGTCATACTTTACTCTGAACACTCATGTCAAACACTGACATAGGAGTCATCAGTCAGGTCCATTTGGCCAGTTATCACTGTTTTTGTTTTTGTTAAATATATTTATTGGGTTTTAACTTTAGATGGACAAACACTTGCTATAGAAAGGACACAAGATAAGTAGATAAATAAATAATAAAACAAACTAACAGAAAAGTTGGTAGTGTCACTCTTAAAGGGCAACATCTACTGTATTTCTGCACTCTAAACACATTGTTTCCTGTTGAAACAACTTCCTGTTACTTTAATTTTTTTTTTTTTAAAAAGACCCAACAAATCCCTAAAACAGCTGGGCACTGTAGTTTTTAGAAAACTTTACTCAAACTCATTGAAATGGTGCATTTTGTTGGGGACTATTTTCAGCGGCGGATGAATCCACATTTGCTCTAGTGAGTGTTTCTGCCTGCAGGATAATGTGTGTGTGTGTGTGTGTGTGATCCAGTCAAAATAAACTACGGTGTGTGAGTTCATGCTGATGAAGGAACATGTGATCCGGTGCAGCAGAGTGACTCACTGATGTGTTTTTAATAGTTTTTTTGGACAACAACCGAAGTCTACGGCACAGAGGAATAAGATACATCACACACTATACATACTTACTAGTAGATCAATTCACCGTTGGTTTTGGTCTTTTAATGGGATTTGCAGACAATAGAAAAAATACAATATGACCAGACGCGTCTTAATTTAAGATTTAGACTGTCTGCTGAACTTCAAACGCATTTTAAATTAATGCAGGACTGATGGGCCGAACTATATTTAGAGACCTTATACTCGTCTGAAACATTTAATCTACTACATTCAACACATATTGTACATTGTAAGAGTTATTGGTCAGTGTAATTGTTCTTCCTGTCCAAACCGGCTGCAAAGAAATCCCCCTTCTTACAACACTTTTAACGTAAGTGATGAAGGACAAAAAACTACAGTTGTGCTCATTTGGCACGTACGGCGAATTCTTAAGTTCAGCTGAAGCTAGTTTACGAGGCTTCAGCAGTGTGAGTTTGACATTTAATAATAATAATGAAGGATATCCTCTAAAATTCCCTTAATTCATTAGCCTTAAATGCATAAATTTCTTTCAGGGCCAATGTGGACTGCAGGAACTGTTGCAGGAACCTTTCAAGCACACATGGGCGTGTCTGCTTCATTTTAAGATAGACTTGGAAGACTGTGAGCTCGTCCGTTAAGTGTTGTATGTTGACTAGAAACGTGTGCTGATCATCTGGTGCGTTCGCATGCAGGTGGGAAACACCAGCTTCCAGGACGTCCACCTCGAATATTTCGTCAAAAACCAGTAAACAGTAAACAAACATGGACATCTTGGACATGATGTTTAGTCTTTCTTTCTAAAAAGTTATAACAGTGAAGCTTCAAAGTTGACTTTAAAGCTCAGATGACTCATGCTTCTAGAAAGATTATTACTCTCAGCGATGATTTTACAGACGGTAAGTTAAGTCTGAAACGTCTGCAGATGTTTGGCTTCATGAACAGAAGCTGTTTGGACACGTAAAGAACATTTTATCCTTCAGTGGTTTCACAGAAAGAAGACATCTGAGTTGGAAAAACAAACAAACTCACAGCGTGTTTGCTTTTCTGCCATACTCAACCGAGTTTTCGCTGACATGTGGCGGAACGATGACGAATTTAAATTCTCCTTTCAGCACGAACACATCTTCGAAATCCAAAATAGTTTTTTTTATTTTCTCCTCACAGCCTCACTAATGGCATTAGTGTAGCAAATATCTCAAAAGACAAAGGCTTTGCACATGAATTTGCACACTAGAAACATTTTCCAGCCTTCCAGTTAATAAACACCGATGCAGACTCTCGGATATTCCTCAAGGGGACGCTGTGCTCTTCACCAGGTTTACAGCTCATTAGAAAGTTTCTGATTTGGATTAATGTCTTCCCTGATTCCATTTACTTTCTGCTTCTCAAAACAAAAACTATAAATAGAAAGAAGCAAAGAGGCAGAGGATAAACCGTTATGACCTTACTCAATCCACCGCTGTCTAACAAACAACATAATCTCAGTCGTCAAATGAGCTCGAACACACACAAACACACACAGATCCATTATGAGGGAAGTGGACAAAATGTTCTGGATTAAACTAAAGAATGTCTCTCCTCCCAGTTTGTAATCCTGAACCTGATCTGTCCACTGATCCGACTCGATTTGTTCACAGAGAGAGAGAGAAATCGAATCGACGTCCAGAATTTTGGATGGAAGCATAAACGCCCTCCAGCTCTCGTACAAGCCGTCTCGTTCTGATCATTAACAGTCAAAACAAAATAAGACAAAAGAGGCTCTGCAGCAAACAAGCAGGCACACAGGGGCACATGTTAACAAAGCTGCAATTATTTTCTTTGTGAGAGGGAGCAGATTTAGGCCAGAAACCCCTAATAAGGACCAAAAAATTCAATTCCCACACAACCTTCCCTTCTTCATACTACGAGCTAAAGTTATATTAACAATCTTGCTTTTCTTCATGATGTAATATTTTTAGAGAGAAAGTAAGCAAGCAGAACTTATATTAATCATAGATTTCATATCAAGCTGCAAAACAGAAACATACTAAGAAAAAAACGAACCATTTTTTTTAAAGATAGAAAAACTGGTCTTGCCGAAAATCCTGATTGATTTTTTTCAGCTCCCAGTTTCTCTTCTCCTTTCTGCAGTGTTGCATCAGAGTTGTGCATGAAATGAAATTATGAGGAAATGAAAAATACAGTGTCATCACTGTCACTGTTTACTCTGAGCACTCTTGTAAAATCCTGGCATGGGATGAGAACCATCAGTCTGATCGGTTTGGAAACTGGAAATTTTATAGATGTGGTCATCATCACTCTATTTTTACGGCTCTCAACCTCAAACTCATTGGTTCCTTTTTTTCTTGTCTATAAAATGTTAAAAAGAAAGAAAAAAAAACTTGTGAAAAATGGCTTTTAAAAACTTCTGAACGTCTGTTTTGTTTATGAAACTGAATGTTTTGTAAGGGAGTCATGTACTGTGGTCGTGTGGTTATTGTTTCCATCTCTTGTATCTGCTTCTTCTTCACCACATTTCAGAGTATGTTCACCACAGCTAGAGTTACTTTTGAAGATTTTACATTAAAGCTTATAAAATACAACACATTGTTTGACTGTTTTTCTTGTGGCTCTTTGCAAAAAAAGGAGAAAGATACAGAAAGAAACAGATTTGTGTATCAGAATCATCTCACGACCTCTCAGATTTATCTAGTGACTCTTTGGAGGGGCACAACTCCTAGGTTGGGAACCAATGAACTAAACTTCCAGAAAAGTCCAGCTCCAGCACGCACAACAACAATATGCTGCTCTAACTTTTAAGACTCATTTTTCTGCATAACAGTGGTAGCAGTACTTTCACATTTGATGCTTTCGCTGATGATATTTTTACTTGTAATGAGTGGTTTGTGGATGCCTGTTCTGAAGAGTAGAGCTGACCCTAATGCTAGCTGCTAGCTTGGTTAGCACAGTGCATTTACAATCTGTGGTTAAACGCGATATCTAGTGACTCTTTAGAGAACTGAACACTGAACAAAACTTCCAGAAAAGTCCAGCTCCTGCACGTGCAACAACAATATGCTCTAACTCTTGAGACTCATTTTTCTGCAGAGCATGCACTTTCACATTTGATGCTTTCGCTTGTAACGAGTGGTTTGTGGATTCCTGTTCTGAGGTTTGCATTTTGGCTGTTGCCTCTTTTGAGTTTTGGCGCCAGAAGTGACCATATTTGGACGGCAGAGTGGAGCTGACCCTAATGCTAGCTGCTAGCTTGGTTAGCACAGTGCATTTACAATCTGTGGTTAAATGCGATAATGCTAATGCTAATTTTTGCTAATAAAAAAAAAGGCTTAAAACCGTTCAAACAAAATGTTCTTACAGATTTATCCAGTGACTCTTTGGAGAGCCACTGAACTAAACTTCCAGAAAAAAGTCCAGCTCCAGCACGTGCAACAACAATATGCTGCTCTAACTCTAATGACTCATTTTTTCTGCAGAGCATGCACTTTCACATTTGATGCTTTCGCTGGTGATATTTTTACTTGTAATGTGTGGTTTGTGGATTCCTGTTCTGAAGTTTGCATTTTGACTGTTGCCTCTTTTGAGTTTTGGCGCCAGAAGTGAAGCCAGTGTATTCACAATCTGTAGTTAAATGCGATAATGCTAATGCTAATTTTTGCTAATAAAACAAAAGGCTTAAAACCGTTCAAACAAAACATTCTTACAAAAAAAATTAACATCCGACTCCTTAGAGGGTCTTTTTTAACTTTCATGAAGTGAAAACTGAAATAGTGACTCCTACTGTTGCATCTATATTCTGTGAATCTGGAGTGACGCCATGGCTACGCTACCTAACCAACGTTGCCGCCATGATAGCAACTTGCCTGCGATGTCAGCTGCATGTCATTCAAAGCGGACACACCCTTAATTATCTATAACTTTACAGCTTTGCACAGGTGATTTACATAAAACTTCACCCATCATATAGTTTAATGAAAGGGGGGAATGAGCTACAGAGAAAGATACCAGGCTGAAAACATGTTTATTCTGCTAAAGTTGGGCATTTTATGGAGGTTTTTCACTTGTTTTTGGAGCCTCTAGTGGCCATATGAAGAAGTGCAGCCTTTGGCACTCCATGTCGGCTTCATGTTTCAGTCCCGGCCGCTCGGGTTTGACAACATGTGAACACTTTTGTGATGTCACTCTGCAGGATTATCTCACTGAGTCTGTCACCTGCTGCAGATTTGTCAGTGAAACGTACAAAAACCAGCGTGGGATTAAATCAGTTCCTCTCTGCTTTGCTTCAATAATCTCACCCGAGGTGATGAACTCACAGATTCCATGTGAGGGCTGTGATTGTTGTTGTTGTTTTTTTTAAAGATCTATTTTTAAACTCTTACGCAAAGGCTTGTTGCTTCTCCTTCACCTTTGTCTGCGATTGGTTTGTTTGATTTACAGTAAATAACAATTGCCAGTTTTTTAGGCCTCGGAAACATAAATGATCAGCACAATAAAATAAAAGTGAGCAAGTCCTGCAAAGAAAGGAATTTAAGGGTTTCACAACTTTTTCTTTTTATTAGTACAAGGCCATTGAAAAGGTTTATATAACAACAGAAAGTAAAACTGAGACTATACGTCTTTAATGTTTAATGTTGTGAGTCTGCAGCCTCCTGATATCAGTTCACACAGCACACAGCAATACAGGAAACACAAGTCATTAACCTTTAGCATAAGTAAATACTGTACACACTCAGAATGCCTACACACACACACACAGAGATAGAGCGAGAGAGAGCTATATTTCTTGATTGCGTAACTCTCAACGTTGTGAAATCCACACTTGTAGCAGAGAGAAAGCCCTGCAGGTGAGGTTTGTCTGGGAGAAGTTTAAGAATAAGGCTGCAAGTTTCTGTGTTTGTTTTTCTTATTGTCAATAAATCTCATGTTTGGATCCAAACCAACAATGAACTGAGCTACTAACAAGCACTGAGTGTGTATCCAAAGCCTGATGGATCTTATTCGTCTGTGCTGCAGATCTCCAGTGTGCAAAAACTAAATTAAAAACACGTCGATGAGCAACACAGAAGCACCGGGTTTATTTTCTCTATTAATCAAGTAGCTGTTGCGTCTTTAAAATATCAGAAAATGTTGATCACTGTTTCTCAAAGCATCCTCAAATGTCTTCCACAAGCCAACAACCCAAAGATATTCAGTTTACTACGAAAGACGACTAAAAAAAAAGCAGAAAATATAAACATTTAAGAAGCTGGAAGCAGAGAATTTAAACATTTTTCCTTAAAACAAATTTTAAAAAAATGATTAATAGATGATCCAAATAGTTGGTGATTATCTGCCAACTGATTTATGAACTAATTGCTTATATAAATTCAGTATATGGAGATAATAGATGCAGAAGTATGTTGTATTTAACTTAAAACACAACAGTTGCACCTTATAACAGTTTTGGATCAGTTTTGTTTTGAGAGTTTTTAAATGTTCTGCTGTTTCTGCCAGACTGACTGACAGATAGATAATAACTACATGTGTTATTATTACTACGGGCTTTTAAAACGTCTGTTTAAGTCTGTTGTGTTTGTGGAAACAGCACCAAACAGATTAAGGTTACTACTGTAATTGTTTTATCTACAAAATGTCAGAAAATCTGTGAAAAATGTCCAACAGGCACTTAGACAGTTTGTTTTTATCCAATTATAGCCAAAGAAACCCCCAAAATATCCAGTTTACTTACAGATATGACAAAGAAAATCCTCTAATCTGCACATGTGAGGGCCTGACACCAGACTATATTTTGGCATTTTTGCTTTAAAAGACGACCAAAACGATTAATTGATCATTAAAATAGTTGCTGGCTAATTTTCTTATGATCGACTAATCAATTAATCAACTAATTGTTGCAGCTTTAAAACAGATATTTCTAATTATCTTTTGCAAAACTCACAAAATCAGGATCTTATTGTTATATTTTTAGCCTCTGAGTGACATCAAACCTGATTGAATCGTCTATTTAAGTCGTCTGATGTTAGTTTTCAGGTATAAAAGATGCGTCTAAAGCTGCAGGGACGCTCCTGCTTCTCAGCTAACACTTGATAATAACTTCTATAAACGAGCTGATGGTCTAAGCTGCTGAAGGGAGTCTAAATTTAGAGTCGAGCCGACGTGTGAATCAGGCCTGAAGATTAAAAATTCACCAGCAGCTACTGTAGAAAGTGAATCTATAATTAATGTTTTCACGCTGTTAAACAGTGAAGAAGAGACTCATCAGTGTGCAGGCTGCTGCAAGGTCCAACTATTCTTTAATTGATGAGACTGACGGCAGAAATGTGAAGATTTAGACGCAATAAAGTTATAAAAGCGCCTCTCATGCGCACAAAAAGCAACTTTAAAGGTAGAAATGAAACAATCCAAGTAGAAATATTAGAGCTAAAGTCACTATAAACTCTGTTTTAGGGAATATTTTGTCTAGTAATGCTATAATATTAATATAAAGTCACTACAGAGGATAAGTATGTTGAGGTATGAGTACAGAAAACAGCGTAAAATCACTTTAAACCTCCTTTTTTTGAAAGATATAACACATTATTTCAGTCTACATTTTAAAGGTTTGAGGCATTTTAAGATAAAATTACAGTCAATGTGTTAATTATGCATGCAGAAGTAATATTAATGGTAATAATTATAATAGTAGGTAAGGGACTGACCGTGTGCATGAGGGTGAAGCCGAGCAGAAGCAGAGCGAGCCGGTGCGTAAAGGACATCTCATCCAGCGGAGGGTGAAGCCCACCTGAACTGCAGCTGTCACTTCATCTGCGGGTCATCCTCAGTACGGAAACACGTCAGGTCAATGTCACTAGACCTCAAGCTGAGAAAAGCATCCAATCAGACTGAATTTAACGCGCGAAATCTCCTTATTTAGTTATTTTGTTTGGAGCGTCGATCGCCAGTTTTACGCGCCAGTTTCATTCACCGCAACATCACTGTGGATCAGAAGTCAGTTTGGCAAACACACACAAAAGATTTCCAAAAATAAAGGTTTGAGTTAAATATTCATCCGAGCAGTTTGTGTGTCAGGAGGAGGAGGAGGAGGAGGAGGAAGAGGAGGAGGTGTGATAGGTCCGGTGTGTGGCGCTGCAGTGAGGCGGTGGTCCGGTTCACTCCCCGTTCACTTTCAATTCAGCGCGCGTCCCCGACACACGCGTCTCTCGGGACACCCCGGACGGGTGCGCGCTCCCGCCGCCGTGCAGGACCTAGGGGAGCTTCCTGGGATCTCCGCGCGCGCGATGTGTGTGTGTGTGTGTGTGTGTGTGTGTGTGTGTGTGTGAGAGAGAGAGAGAGAGAGAGAGAGAAACAACAACAGCGACCTCTTGTGGAAGAACTCAACTCCTGCAATATTAAAAACTCAATGTTACAGGAACTTATTGGTTCCCAACTGCTGGTCCTGGGGCTCTCATAGGGTCTTTTAACTTGTGTTCCAGGTCGATATCAAACTGTGATCATATCTGCTGACTTTTATGTTTCATTTATTTTATTTAGACCAGAAAAACATTAAAATCCAAAACACAAAAGCAGCACAAGTATAAAGCACGCAGCCGTTTATTTCTGTATGAAAACATGAAGACACAACATGAAACACTGTCCTCTGTGCAGAAAGCCTTCAGTATGATCAGACTACAGCCTGAACTGCAATAACCGATCAATTAATCAACAAGTATTTTATAGTTTTTTTTAACAAATACACTAAAAAATGAGCTGCAGCTTCTCCAACGTGATGATTTAATGCTTTTATTTGACTGAATATCTTTGAGTTTTGGACTCTTGGTTGGATATTTGAGTTTCCACTTTAAAATAATAATAATAAATGTTTTATTTCACACTGTTTCCACACAATATATAAAATGAATGAGCCATCTTTTACATGAATGCACATCTACAGACATCTCACATTTATTTAAATACACAAGATTCAGTCTGATGTTTTGGTTGCAGGACGAAACTAAACTCCACTAAACCTGCAGACACCTGGTTTAATTCACTACACTTTGCAGGAATGAGTTGCATTGTGGGTAATGTAGGCGCATGCAGGTTTAGACGAGAGAGACAAATGCATGGAATAAAAGAGATGATATAACTGTTTCTGTTTCTATTATACTGATTTAATACTGATGAATTATTAGTTATTAGTCACACATTCAGTTATTTGCGGTGATTGAAGCAGCGGAAGCTGAAAATAAAACTGTAAAACCTAAAAATGTGAATATATTTACTGATTTTCTTTTATTTAAGGCTGCTACCATTAACTCATTGATATCAGTGGTTGTGATAAAGGTGCATTTTAAGGTCTTGAACATCAGATAACTTGCACAGGAAGCTGCAGAGGCTACAGTTTTAAATGGACGATGGTGAAAAATAGGTTGTTTATCATAAAAAGTAAAAGAGAAGTAAACTAAAATTGTGAATGTACTGTCTTGTTGGGAGTAATTGCCTCTTTTTTTACCTGATTGTCTGTCTTAACTACCTACAGAGAGATTCTGTACATGTCAGACACTGAACTGTTTTATTACGTCTGTTTCTAATTGTTGGCTCTTTTATGAGCGCTGCTGTAAATATCGTTTGGACGCATGAACTGTAACTTCTCGTGTCTACATTTTCTGGTTCCAGTTTCTATTATCAGCGAGTGGGAACCAGTCTGCCCCTGGGAGAACTGGGAGAACTGGGAGAAGGATGAGAGGGAGGAAGTGTGGCTGGGAAGAAGTAAATATTTTCAATTAAGCAATTTTATCTCCAACAATATGAAACATATTAAGTTTCTCTGCTGAATTGACTGAACTTAAGTTTGATAATTCCTTCAAAAGTCGTCTTGTGAGTTTTGAATATGTCTAATAAAGTCAACAAGACAAAACGGAGGGTATAAGTTGAACCAACGAACGCTCAGAGTCTTTGTTTTTCTGTCTTTTTTCGCACTAATTTCAGTCATTCAGGTTGATTGATTCTCTTTTGCACGCAGCGTTTTGTGCACAAAAGAAGAAGAAAGTGTCACAAAGCAAAAGCAAATCATTAAAATGCAAAAAGAGAGAGAAACAGGAGATATAAAAGGGTGTGAAATACATTCAAATGCAATGATAAGGGATATATAAGGTACATATTAACACATTTAAAGGCCTTTTTTTTATCAAACTGTGTTGAATTTGGGGATTTGATGTAAGATAAAGAGGCTGAAGAGCTTTCTCAATCTTAAAGTGTACATGACGGTATTTATATATTTATTTTTAATTTTTTAAAGAGTCATTTCCTCAGTTGTTTCAAATATCTTACAGATGTGGCTGCTGCAGCTGGAGACACTTTTTGTTTTTGTTACCAAAGTCACACAGAAAAAAAGTTTCCATCGTGTGTTTTCTTCAAACTACAAAAAAAAACAACAACTCTGCAACAAAGCATGCTGGGAAGTCTGCGATATGGTCAAAAGCTGCGGTCAGGAGTTTGTAGTGAGAGTTTTTTAAAAACCTGCAAACATGAGTTTAAGGTTCCCAAACAATGCTCCGGCTTTGTTTCTCCAATATCCCATAAATCTTTGCAGCTTCTCTCTTTAAAAAAGTGCAGGTTGCCATAGCGACTGTTTAAAAATATAGTTGACGGTTTTTTAAATCATTTTTTTTTAACCAATTTTGATACATCATATTTGTTTTATTTTAGGTAAATCTGATTAAAGCAAGTGTGTGTGTTTTAAATATGTGCGTTGCCATGGAGACGCGAAGCCCTGTATGAGAAACCCTCTGCGGTCAGTTATCTGTTTAAAAGGCAGGGAGTCGCTGACAGGGAGGATTACGGAGGAGATAAAGAAGAAGAGGGTAGAAAGATTAAAGAGAAAGGAGGGATCATAAGGGAAAGAACAAAGCGCAGCAGTGATGGCGACTGAAGTGTGTTTGATGTTTTCTGGTGGATCCTCGTCGCTGTTTTTAGGCTGAATGCAGCAAAAAAAAAGTTTGACCTGAAACAACCTGCAAACACAACAAGCTTCACTTTCTCAGCTAATTATGGCGCCGCAGATGTTTTTGATGTTTTTACAAAGGATTTGACTTCATTATAAGCCATGTTTAAGGTTTTAAGACAATTTTTAACGTCACCTTGAGACTTAGATTCAAGATAAATGTAGAAAAAAATGTATTTAATGTTAGTAAATTACACACTGGAAGACTAGTGTTTAGTGATTTGAATGTTTACATGAGGAAAAATGTTGAGCATGAAAAGCTTCTTTGTCTTCTTTCTTCTTCCCTCTTGTCATGTGACTATTTATCCGTCCAGATGAGGAACAGCTGGAACCTTTAAAGTACAAATGACTGAAGGTTCTGTGTTAATTTTAAATGATCTTCCAGGTTCACTGCTTCTGGTTTCTGGTTGGGATGTTTTGTTTTTTTATTTTAATCAAAAGCTGGAATTGAATCAGGACGTGTTCACATGTTGCATGTTGTTGTTTGTCCGACTTCAACGACTAAATTCAAACTAAGCAGGAATGAAATCAGATTTCCAATTTCTTTCAGGAAGACGAGATTCCTGAAGGGAAAAACACACAACTAATTCAATCAAGAACTGTAATTACTAAATTGGGAGCTCTATTTACTAAATCAAAAACACTGATTATTAAATTGAGAGCTCTAATTACTAAATCAAGAACACTAATTGTAAAATTGAGAGCTCTAATTACTAAATCGATAACACTATTAAATTGTGAGCTGTTATTACTAAATCAAGAACTCTAATTATTAAATTGGGAGCTCTAATTAATAAATCGAGAGCTCTAATTGTAAAATCAAGAGCTTTAATTACTAAATCGAGAGCACTAATTATTAAATCAAGAGCTCTTGTTACTAAATCAAGAGCTCTAATTACTAAATTGAGAGCTCTAATTCTTAAATTGAGAGCTATAATTATTAAATTAAGAGCTCTAATTACTAAACCAAGAGCACTAATTAGTTAACTTTTTGTCCATGGCTGAGCTCTGTAGTAAATAAAGTAACTCTTTCTTTTTAGTTTTAAAAATTTAAGTGTTTAAAATGAAATTTCAAATACGTAAAAAAAACGTAACCAGACTCGAGACAAACTAATCACATGACGATAATGATCAAACGAGAACGTGAGTAAACTAAACTGAAGCTTTAACGTCCTGTTTATAGAGTCTGATCTTTCATCTGCATCCATCAAACTCTGGAAAATCCTTCCAACTCCGACTGTCGACATTAATTTCACTGTAATCCAGATTTTTTGTACATGGTCTTTGTTTGATACAGACAATAAATAAATAAATAAAACAGTCTCGGTTGTAGCCAATCAAAGCACTTTATTGCACTGTATAGTGTGACGGTGAGCCAATAGCAGGCTCTTATAAAAGTGTCATTTAATCTTTTTTATCATGTGTACAAAACAAGTCACACACACTTGTACCGTACAAAATCAACACTATTTACATACAATATACACACACACATACATACACACCTAACACACACACACACACACACACATCTGAACACACACCATGCGGTCTCTCTCCCATCCAGCCCTGAACACACAGTCGAGTCCTCCGGGTTTCTGATGGGATTTTTCCTTCTTGTTCAACATCCTCCACCAACTTCCTCTCTCTCTCTCTCTCTCTCTCTAACACACACACACACACACACACACACACACACTCACTCAGGGACTGAAACATGACCGCTACGCTGCTACCAACAAACCCAAACTGCTATGTTAGCCAAACAAGCGCTAAGCAACTTCTGATATGCATAAAGATTTTCTTTTTTCTTTCTGATAAAAAGACAAACGATGATAAAAGACGACGAGAAACAAAGAAGAAGAAGAAGAACGATGAGATGATGTCATTAGATACTCTTTTTTTTTTTTTTTTTTTTCTCCACAGGAATGTAAACAAATGATGCATGTTTATAGGAAGTCGACACTTTGAATAACATTTTTATCTATATAACCTGCAGCGTCCCTCCAAACTGTGCAGGTGATTCTCATATTTCACAGCTCGCCAACAAGTTTTTGGGATAAAGTGATATTTTCTTTTAAAAATCTTATTATAGTTAAATATTTTATCTTTAATCTTCTGTATTCTCGCTATATTTCAAGAGTCAGTGCACATCAGGTGGTAACTGTTGTACCAAAGCCCAGAGGACGTTCTTCACTGGGGATTCTTGACTTTAAACCGAACAAAATAAATAAACAGTTTGTTGTTGGAAGATGCTTTAATGCAGATTGTTATGTAGGTTTTTGCCAGATAACTCAAATTAAACGCAACTTTTTTCTTTTTTTTTGTGGTGATAAGATGTTAAAGACTAAAAATCGTTGACTAATATTGAAATATTGCGGAGAATCTTCTGTTATTAATAACAGATCGGACCTGCTGATTGATGAGTAGCTGCTCAGCTGCTGCACAGGTTCTTCTTCTAGTTTCTCTGATGTTTCATTGAGTCGACTTTGTGCTTGAAACGATAACAAACGCTGAGCAGACGCTTCACATTTCTAAGTGATGCTGCAGTCTGTTTGGTCTGTTTTCATTTCATAGTCACATAAAATCTAAATGTCCTGAAATAAAAGGCAAAACAAGAAAGGCAAGTTTGGTTTGACTACTTAAAAACAACTTCTTAATGTGAGTGAATCCTGCAGCGAGACAAAAATACTCCACCAAACCAACCAGGCAACATTTAGTCGACGCTATTTTTCAGTCAAAAATAATGTCTCCATGTTTTTAAAATGTATTATTAACAGTTTTGGATTATTAGCACGAAGAAAAAAGGTGTCTGAGTTTGATTGACAGCAGCTGGCAGGCTGAGCAGCACATTAAACAGCATGTAAACATACCTGCTAAATGCTAATTAGCTGTCTAGCTAGCTAGCTAGCTAGCTAACTGGCATTAGCGGCGCACTTTTTTTTCCTGGTAAATGTTTGTTTTGGCGGCTCGTTCAACAAGCTAAGCTGCGGGACGACACGTTTGTTCATGTGTGTGTGAATTAGATAAGAAGGGAGACGTTAGCAGGGAAGCTAACGCGGCTCTTTGTGTTGAGTAGCAGGATGCTATCAGGCTCAGTGTGACCGACACGTTCATGCAAAGATCTGATTGGCTGTTTGGAAATAAAGACTCCAGCTATGTAAAAAAAACAGAGCAGATATATACAAAGAGTTTAATGAGTTTAGTTTTGACTTGTTGATGAATCCCTGCAGTGAAGAACGTCTTTTTGGGCCTTATTGCTACAAAATTAGCTTTCCCCATGTAAACTTCTGTCTGGAGCTCCCTTTAATCCCGTCACAGCAGCTCTCTGATTGGCTGTTTTTTTTTTTTTTTTTGTTTTTGTTTTTTTTTTAAAATAAGTAAATGTAAAACAACTGCAGCGACACCTCGAGGCTGTCGAGAGTCTTCACAGTTCCCTTTGATCTTAAACTGGGACCGCGACACCTCGTTTCCCATAAAACTCCCTTTTAAATAACAATAATCTTTTCTTTTATATTCACAGTGCACTTTGCTTGATAAGAAAAGAAAAGAAAAGAAAAGTCGCTTTGGGGGGACTGGATTTCACAGGTTTACTGCGAGTAATTAAGCAAGATAAGTGAAAAGCTTGGCTGACTTGATATGATGAAGGATGATGATTATTGTGCATGTTGTAACTTTTGATTGAATGAACTACTTTACTGAGAGACATTGCACATCGCTTTCTGCTTCAATTTTGTGGTGAAATATTGTTTAGAGGCCAGAAAGATTCACTTTGGACACTGAAAACACATCCAGTTGTGTGTTTTTTTTGTTGTTTTTGTTGTTTTTTTTAATGGATGTTTTCAGTGTTTTTCATAAAAGCTTTTTTTTTTTTTATTATTATTTAAATCTTTGATCGTCTTTGTGGATAAAAAAAAAATCTGTTTGTATTGTAGTCGGCGGTTTGATTCACATTCGAAACTACAGAAAAACGTCCCTGTCACACATGAACACAGACGGATGAACACACACACACTCATACTGCACACACACACACACACACACACACACAGGGTGCGGGTGGAGAGAGCTGCATATAGGGGCTACTATACCTCATCGTGTTTTAGGTACCTCTCCATATAGATTATTATGTCTATGTACAATATTTATATTTTTACAATAATCTGGCTGCCCCTGTTCTAATTGAAATAATACCACAAATCTGGAGTTTTTTACGTTTTTTTTTCTCTTTTTTTTTTTTTTTTTTTTGAATCGACCAGTAAAACATGATGACAGATACAGGCTGTATTATTTTTCCCTCTCTCTCTCTCTCTCTCTCTCTCTCTCTCTCTGTTTCTACTTTTACCTCCTAAAAAAACGACACACGGCGTGACGCCCGGAGCTGCCGCCCTGTACACAGTGTTCCCCTTATAAGGCTTTCTACAAGTGACGAGCTCCTTGGTAACGGTCACGAGATTAAACGGGGGTGTTGAGAAAATGGTCATACCACCACTGAGCAACCAATCAATCAATCAGTCAGCTAATCAATCAATCAACCAACCGGCACAACACGACTTTAAAGAAAACGGACGACTTAAGACCACACACCATATGCAGGTTCAAAAATACAGTACATCTTGATTTTGGGGGGGGGAAATAAATGAACAACAACGGCGATATGCACGGCATACAAACGCATGCTCGCTCTCTCACTCGCTCACTCCTTAACACACACACACACACACGTACACACACACACACACACACACAGGCTACATGTTGTAGGCCACGTAGATGGGGTCTAGCTGGTCTTGTAAGAAGCCGTCGCGGAGGTGCATGCGCTGTTTCTCGCCGCGAGAGTTGATGGGGATGACGCCGATGTCCGTCACCACGACCACGCCCACGATCAGGTAGTGCTCCTCCAGCACCGCCTTGGTCACCATGGGAACCAGGTCCAGGGCCTCCTGCTCGGAGCCCTCCAGCTCCACCACCACCACCAGCAGGTTGGTCCAGGGGAAGACCGCGCTGAGGACGACAGAGGTTGGAAACGTCATCATCATTTTTTTTAAAAGCTGCAATATTTGCTTTATTCAGCCACTAGAGGGCGGCAAAACTCCACCTTATAAAGTTGTTACAGCTAATATTTAAGCAACATGCTGCTTGGATCTGTCTCTAACTTTGTCTTTCTGCCGTTTGGTGCGACTGCAGGTGGTATAAAGATGGTTTATCTGCCTGGAGACGACACCATGAGAGAACTGAGACATTAAATGTGCCGTAAAGCCAAAACTATGAGCTAAAAGAGGCGTAAAAGCTTCGTAGAGCTGTCAGGATGCAACAATTAGTAGATTAATCGATTAGCGGAGCAAGAAAAAATTAATTAAAATGGTTCAATTCGTTTTTTTAGAGACAGAAATGACAAACATTTGATGGTTTAGCTTCTCAAATATGAGAATTGGCTGTTTATACTGTAGTAAATTACTCAAACAAAAACAAAACAACTGTCTAGAATTTCCTTTTAATGACATTTTTAGTATTTCCTGATGTTTTTTAGACCAAAAGATTGATCTAGAAAGTTGCAGCCATGCAGTAAACACAATAGATGTAGACAGAAACACAGGTACATGACTGATATTGAAGTGGTCTGACCTACAGCAGGTAAAAAAATGACGCCCCCAACTGGTGGAAGTTAGTATTGTGCCAAATAAGGATATATATTATACTATAAACCTTATCAAACCACAGAAAGTATCTGCTCCTTTAAAACCTCTGATTATTTCTGAATATGTCGGATTTGAGGTACGTCTATATATGATTTCTTTATTTCCAGAACACATATAGATGATATAATTTGCAGTTAATGGGGGTAAAACTGAGGAAGCCCCGTTGATTTTCACGTGTGTAGAAGAAGGAGACATGGCTGGAAACATTTCAGGAAGAATAAGAAAAGCAAGAAGCATCTAATTTAATGTTTCTTTCAAGTCTGTTTGTTGTTAAACTGTCCAGAGATCGGACTGTAACCCACCACTCCATGATGCTCTTGTGTGCGCGGATGACAGAGGTCTCGATGTCGATGGGATGGTACCTCATCCCTCGCAGCTCCATGGCCTCCTCCAGCGCTCCGACCACGAACAGAGCGTCATGCCTCTCTGTTCGGAGAGAGAGAGAGAGAGAGAGGGGGGAAATGTTGGTGTTGGCGTAGAGAATCAGTCAGGAAAATGTAGAGCAAAGAGAGAAAAATGACCTCCGTTGGCGTCGGTGAGCTCGGTGCGGCGGAGGAAGCCCAGGTAGCCCGTCCTCGCCCAGACCGTCTGAGTGTCTCCGAAACTGAGCCTGGAGTTGAAGTGGTCGGACTGGAGAACCTCTTCTCCGTAACCGCTGTAGTAGCCGCTGCCGTTATGAGCGCTGTGCACCCAGATCTGCAGGAGGAACGAAAAAAGTCTGTTATTATATTACATAAATGTGTTCAAGACTTTTTAATCAATTTAATCAGTCGAGGCAGCAAATACATGATGAGAAATTAAATTGGCTAAACTTCGAACTCTTAATGTAAATACGTCTAGAAGACTCGAAGGAAATAAAACACCCAGGAGGGAAGAAAGCAACAAAAAACAAAACACACCCAAGAGAGAGTAAAAGGAAAAAAAGAAATAATACAGAAAGAAAATGTGAAGAAAAAATTAAAAGGACCGAGAAAATAAAACAGAAAAGGAAAGAAATGATCTGAGAAAAGTTAAGTAAAGATAAAAAAAGAAAACGAAGGATGAAATCAAAGAAATAAAAATGAGAGGAAAAGAAAGAAGAAGGAACAGAAAAGATAAAAAAAGGTGAGAGAAAAGCTTAGAAAAGGAAAAATAAACATACTAATGATACATTTTATTGATAAAGCACTTTTCTTTTTACTCAGAGACACTTTATGTCAGTTAAACTGGTAGAAAACAACAAACTATAAACATTAATCCCAAATTAAAAGCATTGATCAGTGATTTGAAGATGATCAGTTCCAGAGGAAAGGGGGGGGCGACTATGGAGGGTCTGTCGCCCCCCCAGGTCAGGTGCTCGGTCCTGAGTGGTGGAGACAGGAAGTCGGCGTCAGAGGAGGCTGAGAGGAGCAGTGGAGGAGGAGGAGGAGGAGGAGGGTTTAGTGAGTGAGGAGACGGTTCTGGAGGACGGGAGCGATGTGGTCCCAGCAGCAGAGTTCTGGATGTGCCGGAGTTTATTTAGGACTTTGGATGATGTGCCAGAGAAATAATAATAATCTCAGAAGAGATAAGAAAAAAAAGCAGGAAAAGAGGAAAGTAAACAAGAGATAAATAAGAAAGACAAAACTAAAAAAGAGAAAGTTAAGACAAGAAAAAAGAGAAAAAAGAAAGAAAAGAAACAAAACAGAAAAGATAAAATGAAAAGATGCAACAGAAAAGCTTAGAAAAGAAAAAGAAAAAAGGAAAAATATAGAAAGAAAAGCTAAGAAAAGAAAAAATAAAACACAGGAAAAGAGAAGAAAGTAAAAAAAGAGTAAGAGAATGAAAGAAAGAACAAAAAGAAAAGCAAAGAGCAGAAAAAGAGAGAAAGAAAAAAAAGAAACAATCAACAGTTTATTTCTGGCGACCTCTCCGAGATGCGAGTCTCCCAGCGGTCCTTTGGTCTCTGGGTTTGCGATGATGATGCGAACTCCGGGCAGGATCTGTAAAAAAAATAAAATAAATATATATATATAAATAATAATAAGTCTGTTGCCACGGTTACGGCTTCTCTGTGAGCCTCTGGCTCTGTCATGAATACGTCTCCTGAAAAGAGACTACAGGACGTTTTAAACACGGATTTAACACTTTAAAATTTCGAGTGTCACAGTTCACGTCATCGTCTCAAGATTTCAGAAGACAAGATGTTCAAAGACACGACGGATCGACCGGTAAACAGCCTCTTTATCTCTCTCTTCTCTCTCTTTCTTTTTCTTTTCCTCCCACATACAGTGAGTCAAAACAAGCAGCAGGCTGATCGATGACCAGCCGCTCAAACATGACGTCGTCTTCTCTTCTTCTCTTTGTGCGAGGAGTGCGGAGGAAGAAGAGACACGACGGACGTCTCGTCAAACTCAGAGAACGGATCCGTCCTCTCTGAAGCCAGCAGTTAAACACGGGCAGAGCCGCAAAGATCGACAGGAAATGAATCGCCAACTGTTTTTATAACTGATTAATTGATTTAAGACCTTCTTAAAGGTGAATGTTTAGTCCTCTGACGGTAAACTAAACATTTTAGGTTAAATCTTAGGCTTTAAGAAACATTAATCAACATTTTTCACCCTTTTCTGACAACAACTAATCGATTATTAGAGAAAATAATCAAGAGATTTTAATCGATAGTGACGGTTTGTTTAGTGACGGAGGAACCATTTCCTTAAAAGTCAAACTTTATTTGTGATTAACGGCTTTGTTAATGGATAATAAATCATTTAAAACATATTATAAACCATTTATAATAAAGGGTTCACACTATAATCTACCTATAAGAAGATATAAGTGTATAATTAACCAATAATTTACTCTTTTATGATATTTAATGATGTCCATTTAAGGATTTCCTTTGTGTCTCGTGTCAACAAACGTTCACTTGTACAAAGTTATGAACGACAGTCATTTTTCTGGTTCCTCTGTGCTGACTGTTATTTATATTTAGACGTTGTGCAGCGCTGTCAGTTGCTAAGAGATCTGTAATGAAACTGAAATAAGTGCTGCTCGGGGATCAGATGAGTATAAATGTCATCTCCTGGAATAAAAGCAGAAAATGTGTGTGATGCTGCAGAGGAGACTCAGTGAAGTCTGCAGCGAGTGAATCTGTAAATCTACTGAGTATCTTTTCTAGGGGGGAGACATGTTTTATCTTTATTAATCAGCTGAAGGTGAAGAAGATGTAGTTTTTGATTCTTTTATTTGTCTTTTCAATCAGGGTTCATCTTAGTTCAGTTTTTTAATTAAAGTCGCATGAGTCAGTGTTATATAAAATTTAAAGGACACATATTCTTTACATTTCCAGCTTTATTTATTTGTATTCTGGGGCTCTACTGGAATATATTTGCATGATTTCCAGTTAAAAAAACTCCTTATTTATCTTCTACTGGTCCTTTATGCAGCCCCTCAGTTCAGCCTCTGTCTGAAACAGGCTGTTTTAGCTTCCTGTCTCTTTAAGGCCCCGCCTCCTGATGAGCCCACTCTGCTGTGATTGGCCAGCTTTCAGGAAGCTTCCGTAAACAAACTATAATAGCAGGATTTCACTTCTTTTCTCGCTCTTTACTTGAAATATAAACTTCTCAAATCCATCTGTACATGTCGGAGCCTGAATCAGATCTGAAATATGCGACGACGTGATTTTACAAACACGGCGTTGACAGCAGGCTGAAGCCCTGAGTTTTGACTGGAAGGTGACATTTTTACATTCCTTCACCTCAAGTTTTCCGACATTTTAAACGACGTGTCCCCTTTAATAACAACAAAAGCAAAAGTACAAGTTGTGACGACGTGGTGCAGTATGTGTCCTAGACAGCTGGGACACCAGACATGTTGTATTAAATATGCTCTATAAATAAACTGACGTGACTATTGTCTGCTGAACGTGGGCGAGACATCCACTGTAGGCTATGATGTTTCCTTCCTATGCCATCTGCTCGCCTCTGATGCCTGATGTACGGAGGAGCCCAGTCAAAGTCACTTTTCTTGTGATCAATTATTTTATTTCAAGTGTACGACCTTTTGTTTTCTTAAGATAACGATCCGGTTATCACGGGAAAACTACAACTTGTGATTTCAAGATGAGGATCTAAAGTTTTAAAGGTCAACAAGGTGTTTTTTTAAACCAATAAACGAGGCAACACTCTTGGTAACAATCCAATAAATATGATGTGATGCTCTCCCACGTATCCGCAGACAGGAAGGGAGGGAGGGAGGATGTTTGAGGGCTCGTCATGGACTCAAACCGGCTGTCTGTTTTGAGTCACTGACTGTGGGAGGACATTCGGTCCAGAGCAGAAATAATCCTCGTATCTTCCGTCCTTCAATTTGCGGCCATTTTAGTTCCTCTTGTGCGTCTCTGTGAAGGTTTTTCGCTGTAATCTGGTTTGTTTAATTGGTTCCCTGAACATTTAGTTTTAATATTATGAGCAAAAAAATCCCCCACTGTCTGATTAATTCCTCGGTTTTCACATAAATGTCACACAAACCTCTTTAATGAGGATCCCAGGAGCAAAATAAATTATATTTAACAGACGTCTGTGGTCTTTAATCATATCTGCTTTGGGTTTTTAACATGATACTGACTGTTTGTTTTTGAGATTAGATTTATTTTGTTGTGTTTTGAGCTTGAATTTGGCAACTAATAACTAAATGTTACTGTGCGTAGACGCCTCGGGGCTTCCGTACATCTGAATCTAAATCGCACACTCACCTTGCCAGACTCCATTAAAGGCAGACTGTGAGGAGAACCTCTCTCCACTAACCGAACCCTGAAACACACACAAGTTCAGAAATGTCTAAACTTTGTAAAGGTGAAGAGCAAAAAAATACAAGTTCCTGTACAACATAATGTCGTAGAGACAGGCGTGTACGATCAAAAACTGAAAAGAAAACCAAAGAATCCCACATATTGTCCATCACTTGAACTCACATTTCAGTCCTTCGTCTTATATTTTCTTTGCATTATTTTCTTGTACGTGTGATTAAATTTGGATGTGATTACTGACTGTTAACCCTTCTTTTACCTTAGACCATAGTGCATATTGTGTCATATGTGGGAACCTTTTCTTATCTAACATCCCTAGAGGAGTCCATTGTATAATGTGAACCGTTTTTTTAATAATATCTGTAGATTTATTATGCATGTTCACAACAATAAGAGCTCAGTATCCTGTTTGTCATTGACCTTAATTTATATACATATTAATAGGGGTTGCTAGCATCCTCTGATTGGCAGGTTAAAAATATATGTATGGTTGTTTACATGTTTGTTTGTATGCATTTCACCCGATGAAAAATGTCGTGTTATTAAAATGAGTTGAAGTGATTGACGTTGAGCTGGATTCTTCGGTTTTCTCCTCATGCAAAGACCCAGAAAGCTGACAATGACGCTGTCGTACCTGTCATGGCGCAGCGCCCTCATGTCCACATAGACGGTTGTGGGGTCCGGTCCTGAAGTGCCCTACAACCAATCACAATGCAGACAATAAGCGTGTGATCAGAGACTCGAGGTGCGTCTCAAACCGCACACTTCCATGTATGCTAGCGTTAGCATTAGCTAGCGTTAGCGTTAGCATTGCAAATCATTACAGACCTCAAAATGGAACCCAAAACATACTGATTGCTTATATCCAACAACAGTATAATGGTGCTTGGTGCTAAAAACACACGTGTAACTTATATTTGTACGATGTGATGATGTTCCAACCGGGTACGTTTGAAAAGTCGGTCCCTCCCCTTCTGCTACGTAGCCAAGATGGCGGCCAGTAAGGGTGAGAAGACCGTCAAAGACCGTTTTGAGTGAATCATCCGGGTTACAGTGCAGTGCATTTTTACATACTTCTCAGTGTGAACGCACTTATGTTCTCAAAACGTTAAGTATAAGTACAGAAATATGCGATTTGAGACACAGCATCAGTGTTACCTTGGCACTACAGGGACTGACAGACATTTGCTCAGTTTAACTAAAGAAGCCAAAGTTCTCAATGATTAAACATCTGAACACGAGCAGCCACACAAGGACTTTGGTCTAAAACCTGCAAAATATGCAGCAGTTATTGATTACTCTGTGTGAAGGACACATTTCAGCTGGTACCAACAACATATTAACAGCCTTTACTTTACATTTTGGCACTTTATTTCTGTTCTACAATAACATCATCTTAATAAAAGTTGCACATTTTTAGTACATTTAGTTATTTATGTGGTTGTGATGAACAGTCCAAAGCGTTCCAGTTCAGTCACGTCATGTTGAGTTCAGATGTTCAGAGGCCGTTCGTACCTGCAGGCAGATGGCCAGGTTGACTCTGCAGCCGAAGGCCGTGCTGACGGATCGCGGGTGAAGGCCGAGGTCTTTGAACAGTTTGGAGAAGGAGTGTGTGAGCGACATCCTGGGTCTCTCCTCTGCCACCACCACACAGGCCCGAACCCGAGACAGATCCAGACCCCGAGCCTGGACGGGAGGACAAAAAACATCTCAGAGAGGACTGAAACTGTTATCTGCTGCTATTAAAATCTTTTCTTTCTCTGATATGTTAAGAAAAGTAAAACATTTGTTTCCTCTGTGGCTGAAGAAGAGGCGACGTGGGCGTTTTAAAAGGAGCAAATGACAAAGGTGTTTTTTTATTAAAGAAAAAAAGCAGCCAAGTAAGTAGAGAACATTTCTACTTATCACTCAGCGTTCGACCTTCAGTCTCCATGGAGACTTAAAGAAAGACAATCACTAAAATTAACTCTGCAGCTTCCATCAGTGACCAATCAGAGACGTCTGCCGCTTTAACTTCAGCACTTTACACGTAGCCTCAGGCTGAGCAAACGGAGAGAAACGGTGCGAGTTTATTACAGCCGAAGACAGACGAGTGAAGTCAGTTAGAGTCAGAGTCTGTTTTCTGACGAGGACTCGGAGTCTGCAGCTTTTCTTACGGTTCATATTCAGCTAAAAGACGCACTGGGTTTCAAAAGCGATCGCCAGCCACAAGCGAGATCCGGATTTCAGAAGCGACGCTGAGATCATCTGTCAGTCAAACAGTAAAGGTGCTTTCAGACTGCGAGCAGCTGCTCCATTGATATGAATGTAAACACGACCGCTGCCGTCGCATTCGTGATGGTTCAGTTTGTTTTTTTTTTAAAAAACTTGCTGCCGTGACTCACCGTGTGTGACCATGGCAACCGCAGCGAGAGAAAATGTGAGTTTCCTGAACAATATACATCTTCACCGCAAGAGAAACGATCGATGAGGAGAAACGGTGTCAGAGCTTCATCATCTGACATCGTTTCCTTTATTCTAAGTCACGACCAGCTCTGTTTAGCAGCATGGTGAGATTTTACTGGTTGGGCAGCGGCAGGCTTTTCAGGGTCGGAGGTAACCGGGAGTCACAGCGGCAGAACATCAGAAGCCACGACGGCAACCGCTCGCTGTCTGGAAACAACTTAAAGCCAATATAATGACATCACTTCTCCCAGCAAAGACCGACCTGACCCCGAGTGTAAATTACAATATTTTAAATCCACATTCAGAAAATAATGATTTGCAAAAACTGCCCGTGTAGCTCAAATGTTTCAGCTGCAGGAAGTACATTTAAGAATAAACGCAGAGATTTTGTGTCCATGACGTCTAAAGAGCAAATGTAGCTTTTTTCTAGTTAAGTACTTTAAGCATTTAGTAGCAGATGTTGGCTACATTAACTGTTTAAGCACCGCTGCATAACTTTACATGAAACTGCCATCCAGTCTAATATTGAAAGTCAGGGCCTGACAGATACTGGACTTTTGGAGCCGATACCAATATTAGGGAGTAAAAAGATTTCAATATCGAATATATATCAGCTGGTATTCTTAAACATGATCAAAAGATGTAAAGGAGGCAGGGCATTTTATAATTTAACTTGACTTTGACTGATCAAATATACAGAAAATGTCTGTATTAATAATATTGGTGCATATTGGACAACATTATTGGTCGAGCCCTAATGAAAATATGGATAGCAGCTGCATCATATCAGTGGTGATGCTTGTATTTTTACACTAAACTCCACCTTCAGTAAAGAGCTCATCTACTGCACATGAAACCAAATGTCACAAATGTCTCTCCAGTGTTGTTGTCGTCGCTGACCTTGAGCGCCTCGGTCTGCAGGCCGAGCCCTTTGGTGCAGAGCTCCATGACGCTGTAGGAGCAGAAGGTGTCTCGCACCCTCAGCTGGCTGACGGCCAGCAGCCACAGCGCCGGGTTGGACTCCAGCTCCACCGGCGGGATCAGGATGGACTGGTGGCCTGAATACACACTGCAAACAACACACACACACACACACAAACACTTTATTCACAGACCCCTTTAACGCCGACATGCGATACAAATGAATCAGATGTGTTATATAAACAGTCCTGTTGAGATCAGAATGTATTTTCCAAAGAGACCCGAGAGCCAAAAGCACTTAATAACAATAAAGGTGCAAATGTGAGTTATTGTTGCTTTAAAAGTCATTGAGACGTTCTCATATCCAGAAAGTGATTTGCGGTTTGTTTTATTTATAAAGACATCCAGCAGCAGAAATCTGGTCTCGCCAAGTTCAGAACTTATGAGCAGAGAATTTAAAAGGAAAAAAGATTTAGAGACGTTGGAGACGAGAGGGAAGTTTCAGACAGGAGGGAGAAGCGTCTGAAACCTCTCGTCCTTTTATTGAAGGAGGCCAGACGACTCTCTGACTATCAGACTAACTGCAATGACGCAGTATTTGATGTTTTCCTTGGCCAAAAGTATACGGACGGCCGAGCACTGGAGTCAGGTTTATGAGCGTGGAGGTGTTTAATATGTCCAGACTCGACTGTTGATCCAGAGAGAAGCTTCCTGGATTGATGTTTGCATACTCTGCACGTATCTGATGCTTTAAATGAGGATTTTTTTTTTATGCTACTATTGTGCATTTCCTTGGAAACGGATGATGGATGGTTTTTTCCAGATATATCTTAGTTAGCAGGGAACTACCACAGAAAACAAGCTTAAAGAAGCACTTTATCATTATAATAATGCTAATTAAAGTGTGTGTAAATGTACTGCAATACAGTCTTCAAAACTGAAGATTTAGAAGCACTAATCGATTTGTTTTTAACTCTTTTGATTTTATAATTTTAGTGTATTATTAGTACTACCAAAATAAAACAAACTAACTTTCCTTCTCTTAGAAAACAGTAGTTACATGTGTATTCATTTCTCTACAGCTGCCACTAATAATACAGTAAAATTAAAGAATTAAAAAGTCAAACTTTCGTGATAATACATGTCAACATAAAGGATATTTTCTGATGTGTAGTGTGGGCAGGTATGATCTAATGAAAGATGAGTTGCATTATGGGAAATCAGACTAAACCTCAGGATATCTCAGCCGCTGTTGATTCATTTTTTAACGCGTCTCTCACACTGAAGTGCAACCTTTTAAAGACTCCGATAGGTTTTTAATAATAAGTGCGGTGCGTGCTGCGGGGACACATTTGAGTGTTACACAAACCTGCAGAGACACCAGAGGACAAAGCCGAGGCCGCAGTAGGGATCCAGACAGATGGCCACTTCTCTGGACGGGTACAACTCGCACTGCAGCTTCACCGACCGGCAGAAGGCTCCAACGGCATTATGGGACATCTGGAGAGGAGGGAAGGGAAGAGAGAGAGAGAGAGAGAGAGAGAGAGAGAGAGAGAGACAACAAACACACAAACACAGACACAGACAAGGAACAGGATAGAAAGACAGACAGTTAGTTTGTAAATTCACTAGATTTATAGCTCATACTCCAACAAATCTATCTCCTTTAATGTAAATTAGAGGAGGATGCAGCTTTCACTGTGATGTTTATTGCATGCAGGGATATAAACAAAGGCCTGACATTTCTACTGTTTGCCAAATGTGCTTTTATTCTGCTCTTTTGTCACGTTTACTGTCTGTACTGTGTGGCTTCTGACAGCTGAATCTCTCCCTGCGGAGTGAAAGAAGCGACGGATAAATGAAATAAGGAGGAGAGAAGGTGGCTCGGAGACTTGAGAGCGGTTTGGTCGGGTGATGAGGATTAACGCTGAGCTGACCTGAACTCCGGCCAGCATGCCGGTCGTGGACACGCTGAAGTCCAGATAGGCCAGACCGTCGGGGTTGGTGGGCTTATACAGAGCTGGAGGCTTCTTCTTTGGCAGGTCATCTGCAGTGCAAACACACACACACACACACACACACACACACACACACACACGCACACGCATATTTGTTTTATTACACTCAAGAGCACGATGGAGATGAGCTGCATTCATTTCAGAACAATGACCTCAAGCTGAACCTGAGACACTACGAACAGAGCTTCAGCAGTAACGTAAGAACACTTTATTTGCATAAACATTCAAAATAGCTGCTTTAAAACGAACCGAAACTTAAATTTTTACAAACATCATCCTCAAGTTCATTTTTTATTTGCATGCAAAACTTTAAAGTGCACAAAAAAAGCCAGTTTAACTGGATGTGAACTGTATTTTACTACTGGTTTATTTGATGCAGCTCGCCACAATATCAACACTGACCGCCACATATTGATTTTATATGGTTTTTTTTACAATAAGTTGAATCTTATTTCCTTGCAGAGTTGCGTGCGGTGCATCGATTCGCTCGGCCCCTGCTTGCCCCGCTCTCTCTTTCACAAACACAGTTATGCACCGGACGAAGGACTGTTGTTGGCTTTTTTCCTTTAGAGAAGACAACAGCTGGCAGCTAGCACCATGAACACCTCTGCACAAATCTGCGTTCAGTTTGACTCTGATAAGTTAGTCGTTCTATGTTCCCCTTCAAATAAGTTATTAGCAAACATGTAAGGAGCCTCGCTAGTAAGGAGAGGTGTGAGTTAACGTTAGAGTACAGCTGGGTCATCGAGATTAGCACGCTGTAGTAATTAAATTAAGAGAGAGTGGACGCATGTGTATAAGGGTGACATGACGCACGTTCCCGCCAGCGGTTTTAACGTTGCATTCCAGTCGCTTTGTGTATTTTCCAGCGTAACAATCCGCCCAACAATCAGGTTAAAAACAAGCTGGTTTGTGTGTTTGTCGGTAAAGAGACGGGCTGCCGTACCGGTGTCGAGGACAGGCGGCCAGTTCCTGATGTCCACCGTGGCCATCGCCTCCTTGGAGCGCAGCAGCTTACAGATGACCGCCGTGGTCATCACGCAGGCCGAGTGACTGACCTGAAGAGAGAGAGAGAGAGAGAGAGAGAGAGAGAGAGAGAGGGGGTGTCTTTAGGTTACATTTAGTCAAATACACTGACAAATCAGTGTAAAATCTCTAAAATATAAACTTCTTTTTGGATCAGACTCCGACCTCGACAATCATCTTGACGGTGGGCAGGGTGGTGGAGATGTTCTGAGGGTGAGGCGGCCGCACCGTGATGGGAACGCAGCCGGCGTACAGGGAGCCGTAGAAGGCTGCGATCAGGTCGATACCTGCGGGACACACAGGAAGGAGGAGAGATCGTTCAAAAGAAGAACGCTCAACGAAAGAAACGAATCTTCAAATGTTGTTCTGTACAGACCTGGAGGGTAGACCAGAGCCACGTGGTCTCCTTCCTGCAGACCTCCTCGCTCCAGCAGCAGAGCCGCCACTCGTTCTGCCCTCTTATGGAGCTGCAGGCAGGTGAGAGAGCTGGACACCGCCCCCTGCAGGAGGGGAGGGGAGGGGAGGGGAGGGGAGGGAGGGGAGAGGAGGGGAGGGAGGGAGTTCAGCCAACATAAATAACAAATAGTAATTAGCTCTATTTGTTAAGAAGCTTCTCTTCTGCTAGTTTTTTTGTGTGTGTGTGTGTGTAGGGTTTCTCACAGATCATATGTGCTGTTTCTTGCCCGCTATGTAACTTATTACAGTTTTAAGCTGCTTTATAGTGAAAATATCATGTTTGTCAAGAGCTTCCTGCAGTATATTATGTCAGAGGTTTGCAGTAGCAGCAGCATAAAACCAAGAAATAATAATAAACAACATGTAGTAAAGAGGAAAACAGAAACAAAACTTCAAGTAGCGATGACCACAAGTGATGCTATTAGTGTGAAAACTGTCCATGCTGGTCACATGACAGGAAGTGACTTCTAGGTAAAGTATTTACAGTGTATACGATAAACACAGGATCAATTAAATCAATAATTAGTCAATATAAACTGGTAGATATACATATATATTCTCAAGTAAATGTCTTTAAAAAAGGTATTTTATCTTCTCGTGTTCACTTGAATGTAATCTTCTTTACTTCAGAGTTTCTTGGACAATATTATTTGTACTTTTTTAGTGAAAACATGATCACATGACTGTGTCGATCTTCTTCTTTAATATCAACTATAACTTGTGTGTGTTGTTACCCGGGAGCTGAGCAGAGTGTAGAGGACGTGGTCCGGTGTGGTCTGAGCTCTCCACTGCAAAACCTCCGACAGGAACAGGAACTAGAACGACACAGACGTCATCACCATCATCATCATCACACACACATCGGGTGCGTTGAATTTAATCACCTTTAATTGTGTTTTGCTGTGAAGCTTTCTGATCTAAATCCACTGTGAGGAACAGAAGAGCTGCACCCAGCAGTTTCACAGAAGCCATAAAATCCTGCTTTTTACCCACAAATTCCTCCAACATCAGCACATCAGGTGAAACTGCAGACATGACTAGTCCATGTCAGTGTGTGCTTACTCACCGGTCGCTGCTGACGGAGCCTGCTGTCCATCACGTTTAAGTGCTTTTAAATCAATATCACAGACTGAGAAACTTCAAAAGGAGGTGAGAAACAACCTGCCGATACTTCAGAGTGTCTCTGAAAAGACGCATTTATGACTAATGAAAGCATTTTTTCTTCATCAGGCAGCTGATTTAAAAAGCGTGTTGTCAGCTTGTGATGGTGAAACAACAGCAGCTTCTGATGAAATAAAGACTGTTAGCTGCGATGTTTCTCTAAAACGTCTGAACCTTCACTTCACTCGTCTGCAATCTGGATTTATTCAAGATTTCAAGCTTCGTGAAGCCAAGGAAACTAAAATCTCTCTCTCGAGGCACAGAGGAGGGAGCTACTGATGGAGCATGACGGCGTTTAATTTGTCAAAACATGAAGACAGAAGAAGGAAGACGTGCAGTAGAAGTTTGTGCTTTTAATATTTACTTGTGTGTGACTGCAGCTGGGATACAGACAGGAAATGTATGGAGCTTCTTCCCCCTATCTTTAATCAAGAGCGTAGCCTTGTGCTCAAACTTCAACTCTTCTCCTCGCACTCAGGCTTCTTCTGCACACTCGCGAAATTTCTGCTCTCTGATTTTTTTGTGTGTAGCAACAACCATGGCAACCACCCTGTCAAAAATCATCCAATCAGTAGAAGGCTGACGACGCTAAACAGATAAATCATGGATGGATGTATATAGACGTGTACAAAGAGATAAATAGAAAGCGGAGAAATGTGCAGCTGCCTCCTTGCGGAAGCGCTCGCTTTAGTTTTAGAGCGTCCCGTACGGGCGGATACTCATCTACTCCCGCCCTCCTGAGCTTATTAAATGTACTTCCCTTTGCTTTCTTCATGACTTTTTGAATGAAGTGACTGTTAACCGTAATAGTGCATACAGTATAATAGCAGGCCCTTAGTAGAGTGCCCCCTGTTGAACGTAAAATCAATAAAGTATGTTCTCAAATTTATATACTACGCTCTTGATTAAAGATAGAAATGCATCAAAAAACTGGGATGTTGCACTTATGTGATATGCATCTAAACCACAAAAGCTTTTAAACTGCTGGTTGCTTATCTTTCATTTCCTTTCATTGCTACTGGCCTTATATAAAGTGTGTGTTTGTGTGTGTGTGTGTGTGTGTGTGTCACCTGGTCGTTGTCATCAGTCTGTCCCAAATCTCTGCCGCTGGCCTGAGCGATCCTCTTCCCTGACACCAGATTCCCCACCATCACAGAGGCAGGACCGATCTCTGCAACACACACACACACACAGGATCAGCACAGCAACACACACACACACACAAAAAAAGACACCCGCCCTCTTGATACGATCCTGCAGACTCACCTGGCTGTTTCTGTCGTGGTTTGGGCAGGTTGGTGACGCAGGTGTGGGGGCACATGAGGACGTTGCAGGGGTGCAGCCCCCCCTCCAGGTACAGCTGCTTGATCTCCGATAGGTGGATCCCGCCCAGAGGAGTCTTGGGGAGGGTGTTGGCCGGGACCAGAGCCAGGCAGAACACGCCCACCCCGTGGATGCTGTCTATGGCCTGAGAGGGGAGGAGACGCGCAGAGGACAGTCAGAGGACGGAGGGATGATCAGCTGAAATGTGGTTTGGGGTTGTCGATAAAAAGGATTATACTGCAAAACAGCCTCGACTGCTTCTACAACATACTGATTTTTAGTGGAAAAAACAGAAAAATGAAGCGATTCACGCTTAAAAAAAAGGCACAAATGCTTGTTTCTTGCACTCATAATCACAATCAGTTTAACATTATTACAGTGTTTGTTACTGAATATATTTATCTTTTCCATTTCCAGTGTTGCTGCTTTGAATTCTTGCATGATTTTCTTCAGAAATCGCTGCCTAAAAGCTTAACTGATGAATTAATTTGAAAAACCTCCCATTATAAAATTTTAAAATAGCCGTTTTAACCTTTCTGGGTTTTATTCAGGCAGTGAGTAATAAAAAAAAATGAATGCTGGGTTGTTACTATGGTAACCCTGGATTGCATTTAACTTTTGATTAGTTGCTTTTGTGATTTTATTTTGTGAGACGCGAACATGGAGCCTGAGTAAATCTGAAAATCAACAGGTACAGGACACAGGAAACAGAAACGCTTTTAATAATATGACGCACATTAAACTCAACGAACCCGCAATAAGTCAACAGTCAGGCGTCTAAATGAGCGGTGAAAGAGGTTTTCCTGGCTGTAATCATCCATCTTGTTCATACTGGCAGTTAAAACATTGCTTTCAATGTGTCCATACAGTCATTTGGTGCAAAATGCATCTAAAGGTTGATGTGAGGAGAGTCCTAACTGAAAAAAGAGAAGTTTTTTGGGGAAAAAAGTGTATAAATAGTAGAAATATTTCATTGTTTGGTGTCTTGCTGCATGCAGACGGGACACTCTTCTCTGTGCTAGCTGCAACGCATGATTTAATCTGACAAGTGGAAGTTAACGTGAACATCCCGCCTGGTGCAGCTTCATCGCCGTCGCCTCTCTCTTTGCACCGAGCGGCACGGGACCAGAAGTGTGTCAGAAGTGATCTACCTGCAGCACGCGGCTCATCCACTGGAAGCTGTCCTCCTCTGTGGAGTCGGGTCTCTGCTCGGCCACCACCACGATCCTCTCGTCCCTCAGCACCGTCACGGAGAACACCGCTATCCTGCAGGGCCACAGAGGAGAAAGAAAAACTCACTGAGAGCAGCTCAGAGCCAGTTTGACGTTATTACTCATTCTTGGTTTCTGTCTGTCTCTTCAGCAGCTGTTAGCCTCATATATACTGACAGAGACATTCAGTACATGTTTAATATCCGATATCAATCAGTCATCCACAGTTGATGTGACTAAAGCTTCCTGACTGCAGCTAGAAAGCAATTTATCTACTATATTAGACACTGAAAGTAAAATGGTGAATGAGCTGTACATATATAACAACTTTATAGTCTTCTGACCACTCAAAGCACTTTACACTAAAAGGTCAACGCTCACCCACATTCACACACTGATGGCGGAGCCTAGGGCCGTAGTCTGCTGGTCGACTAGTCGATTAATTGGTCGAGACGCTCTCCTTGACTAAATTCTGATTAGTCGAATAATCTCAGTGTTACTTTCATAAAGGAGAAAAGTGCTACATCAGCAGCTTTCTGGGATTAATCCATTATTTCCTGCGGAGGGGGGGCAGACCAACATACTACCTGTGAAAACAACGGGGTGTATTCAAAACACCCCCGCTGTTTTCACAACTTTGGACTCGCCCAAAACTAACCGTTGGTCTAAACCATAAACTGTATAAAGATAGGTCTAAACTAAACTAAAAGTTTACTAAATCAGTGTTTCTGCTACAATTATATCAAGGAGAACCCCCGCCAGGACAAAAAAAATATGTTTTAATGCCAGAATTAACGCCAAATATCCTCTCATTCAGAAATATTTAGCGTTTGGGAGTCTGTGCAGCGCTGTTCAGGACGTGAGTCAACCGCTGCGTCGTTGCCTGGGAAACGAGCAACTGCAATATGTCATCGCGTAGCATGTTAGGAGTTGGACACAGAGAAAGTGACGGTGGATACGAGCGGAGCAGAGGAAAAGGTTAGCGGTAAGTTGTCAGTCTGGCAGTAAATGTACAGCACAGACTACAGTGTGTCAGTTAAATGCTAAAAAGTCACGACTGTTGTTTCTCCAAGTGCTGGAAAAGTGAAGGGAGTTAGCTCCAAAGTTAGCAACGATGGGTTAGCCTAGCCTGAAGACGCTAAACAGAGAAATACAGACTGCTGAGTTCACTGTGCACTAATCGATTAGTCGCAGATTATGTACAATTTTACTCAACCAAGATTTTTTTTTGGTTGACTACAGCTCTAGCGGAGCCTTCAGGAGCAGTTTGGGGTTCAGTATTTTGCCAAAGGACTCTGTTTCACCTGCTATAAAGAGCTAAAACAAGATTCCAGAGGAGAGTTTCATGTATGTTTGTGCGCATATCAAGTATACATGTGCAAAACACTTTTCAAAAATTCCACCATTTGCATCTTTTTTTAATAACTCAGGTTACTTTTCCTGCACTTATATTTATTTAAGCACGACACACTTTAGATGTTTTAGTTTCCTTTTGTTTATTTATCTATTTATGTATAATTTCAACCCGTTCCTGTGATGTGTGTATTCTTTAGTCTTATAGATACGATTAGAGCAACATCTAAATAAACCAGCCTCCTGTTATTTAAAATATAAATATGGTTATAGAAGCTTTTCCATCCTGATAGGAACAAAATTAAAGAGAGAAATTTAATACTCAGAATATTTTAGGCCACAAAATTGTTAGATTTGAGGATGTGGAATATCAGCCAAAGTTATTTTTATTTTATTAACGTAAAAAGTATCAAGATTTTACACTATAAAAAGTAAAAGTTTCCCATTTCAATTGAAGATATTATTGTTCTTTTTGAGAATTTGTTTGCAAATTTACCAAATTAGAGAGAATCAACTAAACTTTGGGCCATTAATTAACAATTAAATAAAGTTTCTAATAACACACACTGCCAAATTGAGCTAAAAATGTACCAATGATCAACATAAATGGGTATGATTTGTTCTTTTTGCTTGTTTTTTCCTTTTTAAAAGCAGCTGAATGTGACGCAGGACGAGAAGAAACACCTGTGAATCTCCTCTAAAGGACCCGAAGCAGGAAGAATTATCGGCATCAAATATCACCTCCGATCTAAAGGAAATCTTTTTAAGGTTGTTCTTACTTCTACTTTTAGTATTTAACACATTAAGAAGATACACAGAACTTCAAATATCTGATTCCTTCAGATCTTCAGGTTTTAAGTGTCTGGTGTCACGACGGAGAGGAGAGCGACGGGAAGCCTGTTGAATAAGAATCGCCAGCGTTCGTCATTCGCTTTCAGCTGGAAGCTCCACTGCAGACGGATTAGAGGGTGTTTGATGCAGGTGTTTTTAGAAGTGCGGGGGATGTTACTGGAGGTTAAGAGGTATGCTGGGAACCGTGTGTGTGTGTGTGTGCAGAGGAAAGGAAGCAAACAGACCAAAACACACACTTTAAGTCTAATATAACATCTGTAGAGCTTTATCTGTGAATCACACTTGTAATAAAACGCTAAATATTAAATCTGTTTCATTCGGAGGATCTTTGCGTGTTCGTTTGGTGCTTCAGTTTCTGCAGCTCTTACCTTAAATAGCTCCAGAAAACGTGGTCAGAGCCTGTCAGGTAAAAGATGGATTTCCTCCTCGGTGGCCATGGACACAATTAAACTTCACTCTATTACTGTTTCTGGATTCATCCACTATTGCTCTACTTTATTAGATTTATTATGGGCGAGGGTTTCGCTCGTTTATCAGCGTGACAGCAGCTGTGCCGGCGTCTGACATCTGGCAGGTTTTCAGCCGCCGTCGATGGGAACCATGTTAAAAAACCACGATCTCCTCCCTCCGCACGCTCACCTGCCCCTGTAGACGAATTTCATCGGCTCCACCGCCAGCGCCGTGGCAACGATGTCGTCGGCGTTGTGCCTCCGTCCGCTCACCATGATGAGTCCGTCCATCTTGCCGGTGATGAACACCAGGCCGCCGGGCCCGATGAAGCTCAGCAGGCCGGTCCGCACGAAGGCGTACTCGCTGATCAGCCCCCCGCTGGAGCTCACCGGGTAAACCTGCAAAACACACACACACACTCAGGCATTCAGCTGCAGGGAGGGGTCGCCATGGCAACAAGCCAGCACTAGAGCTGCACGACAGAGAGCCGAAATCAGATATGACTTTTTTTTTTTTTTTTTTTTTAACTTAGTGCCTTTTGTATCGATAACGTCACACTGCTGCTGGTAATAAAGTGGATTTAAATGTTCAGCCGACGTCTCAGTTTAATGAAAAAACAAATATTAAGATGAAAATAAGATTAATGGTTCGCTCCATGAATAATCGAAACACGCTAGAGCATGAAGTGACGTCATTAAATGCCTTGATGTGAGTGACCAACAGTCCACAACCCAAAAATATTCAATGTACTGCAATGAAAGATCAATGGTTATGATTAATAATCCTGTTTACAGGTGTCATATATGTTAGTTTGATTATCTAGAGAGAGCTTTGTTTACTTCCTGTTGTTATGTTCCATTACTTTTAGGTCAATAATAAACTAGTGAGAGATCTCGTCATGTTCATGTTACACAAGCTTACGAGTTAACGAGATTAATTGTTTGCTCTATAAATAATCACAACATGCTGGAGTGACGTCATTAAACGTCTGGATGTGAGTGACCAACAGTTCATAAGCCAAAAATATTCAACGTATTATAAATTCTTATGATGTAGGAGCAAGAAAACCAGCAAACATTTGGCATTGATGCTTGAAAAATAACTTATGATTATAATAGTTAATTCAGTCAACTGATCAATTAATCCACTAATTGTTGCAGCTCTGTTATCACAAACAGAGACAGACCTGCAGAAATAATAAGTTTAATCCATTATATTGTGATTTTTCACAAACAACGTGAACTCTGTCCCCTCAAACTCCCAGAAATATTGTTTCTTCTCTGCACCGTCAGTTACACATGTGCACATGTTTATCTTGTGCACACACTGAGAGTAACATCAAATAATACACATATCCTACTTACTCCGACTACGAGCATAGTCACATAAACATTGAGTGTGTGTGTGTGTGTATACGTAGCCGATGTAACGATCACGCGGCGCCTCACCTCAAAGGTGTTCTTGGTCATGCCGGTGAGGCCGTAGTAGGAGGTGCCGGTGGCGATGGAGCAGACGCAGAGCTCGCCGATCTCATCCGTCTGACAGAGCTGAGGGACGCCTTCAGGCTTCACCACGCACACCAGGCCTGAGAGAGAGAGAAGGGGCGAGAGACAGAGAGACAAACAGAGAGAGAGAGAGAGAGAGAGGCGATAATAAGACACTTTTACTGAAACTTTTAGCTGTAATGGTCACAAATAATTAGACGTTCTTCTTCTGGAGCAACATACGGAGTCATTTCGGTGCAAAGAGGCAGGACACCTGCTCTAATCCGAGCACAAACTGACCTTTTTTTTATTTCTTCGCTAAATTAAAAACAAAAACAGGTGCTTCGCTTTAACTCCAGATCTGATTCGCCCCGTCATGTTTAACCTTGTGAAACACCTTTTTTCTTTCTTCTTCTTTCCCCCCTCAGAGATACAATATTAATCTTCTCCAGCTGAGAGATCTGATTAAATACAGACCTTGACCTTTGAACACAGTCTGAGATTTTGACTTGTTTCCATACACAAGGGGAGAGAGATGATGATGATGATGATGATGATGATGATGATCCCACCTGTTACAGTTTTCACTCCGCTGCACCTGTTTTTTTTGCAGGCGTCTTAGTCACACGCTTAAAATATGTTGTTCTGACCCGATTATGACGTCTGTGTCGACCTAGAAGCGAGTTACTAGAGGGGAAGTGGATTAGCAGGTAACATTTTTAAAAAAAAAAACAGGAAGCGGCGCCGGGTTTAATTCATTAATATGTCGGATTATGTTATTGAGAGTTAAGAAAGATCAATCTCAAAGATGACATTTATGGATTTGAAACGCTCTATTTCGGGAGGAACTATTCAGGTTCCTCGATGAAAGTGACACTTTAATCCCCCCTCCCTCCCTCCTCTCCCCTCCACACCCTCCTCTCCCCTCTCCCTATCTTCCTCTGTGGTGCAGCAGGTGTAGTTCCCGCGGCGAACACCGGGCGGCGTGAGATCACAGGGAAGCAGTGATGTTTTTGTGATTAGCGGCGGTGGCAGCCCCCCCCCCCCGTGCGTTTGATCACCAGGGGGGGGGGGTTTACACGTTCTCCCCTCTCTCTCTCTTTGCAGATTACTGCCTTCTTTGTGGATTAGAGGAGACAGACCTTCACTTCCTCATGTGTGCGGATTCTGTTTACATCCTTTCATTCATCTGGATCGACGGACTCGACGGGGAAAAAACAAGATTAATTGTGGTTTTCTGCTGCACCCTGGATAAAAAAAAAAAAAGTCTATTCACAGGGATGTAATAACACTGTAAGTACACCGTGTGTGAATTAAGGTGATAACTCTAACTATTAAAAAGAAATAAAGCTCACATAAGAGTCTAAATGTTTCTCTCACAGCTTATTCTTAGTTGTTAAATTGTGATATTAGTTGTTTTAACTTATTTAAAACCTCAAGCTTCATATTAAATGATGATATGTTCGGGACAAACTGAGAATACTGGTGTTATTGTGGATTTAAGAGTTAATTTAATGGGTTAAAACACGCTGTAATAGTCGAGTTAAGAGCTGAAATAATTAGTCAGTGAACCCAGATCGACATGAAAGTGATCAGCGACAGTTTTCATTATAGATTAAAGTAAATATTTGAGTGAAATCTCACTGATTCTCGCTTCCTAATGTTCATATTTTCAGGGGTTTTTCCTGTTTTTATCTGCCAGTGATTTGACTGAACTGAGAAAATAATCAGTTTACTAATCAATAACTAAATAGTAAATAGTTTTTAATTCTCTTAAACTGAATGTAAGAGTGTAAATAAAGTGACAGGATCGCTCATCAGGACCTCAGCAGATGATTTATTATGTTCTTTATTATCTTGTTGAAACTATATGTGGAGATATTTTCCCAGGAGTTGATTGGTTTACTCTCCTCTCTTTGTTTTTTTCTTCTTCTTTGAAACTCTTAAAAAAGCAGAACCCACTTAACTCGCTCGGTTACGAGGAGAGAGAGAGAGAGAGCTCCTGAAATTGGACGTTAATGAAACGGAGAGGTGTCACGCTTTCACACCCTTTGCAACAAATTTTACCATTTAATGGGACTTAATGGATTTTTTCGCTATTCGTTGCGTGACACCGGTGAAGACCTGCGGTGTCACTCCTCAGAGGAGGAGAGAAGAGCTCAGGTGGTCACACGTTTATACGAGCACGCACACGTCATTTAACACAACGTGCATCCTTTCCTCTTTAATACTGACTGTACATCATTTCTCTTTATTTTAATTCACTTTCAGAGAATCATGTTTGAGGTTATGTGTTGAAATAAATGATTTTAAAGGAGCGTTAACTTTTGCAGCTGTGCAGGAATTTAAACATCGACCCGATCAGACACTCGGTGACTCAAATGTGTCTCTTTGTTACGGACGCATCATCCGGTATCACCAAAAAAAAAACAAAATCTTCGACGCACATCAGTGGGTGTTTGACGGAGCTCAGGCAGAATAACATTTTAATCAATAACATGATTAAACTGACGAAAGAAGTGACTCATCTACACCTGCTTTTTAATGACTTTCTCACTTCCTGCTGTGACAAAACACCCGTTTATCACTTTTGAGAAGTTTCTCCCGACGTCAGAAACATCCTCCCTCAACTATTGAGATAGTAAAACACACACACACACACACACACAGACGTACCTCCTGGTGTGACGGTGCCGACGTCCTGCACGGTGAGCACCGACAGACGTTCCTCTGTGTCGACTCGGACGACGCCGTAGCTCAGACCCTGCATGGACAGGACGCCTCGGCCCGGAGGCTGGCTGCTGTCCTCCACTGGCCTGGAGACGACACACACACACACACACACACACACACACACAGTGAAGCGTTTGTGCATGTTTGCATACAGCAGGTGAGTGTGTGATTTGTATATTTGCATATTTCTGAGTGCATGTGCTCAAATGTTTGCATATTCATGTCTTTTTGTGTATGTAAAGTAGGTGTGTGTGTGTGTGTGTGTGTGTGTGTGTGTGTGTGTGTGTGTGTACCTCCTGATGGCCACCGTCAGGGCCTCGGGGGAGCTGGCGCAGGGACAGATGACCTCGCCTCTCAGCCCTTTAGTCTGAAAGACGTTGAGGAAGGCGTCGCAGGACGAGATGGACCCTGACGGACAGAAACAGGAAGAGACTGTGAGAACGACTCGGATCAGGAAGACGGAAATCAAACAACCATCAGCTGAGTTTCTGTAAAGATGAATCAAATACGTCGTTTCCCTGAGTGACAACAGAACTGTTTTATCTTTAATAACTGCATCACTGTCGAACATTTTCTTTTGTTTTCAGAGCAGAAATGAAGACGATCCTTCCTGCCGTCTGAAAAACCTCCAGTTCAACGTCCACGTTTATAAGTCTGTCGCCAAAAAGTGTTGAAATGATGAGTCAGGAATCAAAATAATAATACATACTCAGTGTGTGCTGTAACTTATATTCATAATATACTGTTTTTACTTATTGTACAAGAAATTTTTGTGTTTTTTTTTGCTTTGTACTGAATAGAAAATGATTTACGGAGACGGACGTCAACAAAACTTTCAAACTCGACAGTAAAACTTGTATATTTTTATGGGAAAAGAGCATCAAACAACAGTATTAATAGGATCCAAACTGTCCAAAATACTCTCAACTCAAAGGTCTACTTACTCTATTAGCTTTTTCTGGAGCTTTAAATATAAATCTCACTATCTTCATCAGCAATATATACTTATATTTGTGACTTTTTTCCTCCAGAAACCTGCTTATAATGAGTTTGTAATATGAATAAAGATAAATAACCTCCATTATTTAAAAGCATTATGTGATGAAACAGATTTTCAATGAGCGCCTTTTGAAATTGTATCAATTTTGTATTTAATGTTTTTGTGTTATAATCTGACATCTGAGTGAACGCAGCTTATATAAGAAGTAAAGAACATTGTACTGAGCTGAGAGGAAGCACAGATGAGATGCTGCAGATTATATTTAAGGACCGGTTGTTGCACTGAACCTTCGTGCAGACGTTTGACTCCTTAGATCAGAATAAACGTGCTCGATCGGATCACGAAAGCATCGGTGTTTTGGACTTTAAGCTCACGTAGCTCTGCAGTGTTTTTTCTTTGTATCTGTTCTGCTGGTATTTAAGGATTTCCTGAGTCTACTTGTGTTTTCTGTGTTTTTTTTTTTAGTCGTCTGTTTGCACTCTTTCTCTCCTGTGTTCATTTACTCCTCCTCAGCCAGACAGCCAATCAGCTCTCAGCCTGCCCTCGTCTCTCTCTCTCTCTCTCTCTCTCTCTCTCTCTCTCTCTCTCGCCTCCTCTTCTCAGTTCAGTTTGTATTTAAGATCCTGGTTCAGTCTCTGCGTTGTTCGGTTTTAGCTCTGCCACCACTCGAGCCTAAAAAGTTCAGTTTCTGTGCCTGATTGTCTTCTCCGTTCTGGGTCCGACTGCTCCGCTGCACCTCACAGGACTGTTGTGTTCTTTCAGCTTTAAATGAAGGTTTAAATAAGATAATAAACATATAAAATGCATCGTCACGTGACAATAATGCCACTAAATGCTGGCTGTGATGTAAAGTGTTTCACGTCTTGATACCAGCAGCTGCCTCCTCACGGTCTGCAAATAATAAAAAAAACATTATAGAATTTGTAGTTAATGGTCCGAACATAGAAAAGCACCAGCACGGACCAGAGAATGACATCATTTCCTGGTTTCTTGTTGCCGTATTTCAGTTTTTTCCGACTCCCAATTAGGCTGATTCCTATTCCTGTGGAGTGACCCAGTTTCCCCGATTTCCCGGGAGAATCCATCCATCTCCCTGACATTCTCTGTCTCAAACACGCCCGTTAAGCGAGTGAGGAGTGTGTGTGATGTGGTGTGTGTGTGTGTGTGTGTGTGCGGAGGAGGCTGAGCGGTGACATTACAGGGGTTTGATCCGTCGGCCACCAGCAGCATGCGCAGCGAGCTCAGGTTGATGTCCTTCTGGTCTTTGTGGGCCACGAGAGCCCAGTGCATGTCTCTGGACTTCACACAGGCCACCTTGGCTGCATGGGGGAGATGGAGACACACACACACACACACACACACACACACGCAAGAAGACAGACAGACAGACAGAAAGGAAATTAGCATTTAATCTATTTGACAGACAGGTGAATGGAGTGAGTTGACTGAGCTGAGTGACAGGTGGAGTGTGTGTCTGACCTTTGTACTGGCAGACTTTCTGGATCCATGACAGAGGGTTGACCTTCATCAGCGAGTACGGCACGCTGATCACGTGCATCATGTTCATCACACTCTGCATGGCACACACACACACACACACACACGATGACGCATTAACATTTAAAGATGGAAAGAACTCCTTTTTAAAACTTGCACAATTACTCGTTTTTCCATTTTAAGTCGTTCCTGACTCGGCTTGAGTCAGTTTGACAAAGTCGTTATCGCCTGGATTTTGTCATTAAATGATTAAAATACAGGATTTAATTTGTAAAAATGCTTCTGCGGCTCAAATATTACCTACAAAAGCTTTAAAAAAGTAACATAATTAGTTTGCCGCCCTGTCTTCGCTGCTTCTACTCCCACCTTTTAGTGCACAGGGTGTAAAAATAAACAGGAAATGAAGGTGATGAACTGTGACCTCTGACCCCTATCGTGCAGGTCTTACCGTCAGGATGCCGTGCCACAGACCCACATCCTTCTTAAAGTCCAGAACGTTCACTATGGTCTCAGCTGCAGACGGAAAGCGAGAAAAAAAAAGGAGTTAAATCATTAAAGTATAACCTGTAGAAACTCTGTGTGTGTGTGTGTGTGTGTGTGTGTGTGTGCGTGTGCGTGCGCCTACCCTCGGTGTAGCTGCAGGACTGGGTGAGAGCCTGGCAGTGTGTGAGCAGAGCGATCCTGGTCACTGTGACTCCCAGCACGCTGCCGTCCTTACAGGTTTTATACTGACAGATGGATCGTTGAGATGAGAGAAAAGAAAAAGACGCTTTCAGTGCAAATCATCAGCCTGCTGAAGCTCGTCGGGTCTAACGAAACCCTGATTTTATCTCCAGCTATATAAAATATAACCATTTCAAAAGGGTAATTTGTTAATTTTTAAGGTTGTTTTTATGGAAATACATTGAACCAAACTAAGCTAAAGGTCAATAAACTGCTCTAAACTGAGACTTTCATGTGACATCACACTTTAAATACGCTGAATGCTTTACTTAAAGACCCTCCACACATGTTTTTAGACATATAGAAATACTCTTGTATGTCTAATTACCTCATTAAGAACATTTCAAACGGCATCTTCTTCTTCTCCTCAATAAAAAAAAACTTCAAAAGTTTAACTGCTGAACACAAGATGCGACTTCTCAGATGATCTTCTGAGCTGTATTTGCATATTCATGGGTTCTGGATTAGACCGAAGTAAGTTTTTTTTTATTAACATCATTGAACTTTTGTGTAAAACAAGCTTTTTAACACACATCTGGAGGGATCTTTAACCACATTAAGATGAACTAAATACACACTAACGCTGCAGAAACATGTTCTTATAGAAACCAAGCAAAGTTTCATTTGATTTATTTATATAGCAACATTTTATTAGATAAGATTAGATTACTATTCGTCTTAATTCACAAACAAACTGTGTTCACATACATGGAAAACTAAACTTAAACATATAAATGAACGTTTGTTATATTAAATTCTTGCCAAATGAACGATCATGTGACTCTTCTAGACTTTCCAAACGTTATCAGACCGAACGGATCAAACTCTTGATATTGAAACGAGTCGTTTTTATGGAGGTTAAAACAGTTTATCCACCGTTTTACAGCCGGTATGTTTCTACCGGCCGTCTGTGTGTGTGTGTGTGTGTGTGTGTGTGTGTGTCATCGCATGAGAGCGCCGCACGCGTGTGTGTGTCAGGCCGGGATTCAGAACAAATGAGGCGTTGTGGCTCATCGCCGCAGGGTTGAGCGGAGGTGTGCGCTAGAACGTAACCGCTGTGAAACAATCAGAAAATAACCTTTTATTGATCTGATTCGCCGCCGCTCCCTCTCTCCATTCGCTCTCTAGCTCGCTCAACCACAGCCGCTCTCTCTCTCTCTCTCTCTCTTATTTTTTTAAAAATAAGTCAGGAAGCTGATTTTGGTAACGCCACTGCCAGGAGGGGAAGACACAAGTCCTGCACTTCCAGCTTTAACGTAATTGCATAACATAAAGCTAAAACAGCAGCCCTGTGGTTGACATGGCGACCAGAAGGAGACACTTTTTTTTTTTTTTTAGCCTGTTAGCTCACCTCTATGTAAGCGGTGTCGTTGTTGGCGTCTTTGATGTGAGGGAACCAGTCTCTGGGAGGTTTGGAAAGGTGCTTCGACTCCGTGACGAACCACAACAACTTGGGCCAACCTGCAGGAGAGACGCAGAGAGAGAGAGACAAGAGTTATCTGATAAATATGATGAACACAGCTCGCTCCTCTACTCTCTGACTCGTCCTCTTCTTCTCTCGTTACATGAACAGACCGGCCGAGCGGCACCTCCCCCCCTCCCTCCTCACAGAGAAAACAATCCCGCTATGATTGATGAGTTTCAATCTCACCTTTGAACTGTGGGATCTCCCCTGTTGCGCTCTTGGGGAGGCCCTTATGGCAGGCGTCACTGGTCAGCGCCACGGTAACGCCACAGCTTCCCAACAGGAATCCAATCTGCTGACTGCCGGCATCCTATTGGACGGAGAGAAAGAGAGAGTTACACCAACACATAATCACTTAAAACATGACACAGCATGCATCTTCTTCTTCAGTTGCTTTCAATAAATAAATATAAATTCATTTGTGTGTGTTTCATCTTTCACACACAACCTCTGCAGAAACACACACACACACAGCACAAGTGTTGCTGCCGGCTGCATTTCTGCTGCACTCTTTCTCCAAGTGTAACAGATATTTTATGGAAAATCCTGCAGCAGGAATGCAGGATGCTCGGGTGGAGGGATGTGAGGGGGGGAGGTGTTCAAGAGAGGCGACCGACATGCAGCTTGAATGCATTTTCTGCTGCAGCAGTGATCGTTCTGCTAACCACGCTGACCCTGCAGCGGTCACACGGCTGCACAGACACGTGCCGAAGAGGCTCCAGAGCGAACAGCTGACTGTGTTAAAATAACCAAAGTGATACGACTGAGGACTGAAAAGTGTAAAAGTGGGAGTTTCCATCTTTCATGAGTTGCAGGTAATCACTGGATCTCGGCGGTTGAAGGCAGCGAGATCAACAGTTGTAACGTAATTAGTTGATTTCCTGTGATGTCGGGCAGCTGGAGGGTTTGTTTCTGGTGTTTCTGGCTTGTTTTCCTGCTCAGACGGCGATATACTTGTCGCAGGCGAACAGCGGACCTGTTGTTTAAACAGTCCGCTGTTCGCCTGAGACGTCCGCACAAACCAGGACTGAAATCAAACTCAGCGGGAGTCTGGAGTCTGATTCTCTCCTGAGTACGATGTGAAAAACAAGACCAGACAGGATAAAAATAAACGGCCCGACCTCCCGCAAAGAAACCAATCAAGCTAAAGATCGGCGACGGAGAGCGTTTGATTCTCCGCACAGGACAGCCCGTTGATGCGTTACCTTGCGACTCAGGGGCACCTCTATGGGAACAGGGACCACCTCGGCCAGCAGACAGCCGTAGAAGGCCACCATGAAGGCCACGGGGTCGTTGTTAGGGAACACCAGCGCCACCTGTGGGGAGGAGACAGCGGATAGGGTCAGAGATGCTATGAATATGTAGTTTCTTAGCCAACAAATAGATGTAAAGTTGTTTTTTCTGTGAGATAAATACAACTGGTGCACCCTCAGCTCTTCCTTTTATGAGTTTTGATACAAATAATTTCAAAATAAGGCACCAGGAAGGTTTAAAAATGACCATAATTATAAGTTTAAGGAGGTTATAGTGTCTGAATTTTAGTTGTGTTTAAAGGAAAGCACTTTTTCTTGCTAAGATTTAGATGAAAAGATCAACATCCCTCTCACATCTGGACTGAGAATATGAATCTACAGTCAGCAGCTGGTTAACCGAGCTCAGTGTGAAAACCGTAAACGAGGGGAAACGGCGAGCAGCTCCGTCCAAAAGGTCACAAAATCTGCCCGAAAACCTCTAAAACTCACTAATTAACACGTCAGATCTCACATGTTTAAATCTGTGGAACAAAGATGAGGGTTATGTGCAGGAGCACTCCTCAGCCGCTGGTTGGAGTTGCCGCTGGTTGCTTGGCAACTGGCTCAGGCCAAGAAAACGGTCCGACACATAACTCCCTGTGAAACCACCAGATGTCTTTTTTTTTTTTTTTTTATAAGGGCTGCAACTCGACTTAATGATCATTTCATCGATTGATCTGCTGTTTATTGTCTCAATGAATCTGTTAGATGTCAGGAAACAGTGAAAAGACGTCTTACTTTGTCCGAGCAACAGTTTAAAATACAAAAGATATTCAGTTCACTGTCATCTAAGACAAAGAAAAACATTTTAAAGCATTACATCACACTTGAGAAGCTAAAAACATCTAATTTTCTGGCATATTTACCTTTAAAAAATGAGTAAAATGATCATTTGATCACCACAATAGTCACTGATTCATTTAGACTTTGTTTTTTCTACATATTAAACTAATAAGATAATTAATTAGCGAGCCAGGCTAGTTGTTTCCAGCTGTTATGCTAAGCTAAAGCTAATCAACTTCATATTTAACTGACAGACATGACGTTGGTATTTTCCCAAAATGTCGAACTATTCCTTTAAAAACATGTGATTACACCTTTCAAAATAAAAGCACAGATTCAGACATTTTATATCACTTTCACAAACAGACGTAAACAGAAAAGGAAACGACGGTCTTGCATTGCTGAATCATTGCAGATAACTTATAACTGAACAAACTGACACACGGCCGCCGCGGTGAAATGAGCACGAAGGAGGAGCGTGACTCACCCGATCGCCCGGTCGCACCATGGGCTCCTGCTTGCTGCCCAGTTTGTGGAGGATGTTGTAGGCAAGCTTGATGCTGCGAGACCACAGCTTCCCTGTAGGGAGCGGGGGACACAGGATACGAGGGTGTGAGAGAGAGAGAGAGAGAGAGAGAGAGAGAGAGAGAGAGAGAGGGGCAGGATATGAGCGTTGGTGTTCTTGGATTTCTATTTTGAGGACGTGCAGTCGATAAAAGAAGAAAAAAAAACCATGTCAAACGATGACATTTAAGAGTTTTAAGCAATCTGGAGACTCTTATTGTTTTTGGCATCAATGCCTATATGTTTACAGCTAATATTTATACAGTGTGTGTAATATAGTATGTGTGGGTCGGCTGAGTGTCTATTTATGGTCTTAATGTTGTTACACAAGCTTTTCAACTTTATGATTAATATTAATTAGTTTTACTGCTGTTTAATCATGAAAAAAGACACAGATTATCAGCTTCAACCTGCAGTAAAATAGTTCAAGTGTTAATATCTGACTTCTTTTCACCTCTGATTGTGAATTATTTGAGCTGTTTGACTCAACTTTGTCACAAAACTCGAAATCCTTTCTGTTTTTTCACAACATGGCAGCAAAGAAAGGATGTGATCAGTCAAATTCTGGTGATCTACAGGAATATCTTTACATTATTTTACAGTTAAAAACTCCTCATTTATCTTCTTTAGCTACTGTCTCTTTAAGGCCCGCCTCCTGATGAGCCCACTCTGCTCTGATTGGTCGGCTCCAGGAAGCTTCCTCCCGCTCTGGAGGCTACGTAAACAAACTTCTAAAATACATCTGCGTGATCTGAAATCAGCACAAAGGTGGGATTCATGTATGTTGTTTATGAATATATATATTACAATAATAACTTTATTTGTATAGCACCTTTCATACATATTAAATACACATTAAAATACGGTGAAACTGGGTTTAATAGCAATAAAATTTCATATAAGATTAAAAGAAACAGACTGCTTATAATATATTAAGTATATCTGAAAGCACAGAAGCTCCACATTTGGTAGAAAGTGTTAAATGTTCTTCCACAAGCCATTAAAAAAGTTAATTTAGTCTCAAAAGCCCTTTTTTTAAAGCGTCCAGAGCAGCTTGGAGCTAAAATAAACTTACAGCTTATTTTACTGCAGTACAAATAAATAAAGTAAACAACAGAGCGAGCGACATGAGGTTACCATATGTGAGGACGTAGAGGGGCTTCCCTGCCGTGTCCAGGCTGGTGAGGCAGGGGGCTTTCGGGGAGATGGTTCCCCAGCGTTGGAGCGCAGCCTCCAGGGAGGGGGGCCAGTTGGTGACCACCCCCAGCGCCTCGCCACGCACCGGCATCATCTCCGCCCCCTCCGGTCGAGGCTGATTGGGGTCCGGCTGCTGGACTGGAGACGGAGAGACAGATGGTGTCATCGGAGTTTGTTTACGATGGAGAAAAAAAAAACAGGAAGCTGTAATCAAACTGATAATTAATTAAGTGTAGATGTGACACAGATGTAATGTGTAAACTGTGACTGGACAGCTGATTCTCTTTAATATGTATCTCAGCCAGTAAGCAGTAAGGATGAGAGGGGAAGGATCTGGCAGGATTCAGCCTTGAGCCGGTGTCATAAAAAGTGATTCCTGTGTGAACTGAGAGTCTTAACCGCAACATCAACCCCTTAAACTCTGCTTTATCTTGCATGACCACACCACAGTTATTTACAACGTGCTATAAAATGCATTCAAGAGATACCTGGAGCTGAAAACATAACATTTTTTTTTTCTACAAAAACTAGAAAAGAGACGTTTCAGCAGTCTTGACTCTTTATATAAAGATCTTTACTCAAACAGGAAATCCAACCCCTCCACCTGACCATCCTGCAGGTCAAAACCTCGTACACAGCCGGACCGTGTTTGAAACGCTGGAAGCCTTTCAGTTTGAAACGGATACAGGAAGTGGCGGCCAGTAGTGTAACTTCATCACTCAGTCACAGACTTTTTTTTTTTTGCTTTTATAGGGGTTGGACTCGCTGTTGCGGTCCGGCCCAAAAAAATGTCAGCGATACATTTATAAAGAGAGAAAAATGTTCTGATTTTTCTGCATAATTTCGTTCACAGTTGAAATCTAAACAACATATTTCTTCTTTCTTTAAGTGTACATTTCCAGAACCACGTCGGACGCTTGTTCCCACCAAGGATGGATACTTCTTGTGGGGTTTTTATTCCAACCACAAAAGCCAAAACACTAAAAATAATGACAGTTATATTACTATTATTACTGATTATTACTTCCTTTATTTCCCTGCCTGAAGCCGCCCTGCGTCATCTGTGCTCAAAAACGATCCAGGAAAGGACTCTTCACCTTCAAAAGGAGCAAAATAAACGCATCCAGATTACTTCTAATTGATCACAGTCCTCGGCTGCTGCTGAGCTCTCGGCTCCAGTGTGTGTTCAGGTACCATAGCTTTATTTTACACTAGTCTTCACCTACCAGCACAGGCTCTGAAGCCATTTAAGAGGTATTTTTTATCTAGTGAAGAACCTTCAAGTACGTCTGCTGATGTTTTCTTACTGTCAACAAATCCCATGAACAGACGCAGACCATCGTATCATCTGCTCGTACATGCTGGAGAAATTGTGGAGCTGCCCAAAGATACAAGGGTTTTGGGAGGATACCCAAAGAACAATACAGCATATCCTCGGACTGCAGATCCCCCTAAACATGTATGACTCTATACCTTCTGAGGATCCTAATCATCATTGGTTACAAGCGGACCCTCCCCTCCCACACTTAACAGCTGGCTGGAAACTGTTGAAGAGATACACGAGTTGGAAAAGTTCTTGCTGAGACTGAGAGGCGACTTGTACGCCACAAGATGGTGGAAATGGTTCTTGTTGAAGTAAGGAGGGCAGTTAGGGACTAAACTAAAACTCAAGTCAAAAGGTTTTCTGTGGGAAACCAATTAAACATGCTTTGTTTTATGTACTGTAGAAATTCATATCCACAATTTGTACATACCACATTTGTGTATGTATGTATGTGTAAGATATTAAGTGTCTGGTTGCTATGACATTTCAACTTTGTGCTGTGCCACTGTTCTGTTGTCTTGCTTGTTTGTGATGTTTTGTTAAATCTAAGTGGAAAAGACCAACAAACCAACAACAGAATCTGTTCCTCCTACTGAGTATTATGCATCTAAAGCCTGATATATGTTATCCCTCTGAGCCGTTGTTGTCCAGAAACCATTAAAAACACATCAGTGAGCCACACCGCTGCACTGGCTGACATGTTCCTTCGGCCAGAAAAACACTCACAGGAGCACCGAATGTGGCTGGAAAAGGTTTCCTCCAGTTTGTTTTAAAGGTTTATGTCTTCAGTAAGGAAGTCAGAACATGCCGAGAGACGGACCGGTCGGTTTTGAGCTTTTCATGGGACTTGTTGACAGTAAGAAAACATCACCGGAGCGCCGTGGTAGTTGAATGGTTACATCGCATGCGACATCCACCACAACATCTCCGGTTCAGCTCCGCCTGAGGACCTTTGTTGCATGTCATGCCCCCCCTCCCTCCTCCACCTCCTCCTCCTCCTCCCTCCTCCTTCTCTCCCAGCTTGTTTCCTGTCTGCTTCTCTACTAACAGCTGTCGATTAAAGGCGAAAAACTTTAAAAATAACTTCCCTGTCGCCTCCCTTTGGACTTTAAAAGAAAGGATCAGGTGATGTAACTAAAGACAGACAGACAGACAGACAGACGGCAGCCTCTAACCCTCCAGAAGTTCGTCAAAGTCATCGACAAAGAACTCTCGTAGCGGAGGTCTGCGAGGCTGCTTCAGCGTGTTCACGAGCTGCTGGATCTTAGCCGACACACGACTGCTGACTGGGACACCTGCAAGGAAAACCACAAACCACACACATGCAGGGAGACATGAGTATCACGGCAACCACAGCATCACCTTCCCTTCAATCCTCGGTAATTTATGGTAAGATGGACTAGATGAGGGCCTTAAGGACTTAAGAGGCAGCGCACACACACACACACACACACACTGTAAAGAGCTTCTTAACGTCTGCCGTCCATGGCGATGAAGATGATGCTGAATACATTTTAAAGTAACTTTGCATATTTAACTGTAAGTTACACGCTGAATATATGCACATTACATAAGTGTAAATGCTTTAATCTATACAAATAAATATGTTTCAGTGTGTTTATTTGTTTACTGGATGTTTTATACTTGAAGAAAGTAAACTTTGATTGAGTTTAAGTTTAAGAAAAAGAAGCAACAAACACACTGTTAATATAAAAAGATGGAAATACACAATCATAAGCGAGGGGAGAGGAAGGAAGAGTGATGACTGATCAATTATGCTAATCAAATGCTGATTTAATTCATGCGTTCTGTTATTTTTGTTTGATTTTCTTCTTTATTTCAACATTGTTTAACAAATTAGATGTGATAAAAAATGATAAAATGACGGACTTGAATGAACAAAATTTTATATATATATTTTCTTGATTAATCAAGCAGCTGTTTGTCTACAAAATGTCAGAAAATAATCATGAAAAATTAAGATTATTGTTTCCTAAAGTCCTTGGTGACATCATCAAATGTGTTTTTATCATAACCAAGAGTCCACAACCTAAAGATACTCAGGTTACTGTCATTTTTTTCTTAAAAAATACCTCAAAATGATAAATCGTTCATCAAAATAGCGACTTGTTTTCTAAGTCATTATAATAATAATGAATAATAAATAAATATAATATCATGCGTTCTGTTATTTTTGTTTGATTTTCTTCTTTATTTCAACATTGTTTAACAAATTAGATGTGATAAAAAATGATAAAATGACAGACCTGAATGAACAAAATTTTATATATATATATTCTCGATTAATCAAGCAGCTGTTTGGTCTATAAAATGTCAGAAAATAATCATGAAAAATTAAGATTATTATCATCAAATGTGTTTTTATCATAACCAAGAGTCCTCAACCTAAAGATACTCAGGTTATTGTCACAGAGGACAAAAAATTTGGACATTTTTTTCTTAAAAAAAATACCTCAAAATGATAAATTGTTCATCAAAATAGTGACTTGTTTTCTAAGTCGTTATAAAAAAGTGAAAATAAATCATCTAAACCAATAAAAACATGTTGTTTTTGATGCTCTCGGCCTCCTGTGAGTGCCGAGGAGTCGCTCGTTAACCTTTGATCATTTCATCTTCAGTCATGATGCTTTATGGGAAACACTTAAAAGCTTAATTTCAGCTTTAAGATGCTTTTTGGGAAACGATGCACGGAGGTTTGCTGGTTCCAAACCCTGAGCTGACTTTAGTGAAGGCAGCAGACTTCCTGTCTTTTCTGCTTGTTGAGCTTCTGCAGTCTTCTGCAGTTAAAGAGCAGCGACGCCTCATCAGCTTTCCCCTGAAACACTAAAAAGAGTAAAAACTCTCGTTCGTCGGGAGGAGCGACATCAACAGACACGGAGTAATTGGTCAGTTCTCTGAGGCTGTGGTCCAATTTAAGCTCATCTCCTGATTAAAGAGTTTCTATTTTTACCCAACAGACTCTTCAGCGAGAGGCTCCGGCGGGGGAGCAGGCTGAAGGCGTTAGCGGTTAAGTCTCACCGTCGCCCGTCTCCATGCGCTCCGCGTTGCCGTACTTCTGCGTGTTCCTGGCGATGGTTCCCATGTTGGCCATGTGGTGACGCTCGGTGTGGGAGTGGGACGAGTCCGACGAGTAGCCCGTCACATCCGGGGGGGGCCGAGTGATTCTCTGGAGGGGGAGAGACGGAGAGGAAGAGAGTGAAGCGGGCAGATGGAGAGAGAGAGAGAAAGAGAGAGAGAGAGAGAGAGAGCAGGCAGACAAAAGGCCAGCAGTGAGTCGCTGTCATTTGTTTTATAGCCTCTAAGACAAATTTAAACACTTTTTTATGGAGGTTTTAGTTCATTTGTATCTGAAATCTGGTGTGGCTGCACAGCTAATCAATACAACACCTGTCTGATACTTAATTAACTGAACAATCACTAACTATCTGGCCATCGTTTCTGATTCCAGCTTCTTAAATGTGAATATTTTCTGGTTTCTTTTATCCTCAGTGACAATAAACTGAGTGTCAAAAACATCTGAGGAACATTTTTCACCCTTTTCAGACAGTTTATAGATCACAAAGTATAAATTTTGTACATTAAACCTGCCGACTGAGACGACAGATGGTTTAATAATAAGTGCAAATCATCTTTTAATGTCTTAAAATCAATATTCAACAGAGCGATGAACACATATATCCTAAAAAAGGAACGCCTCTTCTCTGATCTTCTGTCTGAATTTGGCTTAAAATCAATATAAAAACGTAAGACGTCTGTTTCCGGCCTGCGGAGACGCCAACGTCGGGTCAAACTCTTTTGGTTCGGTGCGTACCGTCTGACTCCAGCGGCGGAGGCCACAGCATGTCGGATCCAAACTCGCAGGATCGTCGCAGAGATCCTCCGTTCTCGGCTACGCTCAGAGCTCCCTTCCTCTTCAGGGACAGGTGGCCGATACCTGTACGAACACACACACACACACACGCCGTAAATAACATTAAAAATCAATGTGGCAGCACGTCAGGTAGAAATGATGAATGAATTATGAATGATAATTGATTGATAGCAATAATAAATGCTGCTATATGAAGAGGCTGCACTGGGGAGGTGAGGAATAAAATCCTTCAGGATATATTGGATTTATATAAACACACACACATCATGTAAAAAAATGCATTCATTCAGATGATCAGATAACTTGAACCAACTGTATAAAAGGGTAAATAAAGGGTTCAATATCTAACGAGAGGCTCCACACATCTGATTAACTGCTAATTTATTTGAGGATTTTTTACAACTGAAGGTCAAAATCAGCTAAATCTTGTGTTATTGTCTCCTTTTATAGCCGTGTTTTAAAGAGAGGCCACGTGTTTAAAATGTAGTTTTGTAGTTTTCTCTGTGAAGATTCATAAATAAAGTTGTTTTTAATCTAATCAAACATCCAACTGGCGAACAGAAACATGTGATTTTACAGAATAGAAACGTGCAACACACATAGACAGTAAGAGGAAGATCAATATGCACCAAACAGCGAATTAATATCAGACTATTTTGACTATTTTGATGATGGTTTAATAGTTTCAGCCATTTTTCAAGCCAAAAATGTGACTATTGGATGTTTCTCCTTGTCGTAAATGACATTTTAAACTGTTAGTCAAATAAAATAAGCAAACTGGAGACCTCTGAGGAACTGTGAGTGCACGTTTCTCACATTTCAAACAGTAAACGATTCATTAAAATAATAAAAAAAAGCTGTTTGTTGCAGCTCTAATGTCCAGACTGTATGCACAATATTTAAATGGATTCCCTCCACATTCATTAAAAGCTGTATGGAGATAAAAATAAAGAGTTTTTAGTCCAGCGAAGTCTTACCGTGGTGCGACTGCGACAGGTGGCTCTGCTGGTGGTGCGACTGGCCGCCCAGGTGCGTGTGCGCCAGGTGCGTGTGCGCCAGGTGCGAGTGCGAGATGTGCGTGTGCGCCAGCGAGTCGGCCAGCCGCCCTGCGTTGCCGCTGCCTCCGCTCTGCGTTGACGAAGACGAGGAGGAGGTGGAGCCCAGGTGGGCGGGGCCTAACTGGGAAGGGCGGCTCATCCAGTGCTCCATGCCCGACATGTCGTCGCCCGGCCCCGCCTCCTCCTCCGAGCCCGACGACGAGTCTGAGCACAGGGGCGACAGGCCTAGTGAGAGTCAGTGACCGCCGTTATTTGTTAACAGAACAACAAATAATCACATGAGACAAGAGAAAAACAACAATACAGGTTGTTTACTGTGAGAAACGCTGAGCTGAGTTCACTAAAATTCACTTTTTATAGTTGTGTGTGGCTGTAAAATGTGAAGAAAACCATGAAAAATGTGCTTTTAGAGGAGAGAAAAGGCTTTATTTTAATATCAAGCAAAGCAAACCTGCCTTAAACGCACAATATGTAATTTCAGCCGCTAGGTGGCTCTCAATCAAAACAATAACAAAAGACGGAGTGTGATGACGGTGTGAAGTAGCAAGGGATCATGGGAGTTGTTGTCTTCATGAGGTTAAATAATCAGCTTCATTGCGGACAGGATAACTCCGGTGTTCATGGTTCCGGACGTCAGATACGGGCTGTTAGCTGAGCTGCTGCTAACACTTGTTCGGCTTTTTCTCATATAACATAAGTTCCAGATGTTTGTCCGGTTTCTGCTGGGAGCCGAATTATCCACAGAAGTCTCCTCTTCTTCAAAATCAAACGTACACGCAGATTAAAATAGTTAAAAATACTACTAAAAGCTGTTTCACCTAAAAAAATCAATATTTCTGCAGCTGTTTGTTTCCCGGAGGGGCTGTTAGCTGTTAGCCGAGCTGTTGCTAACGTTTGTTTATCTGAAACGGTCCGTTACTTTGATTAAAATGACAGATTTCTCTGGGTTTGAAAACTGTTGGAAACATTTGGGATAATGTAAGAACACAACTCAACAACATATAGAACATAGGTCTAGACCTGGGTGACAACAACCTGAAGGTTTCAGGAGAGAAGCTTCTGTCTGGTCTAGTTGTTTTTACACATTTTAATGAGGAATAATTACAGATTATACCTTTAAATAAAAGCTCAAGCTTAAATATTGTGGTATTTACAGTCTAACAGACACTCGTGTGGCGAGTTTCAGGTGACTGCGGCGGTAACTAAGCGCTTTGTTTAGACCGTAAAAGTGCGGAGGTTCATCAGAGTTCAGCGTCTGATTAACGAGGCCATTAATTACACGGTCGAGTGGAGCTTATATGTTAGTTTTATTAGGCGGACCGTACGGTGTTTATGAGAGGAGGGATAAAAATCAAGACAAGTTATCGAGAAGTTTTGCTGCTAAACTAATTAAGGAAGGAATCACATCTCTGAAAAACATATATAAAAAAAAAGATATTTAACATTTAGCATCAGATAACACTGTAATATTCTTATCAGTCTCATCGAGAAGAAGCCGGTTTTCATGTTTAATCATCTGTGGAGGATCTTAAAAACAGTTTATCTGTGTATTAACACCAGTAACTGGACTGGTGCGATGCAGTAAGCAGACTGTGGTGAACTGTGGGGCTTGTATGAGTCGTTACGAGTGTGAACCAAGTGTTGTTTTTTGGCTCATTCTCTCATTTATCTACATTTAAACAGGCACCTCACTTATTACAGTTAAATCGTCCAGTTTACAAACCATTTATTGTGTGATTAGGATAAATATGGGTCATATCTTTACCTTCCTACACTGTGTATTTTGGATTCAGTATCATTATTGAGCTTTAAAGCATCTAAATTGTGTGTAAACTTCACTGGTGTTTTAACTTATTAAAGGAAACCCAGAAAACTAAACACCGACTATTAAATTAGAAAGTATCTATACGGTACGATGGTGGAGACTCAAGGACATACGTATCTACAGGACGGGAACGATGAGGTTTATAATAACGCTACAGCCGGATTCCAACATCGAACGGAGAGCGGAGGCAGCAGATTCAAATGGACTGCTGTAATCATCCTTCCTGTTCATACTGACCATTAGAAGATCCCTTTATGAAGCTAATATGAAGCTTCAGCGTCCAAATGAGTCAAATCAAGTAGACGTTACAGTCTTTTTAGTGGCAAAGTCCCTCTTTTTGTTGCTATACTTCCACCTGCAGCTCAACAGGGAAACACAAAGAGGAGAATCTGATGCTGAATGTGTCAGATATCCACTTGATGTGACTAACTAGAAGCTTTCTTTCACATATGAGTGGGATTGTTCAGGTGTTCAGGTGAACTGTCTTCAGCAGCGGATCATGACTCATCACTTTTCACTCTTCGCTGCTGAGGTTTTATGACCTCTGACTGGACTGACAGGCTCTCCAGACTCTCCAGGCTCGCAGATCCAATATGTCAATAATTACTCAGCTTAAGTAGAAACGGCCACGAGGACACCGAGAAACCCCGCTCCGGGCTGCAGAAGACAGAGAGTTTACTTCTTTAAATCTGAGTTAATTATCTGAGAGGACGACTCAGCGGCTATCAGTCAACGTGAACAGAGACGTGAACTTCAGTTAACGTTCGCTCCAGACTTCGTGTTGCGTTCAGGTACGTGCAGGCTTTCGTTGAGGGAGGGAGGGGAGGGGTGGGACTTCGAGTTTGAGAATTTCCTCAAAAGGTTAAAAAGCAAATTACCTGTGAACAAACTTATTACATTTCCTTCATTAGGATTCAATCAACACCCCTAAATTACACGATCAACTCTCATAACGTTCGATGTAATGAGCTCATATCGGAGGGAAAGGTCAACGCAGCTCTCTCCCCCATTCCAGCACAACTGAGAGAGAAACACTGAGAATCACTAATAATCAGTATTTTTCCTACCACCGTGTGTGTGTGTGTGTGTGGTTTGTTTTTACTGTAAGTCTGTCGGTGCTTCGGAAAATGTGCATGTTTTGCAATTTTTTTTATTTTTTTTTGAACGTGTTTCTGTCAGAAACCAAAAAAACCGTCTGAGAAGCAGAGACACAGCATTACAACATAATCCTGTCTGGGCACTGGGCAGCTGCTCTAGGGGGTCAAATTTTAGGCTTAACGCAAACCCAGTTCAGCCGAGATAACCGCTGCGTGTGTGTGTGTGTGTGTGTGTGTGTGTGTGTGTGTAGATGTGTGGAGAAAATAGTTTATTCATCAGCTCACATTTTCTCCTCTTTCTTTCTCCTCCTTTTGTATTTCAAAGTCTCAAGAAACGCATGTTTAATTATCAAAAGACACTGTGACCTTTAACCTTTTAACCTTTTGCTTGTTTGTACTGTTGGTGTTCTTTCTCGAAGTAAGAAACAAGATTATTTGAAGAGGATTCAACCGACACATTTATCTAGTTTTATGTGATTTCTCAGCTCAGCAGCAACAAGCGTGTGTGTGTGTGTGTGTGTGTGTGTGTGTGTGTGTGTGTCGTCACCTGGAGGTGTGTACGCATCCATGGAGGTCTGCACCACCAGCGAACGTCTTTTGGAAGGCATGGGCACGGCCACCTTCCTCTCCACGTGACGCGCCAACACGGCTTGCACCGCCTCGGTGTGGACGTCTGAGAGAGAGAGGGGGGGAGGGGAGGGAGGGGGAGAGAGAGAGAGAGAGGGGGAGAGAGAGAGAGAGAGAGAGAGAGGGAGAGAGAGAGAGAGAGGGGGGGAGAGAGAGAGGGGGGGAGAGAGAGAGAGAGAGAGAGAGAGGGAGAGAGAGAGGGGGGGGAGAGAGAGAGAGAGAGAGAGAGAGGAGAGAGAGAGAGAGAGAGAGAGAGAGAGGGAGAGAGAGAGAGAGAGAGGGAGAGAGAGAGGGAGAGAGAGAGATTTTCCCGGCTGAGTTCACTGTTTTAACTGCAGCTAAATTAGATATGTGGCAAAAACACCAGTGAAATATCAATAAAAACAACTATAACTGACGATGACTTTGCATTTTCAATATTTTAGCTGGTCTGAAGCAGGATAAATGTCTCCAAAAGGAATCTGCTGCTCATAACTAGTGATGCAATCATCCTTTCTAAATCAATTTCTGATTTATTAACTAGATATGAACACACTGGTTGGTCTCTTTCAGCTTCTGTTTCTGCTCTCTAACCAACTCCTGAGGGGAAATATCTGGCTCTTTAGCTGCTAAATGCTACCAGCTAGCCTACAGGTTAGTGTACAGCGGCTTCTTCTCTCCTGAAAACGACGCTATGAGAGCCGCTGAGAGTGAACCAGAACAGCCGGACAGATAAACAACGAGCTGAAAGTCAACTGTAAAGCTCCGTAAAGCTGCTGATAATTCTCTGACAGCTCAGATGTAGATATGATGGAAAATATTGATTATAGTCGCTTCAAGAGTTTTATAATCCACTTTTATCCATATAAATACATCTTAAGATCCACTGAGCATCCGCTATAAGCACCAACAGAGCTGTTCTGTACCTGATCGGTAGCGTTCGTCTCTCGTGCCAGAAGTTCGCCGCCGGTGGAAACGGGCAGCAGCGGGAGGGCCGAGCGGGGCCCGGTGAGACATGGGCCCCTCCATTCCTACAGAAGTAAACAGACAAGCAGGCGGACAGACAGACACACGCACACATATATATGTGTACATATATATACACACACACACACACACACACACAGAGACACACACACACATGCACATACACGTTTGACAAAAGCAATAGATACAGTGCGAAGAAAAGATAGAAAACAAACATGGAGATGATTTGAATCGGCAGAAAAATCATATTTTTCTGACTTCAGAAAATGAAAATAATTAAAAATAAATAAATAAAATAAAATAAAAAATAATGTGATAATTGTGTTTGCTGCCCTCCGCATGTGTGTGTGTCCCTCAGTATTTCAGTGTCCCCGTGATAAATGATGAACATAAACCAGATTGTGTGATGGATGTGTGTGTGTGTGTGTGTGTGTGTGTGTGTGTGTGTGTGTGTAGGCAATGTGTGACGGCGCGTTCAGATACAGAGGAGAGGGCCCAAGCTGAGCTCTAGGGAGTCTTAACCTACATTCGCTAACGGCAGCAGCTGAATCGATCCGAGTAGAGAACAGGATCATCACATCTGTATTTGTCTTGATACCAGATCGATACTCCAGTAGTGGGAATATTTTATCTAAAAAAAGGAGGGGGGGGGAGGGCGGTGGGTGTGTGTGGAGAGGGGGGGGGGTCAGAGGTTGCTAAATTACCTCCAGCATGTGGGACATATGCCCTGATCAGCTTGGACCTCTTCTTCTCATAACCCTTCTGAGTGATGTCCCCTGCAAACAGATAGATAAAGATAAAGAGTGAGAGAGAGAGAGCCAGCGACGGCTGAGTGGGCTGTTTGGTTTCTTTTGTAAAAAATTTATAAATCAAAATTAATCTGATTCACTTGTTGCAAATTTTTAAAAATCAAGCTTGAGTCGCATGTCACCCAACCTCCTCTGTCTCTCTCAATCATTTAACGTCTAGACTGTTAATTAAAGATAAAAAAATAAAATAAAAAAAGTAAAAAAAATATGAATAAATAAATAAAGTGATGAATAATGATGCAAAATGAAAAAATAATGCAAAGATTTTCATAGTTTTCTTCAACTCATTTCATTGAAAGCTCGCTTTTTTTAGCTTTCAGTCGTATCACATGGTTTTCATCAGCACATGAAAAGCTCCGGAAAAAAAAAAAAAAAAAAAAAGATGAATATAAATCGACCTTGAGTCGTCAAGGTCGACAATGAACCTCCACTCCTCCATTGGATGAGAAGTTGTGAAGAAGTGCTACAGGTGAAATCAAAAAAGCAGCGTGTCAAAAAAGATCCGTCTCCATGGCGACCGAGCCGGCTTTATAAATTGATGAATGGAGGACTGAATTATCTTTCTAGAGAGTAAAATGTCTGCTTTCTTATTTCAGGATGTTAGTGATTAATATCCTTGACATGAATTAAAAGCATCACAAAAGTTTTTTTTCTTTTCATTTTTACCTTCATGTGAGCTTCCGAGTTTTAAGCTAGCAGGTTTCTAGCTAACACCGTCCACGCTAGCTGTCCCTTTTCATGTGACATTTTATAGCAAACAGTCAGATCTTCTCTCTCTTTTAGCTTCTGTTTCTGCTCTCTACCAACTCCTGAGGGAAATATCTGGCTCTTTAGCTGCTAAATGCTACCAGCTAGTCTACAGCTAACTGTGTCTGTTTGAGCAGGTAGTGTAGCGGTAGCGGCTTTTTACAGCTTCTTCTCTCTGAAAACGACACCGTGAGAGCCGCTGAGAGTGAACCAGAACAGTCGGACAGATAAACAATGAGCTGAAACTCAACTATAAAGCTCCGTAAAGCCGAGAGGAGCTGCAGAGTCACTGTAGGTCCGTCAGTACGAGAGGTAGGGCTGTACGACAAGACCTGATATCGATACATATCACCATATTCATAAGTAGCCCCTCTTTTTGGTACGAGCTGCTCGCTTTGTCCAACATAAACAGTTATTTACCTCATTTTATCATTTATACTTGTTTCATTCCAGCTCAGTGTGAGAGTCTCTGCTGCATTTTGCTGTCATTTACAGTCGTGCTGCTCTCCTCCGCTCTGTGTGCGTCCTCCGTTAGCTGCTGCACACGGCGTCGCAGAGGAGAGGCAATGAAGCCACCCTGAAGCTTAGCAAGTAAAAAGCCAATAAGGAGTAATTTATTAATGTGAGAGTAAAGAGTGTCACGAATAAAATAAACGCACAGCTCTAACGAGAGATATAAAAAAATACTGATTATAGCTGCTTTAAAGTCATAAAAGTTTGAGTTGGTTGCCATCCAGTTTGTTGCCTAGTAACCCCTTTTCGCTGTGTTTGTTTCGCGGCTCCGTGGGAACTATTGTTGCTGATGCTAACTCCGCCTGTTCTTCTTCTGGGCTCTCCAAACAAACAACTCCTGTGACCCCGAGGAGTTTCCCAGGAAAGACAAAGCATCCATGAACTGGTTTAGAGTCTGAGTGGATTTAGTTTTACATCATTATCTTCTAACTGCCTGATAAAACAGGCGGGATTACGTCATCGGAGGTTTATATATTACAGTTACTTGACATGTGAGAGTGATTTTAAAACTGTAAAGTGGACACTTCAGATCAGCGACAGCAGCGGAGACGGGGAGGATGGACAGACGGGAGGTCAGCGCGGAGGGCCGGCCACGGAGAAGCTCATTACAATCCCTGAGGGGGGGAGGTTTCCGCTGCCTAGGCAACCCCCCCCTTCACAACCAGCACCACCTGTCAATCACAGCACCCCAGGGTCCTCACAACAGGGTTAATATGAGCTAATACCTCCTTGTTTGTCCTCATTAAATGCTGCTAAACTGCCTCACACCAGTTCGCCAATTATTGATTCTCATTTGATCGCTGCAGGGACTTTTAAACGCGCCGAAAAGGAAACCAACTGTGAGAGACACTCGAACGTCGAGGTTTAAACTTTCCTGGAAATAGTTCATTCATGTTCAAAAGGACAAGCCTGGTGATATTTTAGACTTAATCTGATGTCTATAAATCCCAACAAGGTGCTCATCTGTCTCTCAATTAAGGCTGCAACTAACGACTGTTTTTATTATCGATTAATCCGTTGAGTTTTTTAATCGTTATCGCTATAAAATGTCTGAAAATGGTGAAAAATGTCCACTAACATCCTCAAATGTGTCGTTTTGTCCCAACCAACAGTCCAAAAGTCAAATATATTCACTTTATCATCATAGAGGACTAAAAAAAGCAGAAATATTCACTTTATTTTCTTTAAAAATGCCTCAAAACATTGAATCATTTCATTTTTTTGACAGTCAAGATGTAAATCAGCTCATGAATATATAGTTAAGGCTCTCTAACAGCTGGTCAGTGCAGTTTCTAGCAAATGTTACTCAGACTGGAGGTGACGGTGCATTAGTTTGGGACTATTTTCAGTGGCGGATGAATCCACAATTCGGTGCTTTAGTGAGTATTTAAGGCAGCAGCATGTGTGTGTGTGTTCGTGGTGATGAAGGAACGTGTCACTCGGTGCAGCGATGTGACTCACTGATGTGTTTTTAATAGTTTTTGGACAAGAGTGAAGGTTTGTGTCACTGAGGAACACAATTAATCACAGACGATACGTGTTAGCGGATCGATTCATTGTTGTCTTTCAGAAGAGAGAAACACAGAACCGGAGCTGCAATGATTAGTTGATTAATCCATCAGTTTAGCGCCAATGAAATGAACTGGCGACTGTTCTGACAGCTGATTGATCACTGAAGTCATTTTTCAAGCACAAAAAAATGTAGAAAACGATCCAATTTCCAGCTTCTCCAGGTTGAGGATTTGCTGCCTTTCTCCGTTTTAAATCATCGTAAAGTGAAGATATTTTGATTTTTGACTGTCGGTCGAACTAAACAACACATTTCATGACATCACAGAGGAAGTATGGAGAATATGAGGGATAGTTTTCCCGTATTTTATGATGTTTTATAGACGAAACGATTAATTGAAAATTAAAGTTATTTGCAGCTCTACATAGAATATCACCGCTCATCCTTTAACTGGCTGCAAACTTTCTATCTTAAGTACAAACATCTGCCTGCAGGGCGAGAAAGTTGCTCCTTTTTTTTTTCCAACAACAATCAGCTTTTTTCTTTTTTTTTTTGTAATTTGAATCACGTGTTGTTTTGTTGTTGCTAGTAAGCTGCTCTGTTTCAAGCTGTTGTTGTTGTTCCATTTGAAATAAAATGAAATTATCACACCTGAGTGAGGACGGTTACTCAGTCTGCCAAAAGATGAACTCAGCTGTTTGCATACAACTTATTTTTTTTTTTGTTTTTTTTTGTTTTGTTTTTTTTTTTTGGCCATGCAGCCGGAGGGCACAGATGCAGTTGTGCATCTATGCATGCAAACACATCACAGCTGCAAACAAATATCGACAAACTGCAGCAGATCCAACTTCTTTTGGTTGAACATCATGTTCCTCACAAATCTCCCATCTCTCACCTCTCACTCAGCTGAGCGGTGCTGCAAACGTACGACTGGTCACAAAAAAAAAAAAAACAAAAACACAGTGTGTGGAAGCAGGAAGCAGAGTCTGAAGTGGGAGAGTTTTACTGAGAGACTGAATGACATGTGGCCCGAAAAACCGAGAGAAGGAGTGTCGGATATCCATGTGTTCATGAATCAGAAGCAAACACTCAGAGACAGACGGACAGATGGATGGACGGATAGATAGATAGATAGATAGATAGATAGATAGATAGATAGATAGATAGATGAATCGGATCTTTAAAAACAGAGTGAGAGTCAGAGAGAGAGAGAAGAGTATGTGTTTCACAATCTGACCATGGAGAACGGCCAGAACATCTGGGTCCAATCTGCTCATCTGTACTGTGTGTGTGTGTGTGTGTGTGTGTGTGTGTGTGTGTGTGTGTGTGTGTTATATCAGAGTGAGGCCTTTTCTCAGATCAACCGCAACATAACAACATTCCTGTTTCTTCTTTCTCCCTCTCTCTTCCTCTCACACACACACACACACACACACACCGAGCGTGGTCCACGGGGAGACGCCATCTTCCACTCGCAGCGCAGCCGAGCAGGGAGGGAGTTGCCTAGCAACGGTTCTCCAGGAGAAGGCCTGAGACGGCCATCTTGGATTTGGAGCGTCAGATGTGAGAAGTGGGCTAATGATACCTGCCAGGGTGAGTGCATATGTTTGTGTGTGCGGTGTGTGTGTGTGTGTCTGTATTGGCAGCCTAATTACTTTCCTCCTTCTCGGCGCTCCCTCTCCTCGCTGCTCTCTGACACTCGGCTGTTTTAATGGCACACAGCTGAGAGAGAATCGATAGCGGCCGACTGCAGATTGGAGTTTTTCCGCCTGCTGAGACTGAGGAGCCCGAAAAAGGTCTGAGCTTTCAGCGCCGCTAAGAAAAAAACTCTCCAAAAAAAACTCATTTTGGCAGGTTCACCACAAACCTGTGAAGTCGTCTGAAGTAAACACATCATCCCTGTTTTGCTCCTGCAGGACGTTACCTCCACCAGCTCTCACCATAAATGACCCCGAATGTGACTAAAGCTGCAACTGCTGATTATTTCCATCTGCTTTGGTTATTTGTTTCATCAGAAAAGGTGCTGCTTCAGTCCAACAAACAGTCAAAAACAGCAAATATTCACATCTGAGAAGCTGGAAGCAGATTTTTAAGGGTAGTTTTGGCTTAAAATGAGTGAAATAGTCAGTCAACTTATCAATTAATCGACTAACTTTCCATCTCTGCTGCACGTCCGGTTGATGAGACTTCTTGATTTTAATTCTCAAAAACAGGGATTATATTTATATATTTATAAAAATATATTCAAACGACACCTGTCTGTGATGTTTGATGCATTCTGGGATCAAATATTTTGTCATTTTTTACCACATTTCTTCCTTCAATCCTTTTTCCCCACTGTCGCCTCGACTCTTCCTACATTTCCCAGAATTATCGGCACCTCTTAAGACACACACACAAAAAAAACCCCGCCGTGTCCCTTCCTCGTTGTTCCTCTTTGCTTCCTCTGTGATGGATTTCAAACATGTCTGGTATTTCCTTTCTGTGATTCTGACGGCTTTAATATCAACACTTGACATTTAACTGCGGACGCTTGTGATGTCCAAAAAAAAAAAAAAAAAACGCTTTCTGCTTCAAACACACACGTGTAAGAGGAAGCTGGCACTGAATTTTAGTGATGTGTTGATCACAAAAGCTCCTGAATCAATCAATTTGGGAAGTTTGGCGTCTTATTTTCAGGTATATTTTGGTAACAGCACCAAGATTCAGACGTTTTATCAGCACAAGTGGGGCTTCGATCGTTAGTCAATGAATAAATGTCAAACATTAGCAGGTTTTAGCTTCACAAATGTGACAATTAAAGTGTTTTTCTTTGTCTTACATGATAAGTAAACTGAACATCTTTGAGTTTTAGACTGTTGGTGGGACGGAATAAAAACATCTGAAGACGTCACCGTCAAAAAAAAAAAAACAGAGGAAGAAACAAAAAACAGAGTTGCAGCTCTGAGCGCTCGTATCAAACGGTTTCATATCATGTGAAGCTGTAGAAACACATCTATTCTGTTTGACCGGCTGTCAGGACCGAGACGACTACATCATCAGACGACTCCGCTCGAAACACTCGCACATGCCGTCACACACACACACACACACACACACACACACGGAGAGAAAGAGTTGATTCTGTAACACTTTAGAAGCGTTTTCATGATGTATTTTTACTACAAAGAGAAAAAAGATGAATACCAATCTACTCCCCCCCTCCTCCCTCCAACCATCTCCCATCATCCTCTCTGTTTCTCCATCTTTTCATCTCACACCGTTTCCCTCAACGTTATGCTTTTATTTGATCTCTTTCTTTCTCTCTCTCTTTTCTTATCACGTCGTCATAAAACAGTCCACCCACAAAGCCACCATGGTAACCAAATCTACCTCCAGCAGACACACACACACACACACACACACACAGAGAGAGAGAGAGAGAGAGGACCGAAGCATGCGTCATGCGTTGGGACCTTGGGCTGTCAAACACTCACATGCAGGGACCCGTGTGGACTGTGGAGCGTCTACTTGGCTGTACGACGCATGTGTCCACTATAGAGCCAGGGGCCACACACACACACACACACACACACACACACACACACACACACACACAATGGCAGCGGCAGCCTTGTGTCACGTCCACAGCGTCACAGAAACATTCCTGGTGAATCAGTGGGTTAAGATGTGGATGCAACATGACGTCCTGGGACATTTGCAACTATTGATTATCGTTTTCTACATGATTATTTACTTTTTTTCAATCCATCTGTTGGTAATTTGCTCTTTAAAATGCAACAAAAACTACAGAGAGACACTAATCTCCAGTTATTACAAGCTGAAATCGTCTCTTTAAAGGATTTATCTCATGTTTGGATCCAAACCAACGATGAATTAATCGACTAACAAGCCTTGGCTGCGCATCTAAAGTCTGATATATCTGATTCCTCTGTGTTTTGTTGCTCCAAAAACTATTAAAAACACATCAGTGAGTCACGGCGCCGCACCGGCCGACATGTCCCTTCATCATGAAGAGATTCGGTCGCATCGGTTTTGTTTAGAAACGTTAATAACAGCGTCACGTTTTCAGTCTCTGGAGAGTAGTTCTGTGTAAGACTGACGCCACTGAGCATGTGCACGAAACGACTGATTGATCAATTAAATCTAAATAGCTGCAGATCAGAAGCGCAGCTCTACTTGTGAGGATATTCAGTGGCATGATTGATTAATAAACAGTTAAAATAATCTTAAATTGCAGCCCTGCATGCAACTCAGTGCTCTGTGAAGCTGTTCTCACCTGAAAAACGACACTAATAGTTCAACAGTTATCAAAATTACACTCATTTTCAGTGATTCAGCAGCGGCGACACCTCTCCCTCTCTCTCTCTCTTCACTTTAGTCTCATTAAAAAGGTTAAACTGTCAGATTTAAACAGACAGAAACACACACACAAGACAAAAAAACCTGCTCAGAGCTTCTGGCTTTTCTTTAGAATCACTTCGCTTTATCAATTACGTGTTTCCACCACTCCTGAAAGAACAACGTGGGGCCAGTTTGGCTCATTTATCAAGAAAAACTGCCAGAAATATACTTTCTCTAAACGTGAAGATTTGCTGCTTTTTCTGTTTTATATCATCATAAACTGAATATATTTGTTTTTTTGGATTGTTGCCCAGACAAAACAAGCCATCTGAAGACATCACCTGGCAACTTGTGATGCATTTTAAAGAGTAAAAAGATGGACAAGAAAACAAATTAGCATATAACAAGAACACATTTTCCTATATCTTAGTTCCTCTGGAGGTTTGTGTGGCTGCTTAAAGTAATAATCTCAAACATTTTCATTTAAACGAACGTCTGTTAAGTCACCATTTATCACCGAATGACATACCGCAGTGGTGACTGAGCCCGCGGCCCTCTGATGAAACCAAGTGATTTGCAGTATCATGAGTATTATGAGTCTGTGGCGACTGACTTTTCCCGCCGTGCGTTCGAATCACAAGCGCACAGTTTAGTGTCTCTGCTACTGCAGTTACCGCTTATCGCCACAGGCGGCGCCAAAGAGAACGAAGCAGAGATCTTTGAGACTTTAAGATGAAACATTAAAAGTCCTCAGTTTGAAAAATCATTTTAAAGTTTAGAGTTTAGTAATCGGCGCTCAGAGGAGAATAAAAACATCATCAGGAAGGAGGATGATGGTAGTAAGAGTTGCCAGAGTTGGAGAAGAAGTTGTGAGATCACAAAATGTTTATGACAATTAATACACTTTTTATTTATTTTATCTTACAGAAATACTCAACTCACAGGTTCTTGGCTTTCAAAACTCTTTAGTACATAAAGATTGTCCTGTTAGATCTCTTCCCTAATCAGATATCTGACTCTTTCTACACTGTGACAAGCTGAATATATTGTTCTGTATTGATTATAAAGGATATACGCTGAGGAGGAGGAAGAAAAGAAGTGAATCAGCCAACTGAAGTCAGTGAAGGCATCATGTTATTTACACTCTGTGAGTTAAATCAGAGGAAAAAAAACAGATTTTCTTACATATTCTTTGAACAGAGCAAGAAGATAAACTGAAAATCTACAATTATCAATAATGGCCAAACCATTCAACCTACGGGAAACACTGAATGTTGTATTTGACACTCAGTATGATTGAGATTTCAGAAGAGGCTGGCGACAGCAAGACGAAACCGACCACGGCGTGGAACTGCGGGTTGCTATACCGTCACGTTGAATGATTAAACAATTGCGGCCGCAGCTTGGTGATTTAAAAATGGCGGGTTTTGGTTTTGCTGCACATTGATGACACAGTGACGATCCTCTCTGACCAATCAGTGGTCTCACGTCACGTTTTGGTTCCAGCTCTGCTTTTTTTGGAACCTCGACGGAGCTGATACCAAAAAAAAAAGTTGGTGCCAGGTACTTTTTCGTAATGGAAAACCAAAAAAGGCGAGTTGAGTCGAGTTTAGCCGGTACCATGTGATGGAAATGCGACATTAGAAATCTGCAACTGGACTAATTCTGGTCATTTTTGGGGAAAACTTTCCACTGCTCCTTAAAAAACTACAACAACCAGTCATCATCGTCTTCGACTGACAGAAAATAAATCGAAAGGTATTTTGATCGATTCATCGTTTTGAGAACGAAGAAGAAAGAAAAACACCCAAATTCTCTTGTTTCAGCTTCTTAAATGTGAAGATTATGCAGTTTATTTAATCTTCTATGACAATAAACTGAATATCTTTAGGTTGTGGAGTGTTGGTGAGGACAATAAAAGACATCTTAGGTTGCATTTTGGGCTTTCATCAACTTTTTTTTACCATTTTCTGACATTTTGTGGAGCAAACAACTAATCAAATAATCAACAGACTCATAGATAATGAAATTTATTGTTAGTTGCAGCTCTAAATGTGCAAAATGTGTTTCAGTCTTGCAGTTGTTTAGGAGCCTTTATGATTGTTCTGAACATTTTGAACCATTTTTATAAATATAGTTCTGTCTTGTTCATGTAAAATCTTGATATTGATTTTCTGTGATCTTCAGTCAATCAGCCTTTGATTCATGTTTTCTGTCAGCAGTCAAATTACACAACACACCCACGCGTACAGCCCACAGTTCTGCTCTGTTCTGTCTGATGAGGCTCAACAGGCGTTTTTTTGATGGAGACGGACGTCATTTCAAACTGGCTGCACAACAAAACGCCGCCTGACAACTGCTGCCGTTCCTGAAGACACGCCGACGCAGCGCTGAGCTGAGCTGTCACCGGCTGTACTTCCGATTTCAAACCGTTGACGCGTGGCTTTTGTTCTGCAAACTTCTATCAAAGAAAAAAACCTCAAATACTTTACTGGTACTGACCAAAACGTGCCGGTAACACAGCAGAGTATAGAAGACTGTCACGTACCGAAAGATGTCCAATTATCAAAGTTGTTTACTTTTGAATTTTGACAGTTGCAGACTGTAATTTAATTGGGGGAAAATACAAACCACAACCACAACCAGCACTGTTGACTGAAACAAAACCTCCATGCAGTAGCATCAAGCTAGATTTCATGTTTATAAACCTGATCATCTAAAGCACTCTGCAACACTCACTGATTGGTCCAATTTCTACTCTATTCTTGGTGAATAGTTTCTAAACTCAAATCTAATCCAGGATCCTGAATTAACAGAACTTTTTGGTGACTAGTTTTCATCAGAAACAAGCAGTGAACACAACACTGACATATCATCATGTTTAAAGTTGATATGTTGAACTTAGTTCCACATCCAGCAGCAACATTATCATTCATGTAGAGTCGTGTTTCTGTCCACCTGGTGAATATAAGTCCAATCTTTAGCTTCTGCTTCTGCTCTCTACCAACTCCTGAGGGAAATATCTGGCTCTTTAGCTGCTAAATGCTACCAGCTAGTCTACAGCTAACTGTGTCTGTGAGCAGGTAGTGAACAGCAGCTTTTTACAGCTTCTTCTCTCCTGAAAACGACGCTATGAGAGCCGCTGAGAGTGAACCAGAACAGTAAAAGTTGCAGCTAAACAGATAAACAATGAGCTGAAACTCACTATAAAGCTGCAGAGTCTCTGTAGGTTCATCACTACGTGCCACAACCAACACATAGTCACTTCATAGTCGCTCTAAAGCTGGCTTCAAAAGTTTTATAATCCATAGCTGTTTTTTATCTATATAAATAAATCCTGTGATCCACTGAGAATCACCTATAAGATCCAGGAGAGAACCAGAGTTTATCAAACATTCATCAACATGATGATGATGACATGACGTTACACAGTCCAGTTCAGTACAGGAGGCTTTGCGACTCCACTGGCTGCAAGAAGAAGTCTGATTGTATTGAAGTCAATGAGAAAATGACCCAACATCTCTCTCTCTTGATTTATTAGCTCAGTAAACAGTTTCCTAATGAGTTCATGGTCTCAGTCGCTGGTTTCAAGTCTTCTTCAGTACAGCATGATGCTCATTTTGTAAATTATGGCCCCATTTACAGTAAAACAGATGATAAAGCAGCTTTAGGGCGTGGCTATGTTGTGATTGTCAAGTTGCTACCATGGCGACAATGTTGGTTACAGGTGAAGTAACGACCAGATTCAGAATATAGACGTCACTATTTCAGTGTGTTTTCAGTTCATGACAGTTAATTGTAACATTTTGGTCGCCTGAAACAGTCTTGTTCAGCGTTTGGTTGAACTAAAAGACCCTCGAAGAAGTCAGATGTTCAAAATTAGCAATGCTCTGTTCCAACCAAGCTAGCAGCTAGCGTTAGCGTTAACACCATCCTCTTTATCCAAATATGGTCACTTCTGGCTCCAAAAATCCAAGATGGTGACGGTCAAAATACCAAACTTGAGGCTTCAAGACAGGAGCCAACGAACCAATGGGTGATGTCACGGTGGCTACGTTATTTTTATACAGTCTATGAAGGGTACATACGGTTTTTGGCTTTTCCCTGCAGAGAAGACGACTGGCTGAATCAATCCAGAGATCAGACATTGTCCAAACTGTTGTATTCAAGTTAGTCCAACTCTTCGAATGAGTTATTAGCGAGCATGCAGGGCTTGAGCCCGTCGTCCCCGGGAGGATGTAACGTTAAATTAATTTTAGGGCGCATTTGGGACGAGAGTTGGGGGGGAAGGACAAAGTATGCAAAAAACTGAACAAGTCCCCCGGTCAATTACCACCACAATTAAAATCTAATTCTGTGAGAAAACTGAGAACCACTAAAAGACTCCAATAATGGAGCGATGTGCTGATTTTAGTCTATCAAACGTCAGGAAATAGTGATCAGAATCCGCCAGATTCCAAAATAAGACCATAAAATTATCCATTTATTATGTCATAAAACAGTAAAAAGCAGCAAATCCTCACATTTCAGAAACCGGACCCACATATTTAAGGTTATATTACCGCTAAAACATCTCATTTATAAAAATCAAGAGACGTTCACTTCGCTGGGAATTTGTCTCCAAAAACAGTTCAGCTCCACAGCAGCTTCATAATGACTTTGTTTCATTCACTGATCAACTGTAAGTACACAACATAGAATAATTAATCATGGATTATTCATGAACAGCCTTGTAAAGATGTTGTTTTTTTGGGGGAGTTTTTTTGCAGCGTGATGCACTGCAGATACAGAAAAACAAGCCTACACTGACCCTGAATGCACCGCTTTAGGGCATGGATGCACATTGTTGTTGTTTGTACACACACACACACAGAAACCTTAGCTGCGCTGCTAATGGAGAAAATATAGAAACTGCAATATGGCATTTTCCCAAAAAAAATCCCCAAATCTGCAAGAATCTAGAGGTGAAACACATTTGGCCCCAATACAAACAAAAAAAAGCAAGATTTGATATCGACGTGAAATATTTAGCAGAGGAGAAACCGTGCCGTCACTTTTACACCTGAGCAGCACTTTGTTGATGAAATATGCATGTGTGGACATTCCTTCATTTTAAATCAGTTTCTCTTTGTTTGTCCTGGTCAGACAGTTTAATATTTAACACCTTCAAAAGACGCCTCACACACACCTTGCTCCACCCGGCTTAAAAATCTCCTCAAACGCACCAAAAACATCTCAACTATCTTACAGTTTCATCAGGACTTGAATGGTTACTTTGGGGTCTGCAGGACATCTCAGCACTGATGTTTGCAGCTTCCCTCCCATCGACAGCTCAGTTCGTCTCGTCACTGAGCATAAGAGCGCCAGCCTAAACGCTCCAGGACGCCGGAGAACGGCGCCTTTAATGCCTAGAGGTCACAGTAATACGGCAGAGATGAACTAAGCGAGGGGGAGAGGCTTATCTGCCTGAGCTCGGCTGATTGCTGAGTTTATCTAATAAACAGGTGGAGCGCCGGCTCGTCTCCTCAAAGACGAAGAAGGGAAAAGTTTCATCCCGCAGCCCCTAGCCGTCAAATCTGACAGGAAATTGTTGCTTGAGGTTTTATTTCTCTGCATCTCAATAACAGAAATGTTGACGTCCTGTAACATTTATCTGAGAGCAATGAAAACTTCCTGCAGGAGACTTGTTTCACTTTCATGCCAGCAAGCGTTTCGTTAAGGGTCTCAATGTTGTTCAACTGTAGCTTGTTTTAACCTCTCAAATGCTTGAAACCTGCTCTAATGAGTGACTGCACTGCTGCTGAAATAATAAATCCATTATCAATCACTGGAAAACAACATTGAACATCACTTAATGTCATTTATAAAGGTAAAAACATGAGGCTTTTTCTGATTCCAACTTGTCAAATGTATGAATTTGAACTCTTGAAATGAATGCCAGCATCCTGATCTTCATTTGGTATGATTTCAATATGTTTAATTTAAAGAAAAACACCAAAATAAAGGCAATAAAGTTACGATTTTTCAAGCAAAAACATGACAAATATTCTCTTATTCCAGCTCCTCAGATGTGAGATGTGTTAAAACTGAATCAGAACTGTAACTGACAATTATTTAACGACTGATTAAACGATTAAAATAGTGATAAATGCCCAATATAACTATATAAGAGCCTGAGGTGACATCTCTAAATAGCTTATATGTCCAACAAACAATCCAAAACCCAAAGATATTCAGTTTATTATAACAGAAAACTCAGAAAAACCAGCAAATATCCTCGTCTGAGTAGCTGGAACAAGTGTATTTTTTGGCATTTGTTGCTGTCAGTTGACTAATCTATTAACTGACTAATTGTTTCAGCTCTAAATTCAATATCTTTGTTTGTCTTTGTGAGACACAAAAAAAAGAAGAGCTGCACCAATTAGTTGACTAATTGATTAGTCATTCAAGAGAAAATTAACCACAAGCTATTTTGATTACTGATTAATCATTATGAGTCACTTTTTTAAAGGAGACCTATCACGCTCATTTCCAGTTCTATATTTTTACTCTGGGGCTCCAATAAAGTAGATCCGCATGATTTACACTTAAAAAAAACCTCCTTATTTATCTTCTACTGGTCCTTTATGCAGCCCCTCAGTTCAGCCTCTGTCTGAAACAGGCCGTTTTAGCTTCCTGTCTCTTTAAGGCCCCGCCTCCTGATGAGCCTGCTCTGTTCTGATTGGTCAGCTTCAGCCGTGTTAAGTTACCGCTGATGTAAACCCAACATTTCTTGCTTCATATTAAGGGTTTTAAAAGAATTTTCAAGCTATTTATATGTATTAATTGTTTTTTATTGCCAATAAGTGACCAGCTCGTAACGTAATTAGACCTTCCCAACTTTCTCGGTTGTCTTTAACAGCCTGTAGACTGATTTCTGTTTTTACGCCTTTCCTGCCAACGTCAACAAACGACCGGCATGACAACACGACAACAAAAACAGAGTGAGAGGTGCTTTGCTGAAACACAACGTTACAAATCTTCTATGTTAGTATAAGAAGTGTAAGCGAAGAAAAAAGAAATGACCTGTTGACTGCAGCTCACATAACGGCCACCGGCGTCGTTAACGAGAAGGAGTGTCTGATTCTTACAAACACAACCTTCAAAAGCTTTTAAATGACTAAATAACGGGAGACTTTTATTGTGAAGCATTAACAGGAAGTGAAACGTGTTGCTCACCGAATTAGCGGCGCTACAAACAACATATGGAGATATTTGTTGAGCGGATCGATTAGAGATAACGCAGGGAGGGAATAGCACGAGCAGAGACAGCCACGGCGACGATGATGTTTGATGAAGAGCTGCACACCTCCAACAGGTAAACTAATTATTTTAACTGATTTAAAACGATGGATAACTAGCATATGTTAGCGGAGTGGAGCAGCGAACTGACGCGCTGTGAAGAACTACGTCACCAGCTGACATCAGCTCGGGCTGAAAGCAGAAAAAAACGTTGGAAACTGAGCTTTTTACTCACTTCTACATACGATTATCTCATTATTTGACACTTTGGCCACGTTTAATATGAACATCTGACATTGTAACATTATATATATATGACTGAAAATGAGGAAAAGCATCACAGGTCCCCTTTAAAGTAAAAAAAAGTACTAATCTTCTCTGGTTCCAGCTTCTTATATATAAATATTTTGTGGTTTCTTTAGTCTTTTATGACAGTGAACTGATTATTTTTGGATTATGGACATCTTAGGTTGCATCTTGGGTTTAAAAAAAAAGCAATCTGAAGACATCAACCTGAGCTCTGGGAGCTTGTGATGGACATCTTTCACAATCACAATCAATTATCTTATTAAAAAGATCTGCACCAATGAAAAGGCGAGTTATAAAAAAAAAAAAAACTGGAAAAGGGAATGTTTTTCTTTCCCTCCCCAATTTTAAGCCTCTTTGAAAAAAAAAAAAAATCCCATCCGTTTACACGGGACTCATCTGCAGCTGACCACGACCACACACACACACACACACCGAGCCATCAACACACAAACCAGAAGCCGACACCTTCTCAGCCTCTGTTTTGATGATCGCCAGTGACAGACACACACACTGACACGTCCATCACTCCATCAGGAGGCCCGTCAGGCTTCTTCTCGCTGCGATCCACCAATAACCCTGTCAGTCCCACTCACACACACACACACACACACACACACCTGAATGTTTGGGGTATTTCATGTGGGTCTGACGTCCGGCCATGACGTTTCCACTTCCTCCCACCGTTTCCATCATTAATAACATCTGCCAGCAGCAGGTTCTGCTCTGATAAACACTCTCGGCAGGATTAGGAGCTCCTATCGGCCTGCAGCTGCCTCCGTGTGTGTGTGTGTGTGTGGCTATAACATGTGTGTGTGTCACTGCAGTGAGAGAAAATAAAAGCTTTTATGAATGATGAGGCTGATCAGAAGGAAACGGGACAGTTTGATGTATAGAGGTTTGACTAGTTTCAGGGATTTCAAAGGCCGGCGCTGATGTTTCTGGATTAAAAGCTGCAGATTCGTCTGTCGTCTGCCTGCCTGAACGTATAAATTTGACCCTTTTCATGTTAAATTATGCAGCATTTGCCCCAGAATTTTTTACACCCGGCAAACACCGGCAGTCGCCGTGGCGTTGTTTTCAAGCCGCACACATCACCACCGCAGGAGAGGCTGGTTTCACTGCAGGTTTTTTGCAGACCTGACAAAAGTGACAGACGAGAAGAAAAAACTGAATCTCCGTCACCTTCAACCGCCCAGTTATTTCCATTTTTTTTTTACTGCAAAGCTAAAGCAACACAATTAACTCCAGTCTGAGTGTGACAAACCCGCAGTTAACGCGAATTTGTATGTGACTCACACACACACACACACATATTTTACCCACAGGAAAAATGCACATTACAGGCAACAAGGTGGCTCACATCCAAGCATGTATCTAGGCTTCCTCTCTCACAATGTAGGCCTTTCCCGAGCCGGTATGAATAAAATATGCCATCCACATTATATAAGGGAGAAATGCCCTGTTCCTATCCGAGATGGGATGTATTGCAATAAGGGCAGGGTGGATTGCTGTGATTGAGATTCAATGGCCCACAGAGAGAGAGAGAGAGAAAAAGAGAGAGAGTGTTTGTTGTATCTGTGTATGGAAAGAGAGGAAAGGGGAGGTGGAGGGGGGAGGAGGGGGGGGGGGTGAAAAATATTCCCAAGCATCCTCCTCATCCTCAGCTGCTCTGCAGGCCCCAAAAAAAAAAAAAAAACACACAGAAGCAGGAGGCTGAGATCACGGGCATCAAACGCCAAACTGCCCCAATGTGCTGCTCTGTCACGCAGCGTTGCATCGCAATGCTATTATTAAACCCGACCACACACACACACACAAACACACACACACATGCATGCATGCAGGTAGGCTCCCCCCTGATTGTGTCAACATCTCAAGGTCAAACAACGGGCTGCTTTTCGGAACCAAAACGTGTCAAACGTGCCGGTTGGGTGTTGTTTTTTTTTTTAACTGCACCGCCGCTGAGACAAAGAGCAGCGGCCGAACCCCGCAGTGTGTTCCCGCTCTGCCCTCATCCTCTCCCGGCTACAGAGAGCTGGCCAGGCCGGTCCCTGGCTGACAAACATCTGGATGGGAGGAGCGGGAGGGGACGAGGAGAGGAGGAGGAGGAGGAGGAGAGGAGGAGGAGGAGGAGGGGGTCGCAGGAATGAACGGTTAGATTCCGTTAGTAGGTAGGCTCCCGGTGTGGACGGTGATGATGATGATGATGATGATGGTGGTGGTGGTGATGAGATAACGGGATAACGAGGGGAAAGAGGAGGAGGAGAGGGAGGAGGAGGAGGTGGGGGGGGAGAGGCTTTTTTTTCGCACCCGTTTTATTAATTTCTTACCCTCTGACAGCTCCAGCTCCAGCTCCGCAAGCCGGGCTCGGATCTCCAACGGTATCGGCGACGCCTCACGGTCCGCCATTCGGCTTGTACCGTAGAAAACACCTCCCCCGGTTTAACTACCGCCGCCGCCGCTGCTGCTGCTGCTCCTGCCTTCTCCTCCTCCTCCTCCTCCACCACCTCCTTCTCCTCCTCTCGGAAAAGGGGAGAGCTTCTCCTCGGCGGCCCCTCCTCGGCGAAGACTACGAGGCGTCGAGGGAGAACAAAGAGGATAAAATCTGGGTCTCGTCTTTTTTTTTTTAACGGGGGCCCGCCATGGCGCCCGGTTCCTCGAATCGGTAAAGACCCCGGCGGTTTTTTGCTCGGTCGGCTCTCTACGCTGCCGTTGCGGTGGTTGTGTCGGGGCGGTAGTGATGATGATGATGAGGCTCGCGCAGACCCCGAGTCAGCGCCGTTTGCAGCTTCTTGCCGCTGGGGTCACGTGACTGTACCGGAGGAGGGCGGGAGGGAGGCGGTTCCGCTCATCACCGGCAGGGGGCGCAGCGAGCAACCACACCTACAGTTACTGCATTAACTACACCTGAGTCAACTGTTTATGTGTTTAATTACGGTTTTAATCAGAGTTTACCTTCTTATTTTAATTTATTCTCCTATTTACTGTTTATATTTTTATATAGGAGTAATTTTATTTAGATTTTTGGGTAGTTTACGCCATTTTTCATCATTTTATTCCCCTGCTTGCTCAAATCTTTGTACCTGTTGTCTCTTTTGTATCTCACAGTCAAGTGGCTAAATGAACATTTAAACGTGTTTTTTTTCTTGTTGTAATCATTCTTTAAGTGATAGAGGACAAAACCCACAGTCCTCCTTCTGTGTAAAAAATGTATTTAAAAGTTTATCTGAAGCTAATATGAAGCTTCAGCGTCCAAATGAGTCGAATCAAGTAGATATCTTTCAGTGTTACAGCCTTTTTAGTGCCAAAGTCCCTCTTTTTGTTACTATACTTCCACCTGCAGCTCAACAGGGAAACACAAAGAGGAGAATTTGATGCTAAATGTGTCAGATATCCACTTGATATGACTAAACTCAGACTGCTGAAGCTGAATAGAAGCTTCACACACACTTTTAAATGCGTATGTGCTCAAAACTGTGGATTTGGCCTCCATTACTTACACTGAAAGCACATTTAAAGGAGATCTTTTAACAGCCAGTATGAACAGGAGGAAAATTGTGAATCTATACCTTAATTTTTGTAAGTTAAGTTTATGAATAATTATTATTATATTCTCATTTAAATCACATACAGGTCTGACAGGGGCTAATTATTCAGTATATCACGCTCCAACTACTCTACACTACACTTTAACTTCAGCTGAAAGTTCAGCTCATTGCAGGGATTAAAACTCCAAAACCAAATTTTTACACTTTGTTTACATTTAAAAAAAAAAAAATAGTTTCAGAAACTCTGTGCAACATGTGGAGACAATTAAACTGCTTCAAATGTTCAAACTGCAAGTACATTTTCATAACATAATTTAACCTTTTCTAGTTTTTAATGAACATTTTTCAAGTTAAATCATATATATGTGCTGTATGTTTATATACAGCATGTGCCAATGAACTGTTATGGTTATTATGACTATTTTTTAATTAAAAGCTGTTTAAAATAGGTGACATGTCCCTAGTTTTTCAACCCAGGCCCTGTTATATATGTTTTAATCATTATTTTATGAATTATTCATGATTCTCCAGATCACAAACTCACCTGTAACTTCTCATTGAGCTTAAACAATAGCATCTAAAAATATAATATAATAAATGTCACTAGATATGTTCTACAAATAAAAAAAAAATCACTTTCCCTACAGTTAACATGACTCATTGTTTGTTCAACATCTACATGTGGAACCTGAAGTGCATAATGTGATTAAAATTAAAGGTCAAACTTTGTTTAATTGAGTCCAGTGTGATTGAACAAGCTCAGTGTGACAGCGACACAAACTGTTACGTGTGCATCACTTTGCTCTTGTAAGACTCTGTATTTCATTAGAAGTCTTCATCGTATTCATTAAGGCCTATTGCCGACCAGGAATCTAATCATCTTCATCCCTAAACAAGTGGTGGATTCACATAATGGCGTTTATGAGCGCTGTGATGTGACGCGTGTGCCATCTGTTGGCTGGAAGAAGGAACCACAACCAGCAGCATGGACGTCATCTGTTATTGTGACTGTATGTATGTGGCTCTTTTTCTATGTGAGAGGACGTTTAATGTTTTGTGATGGTGGAAGTAGATCCTTAAGTAAAAGAACATCAGTATTATGAGCTTGATGTAGTTAAAGTATTGCAGTAAAAGTAGTGGTTTTGTCCCTCTGACTGATATATTATTATATATGACATCATTAGATTGTTAATACTGAAGCATCAGTGTTAGAGCAGCATGTTACTGTTGTAGCTGCTGGAGGTGGAGCTAGTTTACACTACTTTATATACAGTTAGCTAGTTCAGTCCACTGGTTCCCAACCTAGGGGTCGGGGCCCCTCCAAAGTGTCAGCAGATACATCTGAGGGGTCGTGAGATGATTAATGGGAGAGGAAAGAAGAAAAAACAAAGTTCTGATACACAAATCTGTTTTCAGCTTTTGGACTTTTTCTCTAATCTTTGATTTTTGCTGAAATGTGACGTTTCTGAAGGTCTTATCAGTCTGCAGCAGCTGCTCCTCTGAATCCTGCAGGTTGTTGTTATTCAGCTGCTGAGATCTACCTTCTACTCACTGTTACTGTTTACAAGAGGAAAGAAGAAGAAACAACGTTCTGATATCTTTGATTTTTGGCTGAAAAAGAGGGAAAAAATCACTATTTGGTGGAGCTGTTAACAACTCATAGACATGTGAAATGTGACCCCGACTACACACTGCTTTTTGTAAGACGTCAAAAGACAAAAAGGTTGGAAACCACTGGTTTCATCTTTAACAATGTGTTGTATTTTAAAAGCTTGTTATATTATCCATTGTGTCAAATCTTCATCTGAAAAGTAACTAAAGCTGTCAAATAAATGTAGTGGAGTAGAAAGTATAAAGTAGTATCAAGTTACTTTCCACCACTGGACATAAATGAACACAAAACATATTTAACTTCAAAGGCACTTCTTTAATATTTGCTCAATATTATATACATCTGTACAGACAAAGTAACATGTGCCACAACCATACCCGCTGTCTTTCTCCATGACAACTGTTTTACATTTAAAATGTTAATATTTCAAACAAAAGAACATTGGACTCAATACAATCAAATTCAAGTTCTCAAAATACAATTCGAGTTCTTAGTGCGGAATCAGCGTTTTTGTTTACAGACACCAACTAAACCTGCCAGGCCAGAAAAAGCATGCTTCCCTTTATGTGGCGACCTGAAATGAGCCCACCTGTGTCCAAAACCCAGCGTCACCTGAGCAGACGGAGACGTTGGGAGACTAAATCAGCTGGACTTTTTCTTTTCTTTTTTGTCAACACAGGTACAGATGTTTACAATCAATAAAGCCTAAACACACAAAAGCACTCATCTATCATAAATAAAAATATCACATAAATTAAATCCTAAAATGAAATTAAAAAAAAAAAAAGAAAAGAAAATCATGCAGAGACAAAGGATTGATGTACAGTGCTTTTCAAGGGGAACATACTTCAAAGTTCCTGGACTAGTGAGATCAAATCAACACAGAGATCTGATCCTTTCACTACTCACTAATACATACTGGACCTTGGTTCATTACAGGCCTCGACATCTCACCAGCATTTGAAAGGCTAATAGAAACAAACTGAGTGACTCTCTGGTATTAATATTTAGAGAAAAAGCATCATGTGTGCCTACAGCCGCTCTGTAGAATAAAGAATAACACAGATGTATGAAAAAAAAACAAAAACATCAAAACAAGTTCAGAATCATGGCGGAAAACATCCTGTACAGCGAGAGAAAAAAAAAACAACAACATCCAACACACACAAACAGCAGGAAAAGAAGAAGAAGTGCCGCTGCTGCCAGCTAAATCAGAACCTGGCTCTCTAAACTTGACCTGAACTTACTAAACGGAAAGTAGCAGATCAAACTGAAACGTCGGCTTCCTGAGTGGTTAAGCGACCCCCCGGGGGACCCCGCAGCAGCCCGTCCTGTCCTGTCCTGAACCAGCCAGCAGTCAGACCCACCCACCCAGCACTCACAGCAGGATTTATTATATCTGGGGTTCGATGTAGTCGATTTAGAGTTGATGTTCGGTTCAGTAGATCGACAATCTGCCTTCAGTGTTACAGTGCATGTTAACGAGCAGCCTGTTTGTATGATTGGACGTCACAACAATACATTCTGAGCTTATACGACACTCATAAAGGCTTTTTTTTTTTCCTTTTTTTTTTTTTTTTTTAAAGAAGTTCATAAGTGTCTTTTTCTTTGTCCTATATCATCACCGTGACAACAGAGCGGGGTCAGAGGCGTTCCCCGGATAGGTCGGGATTTGCTCGGTCTCAGGGGAGGCGTGGTCAGCGGGAGGCGCCGGTTCAGTGGGCTGCGGCTGCGGCGGCGGCGGCGGCTCATTGGGCGACGCTCTCTGGCAGATCTCGGCGTAGCTCGGCCTCTTGGACTCCTGGCCAATCAGAGAGCAAGATAAGAGTCAGTGTCTGTGTTACACCTGTCCTCTTCTGCACATTAATGGCTGATCTAATATGTTTTTCTAGTTGACTACTAAACTAACTCTTTCTGAGCAACGAGACAGAAACACGTGAATGCTAACAATCATTTAATATCATCGCTGATGGCCTTCGAGTGTCTAGACAGTCGATGTTTCCGCTACAGTCAGACGCTGCTGCAGGTTTGTACATCCTGATTCATGTCATGTATTCATCTACTACATGTTTTAAAAAGTGTTGTGCATTTGTTTGAGCTTCGATTGGTTCGTACAATTTAACTGTTAACTTTAACTTGTGGCATTTATGTCTTTATGGTCTTAAGTTTAACTTTTATTCCTGTGAAGCACTTTGTGAATTTTGTAAATTAAGTTTGGTAATCTGATGGTTTGATGCCCCAAGTATAAAATCCAGTATAGACCAGTATATCACACACTACCACCAGTATGAAAACTGGATCATTTCCACTGAAAGCAGGTTTGTTACACAGAACCATCTGAGAAGTCGCACATGGAGACTGTTCGGAAAAGGGCGGGAACTTTCAGACAATACGTGGCAATGTGATTGGATGAACCATCTGTCAATCACTGTCTAACCTTCCTTGCGAAGAAGCTGGATTCATGAGATCACGCAAGAATGCTTCAAACCGCCGGTGGTTCGGCACACAAGCGCCTAACTTGAAGCCTAACGAGACGGATTCTCATGTGATCTCATGACGTCATGATCCAGCTGCCTCGCACGGTGAGACGGTGACAGACGGGCGGTACTGAACACGACGGACTTGTTGAAACTGATGCTGAGAAGTCTTACCGTGACCGCTTCCTGTATGAGCGCAGCCGGTTTGGCCTGACTGGTCGACTCTGCTTTCTCCTTCACATTCCTGCGGAGACAAAGAGATCAATCCAAAAAATAATAAAAGAAACACTTTCACACCTCCGCCATGACATCACATGTACATCACAAACCTCGTGGCGACTGAAAAAAAAACTGCCTCATGTCCTCATGTGAGGGACGAATGAGAGGGATAAGTGGGGAAGTTTGTTGTGCTTTGAACTAACCTTGAGGGATATTAGAGAATGAATCATGACAGTTAATGCAGCAAACTGCTCTGCTGGTAAATCATCACCCAGCTGCTCTCTCACATACTTACTGCTGGGAGACTGGCTCACACTCCTGTGACATCACTGGCACTGGTGCGCAGGGGCTGCTGCTTTTAACCGAACTCTGCAATGAACAACCAAAAAAAAGACTCAGTTCAACCATCAATACATCTGTGTGTGTGTGAGACGGAGAAGGAGAGAGAGAGAGAGAGAGAGAGAGAGAGAGAGAGGGAGAGGGAGTTGGTTACCTTGACGCTGCCGTTTGCTGCAGGTAGCGTTGCTATGGCAGTGTTTGCCGGGGGAAGAGGAGGGAAGCTCGTCAGTCCGAGCTCGAGAGGAGGAGACGGTTGACGAGGAGGCGACTGATTTGGTGCATTCTACACACACACACACACACACACACACACAGAGAGAGAGTCAATGCACATTTTCAGCAAAGTGAATATTACAAACAAATGTTCACTGGCTGCTTACACGATTGTTTCCAGCTGATTTGTCCCATGACCTCATGTTCTCTCTCCTCCTCTGGCTGAAGTTTCCTCTCCTTCAGAGATACAAAGCAGAGCGGTGACATTACATCACCTCCAAGTAAACACTGATTTATATCCCTGCGTTACAGCGTCTCTCACCCCACACACCCTGCTGTAAGCTGGAGGCACAGTGAACTTAAAGAAGTATAACTTGTGTAGGTGCTACTTCTCATTCAACAGTAACGAGTACAGACTCTGTAGACAATACATCACTCTCTATGCTGCAGCAACCCACGGCTGTAACTACGGCAACACCTCCATGATGAAAATACAATCCAGGCTTAAATCAAATTCACCAGCTGTACTGACGACTCTTTACTGCGTCTATCATTGAGTCTACATTTCTCCTGCTTATCTTGGTTTCCATCTGCACGCTTACAGATCATTTAGTGATCCTCCCTGCTGAATTTGATGCCGCTTTGGCCTCATTTTCCTCATTTCGTGGTTGCTTTATGCCACATTTCAACATGGACTTTAGATCTATGCCTATCCAAGACATCGTGAGTTTGTTTTAACAGCCACACTTGGATGATCAAGTCTTTCCGCTACCTTCCTCTCTCAGAAGCAGGTGGCAGGAGCTGCTTGTGAGGCTCCGTCCGTCCGCCTCTGCTCTGACGGCGCGGGTTGCCTCGCGACCGCCCTCGGCTCGACTTCGGAGAGGAAGAGCGTTCGTCCGGAGTCTGCTCCGAAAGGTGAGCGGAGTCGACCTGCCAGCGTTCTCCAGAGTTGGACCACCTCGAGCCTCTCCTGCAAGAGTTATGAATTATGAATACGCCCAACAAGTGTGATGACAAGAACGGTTTGAACAGCTGATAAACGAGGAGGCGTGCAACTGACAATTATTTAAAAACAAACAGAGAGAGAAGACAGGATGACAAGCAGCTACCTCTGCCTGTGTGGGTTGCGAGGTTTGAAGTTAGAAGCTGCTGGGAAGCCGTTCATGAAGTCATTCATCATCTGTGGATGCTACAGACAAAAAAAACAAAAAAACAACAGCTTGATGGAAACTGAATCACACTGCTTATGAACTTTATGAACACACATTAAATGAGCCACGAGCAGCAGCGATGAAGAGGAGGAGCAGAAAATATAATAATCCTACAAAAGAAGGTCAACATGAGAACGAACCTCGGCGCACTCAGAGTACTGTGACGCAGCTGAAGGCCACACCTCGCTGGTGAAATCATACAGCTGCTGCGTTGGCACATGAAAGGATGCCGGGGGAAAGTAGGAGCCGTAAGGATTGCTGCAGTTGTCCAGCTGGGCGGGTCTGTAGCCGTTTTTCGGAGCGTAGGAAGCGACTGCCATGGTTTTGGCCTTTATCCTCGCCATGATCGGCTTTCCCTGGAACACACGAACCTCTTCTCGCAGGTACTTGTAGGCCTGAAGAAAGAACGCAGAGCAGAGACGAGGTGGATTGTTTTCGAATCATACAAACTCTGCAGATTGATTCTAACACACTTCTCATATCCTCTTCAAACTGATCTTTAAATATAAACCTTTTCCTTTAGATGTTAAATCCAGAATGAATCCGTATCTGCCTCTGGGCGTGGCGGTGCCTTCAGTGGAGCGGCTCCCACCATGTTCAACGAGATCTGGTTAAACACGGCGGGAGCTGCTCCGCTGAAGGCACCGCCGAGCCGAACGCTCTGTGAGACAATGACAGCAGAGTTCATGTTATCCAGACGTATCAGTGATGTTCGGCTGCCCGCTGATTCCATTTAAAATAGAAGTTGTTGTTTATAAGCTGCACTAAAGAAAGCACCAATCTAGAGTTGCACTAGACTGTGTTGACTGCTGTGGTGAGTTCATGTTAAATAAAAAGTCATCAGGATTTGACATATTTGCAGTTTGCTATCTGATCTGTACAGGAAGCTCTTCCTGAGCTTTCCTCCATTTTTCACCTGTTAAAGGGTTTTTTGGGGAGTTTGTTCAGTCTAACAGAGAATTTTTGGATTTGTGATATTTGTCTGTATAAAACAAAAATCAAACTGCTAAAGCGCAAACTAACAAAATATTTAAGCAGTGGTGAACAATTTGAACATTTCATTCTAAAATAATCATTTTGTTCCAGATGACAGGATGAGAAAATGCTGTCAGGATCCCAACAAACCTGTGAATTTACACACAAACTTATATTTCCATTGTCCTGATAGTTCAAGAAAAGTAAATAATGTCTGAAATAAAGCTGCTTATTATTACAGAATTATGTTCTTGTCTCACAACAAATATTATCAACAGAGTTTTTCTTTAACTATATAAGGAATATAAATCAAAAAATATATGTTTAGTAGTCTTTTCCATTGATTTCTAAACATTAAAGCATAACTGCAGTGATATATAGATGATAATATGACCAGCTGTATGTTACCTGCTGTGCGTCGGCTTCTGATTTAAAGGTGACAAACCAGTTATCGTTGCTCACAAACTCACAGCTCAGGAACTTTGGCAGGTTCTCTCCGTCAAAAAGAGCCTCCACCTCCTGCACAACAAGAGGAGTTAATGATCCACAAAGTGAGAAACCAACATAGAGCCTTTATGTTCAGAACAGCGTCAGCCTGTCTGAATAAAGACTGAAGGGGAGAGGAGTGTGGTGGTCGTGTCGGTGCGGTGGGCGCGCTCTTGCCTCGCGAGGCGTGGTGTCGGGGATCTCGCGCAGGATGACGACACATCGGCTCTGGCTGGGTCGGACCTTCTCGCCGCACGGAGCCACCTGGACCAGCGGCAGAGCTGACAGGAAGTGAGAAAGAGAAAGTCAACAACAAACCAACAACTCATTTACAGAGTGTCTGTGCTGTGTGGAGAGAGAACAACCTCTGTTTAACACTTTAAAGTAATGAATAAAACAAATACATGTAAGTCAGAAAATACTGTGGGGAAATAAAGACTGACATTTCAGGATATCAGAGATGAGGTTCAGGTCTGTGCTGAGATTCTTGATCTTTTCGAGGCTGGCCAGCGTCGAGATCGAAATGTACTGGTCGCTGTCCATCTGAGACTTGAGGTACAGGTCGCTGCCGAGGTGCTCTCTGCGGAGGGAAAGAACAGCTGGTCAGAGGAATCCTCTACGCAGAACTGACTGGAGGGGTTACTAAAGGTCATGACAGGTACACAAACATGTTGGACAGGCAAACAGAAGACATCAAGACGAGGAAACGGGGTCAAATAAATGCTGCACAAAGGGGAAAGACAGCCAGACCAAACAGAGCATCGAGTAGTTTTTATAGTTTTATCAAAGCTTTTATTATGTTTTTATGCCTCTAATGAAAACTGTGAGTCATCATCTCAACATCTTCTTCAACAGGACTAACAGAAATGGTGTTGACAGTTCTTACCTGGTCAGGCAGGACTCCAAAGCCGTCCTCAGCTGTTCTGCGATCTCATCTAAAAATGACAGGAAGTCATTATCACATCTGATCTGAGAGTCAGTGCTCCTTTTTTTTCTTTTTTTACTGTGGTTTAATCTTGGAAAAAACACCTTTACTAGACTGATACCTGAGACAGGTGGGTCACTGGGCTCTCCGTTCACTAAAGGAGCCTCAGCAGCCAGCGTCTGGTACTCCGCTGTGCTGGGATCAGCCTCAGTCAGGCCCATGTTCTCCAGCTGAAAGTCTGGCACGTATCCTAAAAATAAACCCACAGCAGGACTATAAACTCCAAAACATTCAACTCTGGATCAAGCTAAAGTAAAAGAGTAGAGTCCAGTTCTACCTTCATGATTGATCTGATCGCTGGGGAACTGCAGCCACGGCTGCTGAGTCTGCGGGAAAACGGGGCCGGCCACGTCCAAGTTAAAGTTGTGATTGGTCCATACCTCAGCGTCAGGGTTAAGGCTAGGGGCCGCAGCGGGTTCCTGAAATGAACACACACATGTGCATGATGTTAATCTAGTGAGTAAAATACACACAACTAAATGATATTCAGATTCAGTGTCACTAAAAAAAGAAAAACAGTAATAAAGCGGAAATGATTGTTGTTTTGTATCACTGATTTACTCTCAACTAAAGTTAATAAAGGTTATTATTTAACAAGAAGAGTCACTGAACCCACATTATTGCTGCTTTTATCATTTCTTAGGTCATAGTTACAAAGCTGTGAGTCTCTGGATGAAGGTCTTACTGATGTCTGTGTTATCATCTTTGTAACACAGAGTATAAAAGACTGTCTGCTAACATGCAGCAGTAGATATTTAGTTGTTCTGTTCTTCACTGTATTAATAAACTATGTCATCTATTGAGTAGAGGTGCGGACGATTCTGCATCGATGTGGAGACGCACAAGACGCAGCGCTGCGAGTAAAAATCTGCCTCACGAATATTAAATATTTTGGTAACACAACAAATATGAGGAGACGTTTTCACTCTGAACTAACGAGTGCAGCCATAAAGAACACAGTGAGTCCAGTTAATCAGCCGAGAACCGGAGGAGGCGCTGTCGACTGGTCCGAGCTGGGTCACACAGATACTACTGGAACTGAAGAGATGCAGCTTTTTATATTATATACACTATATACACTGGACTAGTCTGATTCTTTAAAGCACTTTATAAATAAAAAGGGAGTTAAATTTATCTGACTGCTTGTGTTAATTTATGGAAAAAATATCCTGAGGGTGTGATACAAACAATAAACAACAAACACAGCAAACCGCCTTCTGTCAGTGAACACTTACAGACTGAGTGCAGTCTGTGTGCCAGTCCCACACACAGGATCCCTGAGGCATCACGGTACTGTAGGGATAAGCTCCCAGCAGAGCCATGGAGGGCTGCAGCTCCGACACCGAGGCCGGGATCTGCTCCTCGTCGGCGCCCGTCTCGCTCTCGCCCCGTCCGGGCTCGGCCTCGGACGTCCCCTGGGCCCAACCCCCGCAGCTGTCCTCCAGACCCAGCTTGATCCAGGGGTGGGGATAGAGGCGGCAGACGGAGGCGTCGGCGTCTTCTCCCAGCAGCTCCGACACCATCTCCCTCATCCCTCCTTCTCTCTCTCCGTCCTCGACAGAAGCTGCCGGCAGCGGCGGCGGCGGCGGCTCACGACCCAGGAAGTGAATCACGTAAGACGGAGTGGAGGCGTGCACGTCTATCTGACCCGGATCCACCGGGATCGTGTTTTGGTCCTCCTGGCGGTGTGAAATCAGATCGTCGCAAATAATATCGTTAGGAATCGCGTAAGGGTCGCAGATGCCGGTGCCGATCTCTGGCGTTTGAGTAAAATTCAGAGTTCCTGGAGCGACGTCGCCGTCCAGAGCGGGTTGATCCTCTGGTGACATCTTCATCTTGTTAACTTCATCCAAGAGGTTTCCGTTTGATAAATCTGAAGGTTCAGACGAACTATTAGAGGCGCCATGCGGCAGGATGAGGTCGACATCTGGCTTCAGACAGTCAGACGAAACACCAGAGGGAAATATTTCAGAGGTCGGCTGATTGTGAGAAACTTCTTCTACCGTATCTGCAGATTCAAGCTCGACAGGCATCGAAAAGGTTTCGTCGATCTCCCGTTGAAAAGCTGCTTCTTCTCTTTCCTCGCTTACTCTCTCTGGTGGATTCACCTCCAGTTGGATTTGGCTGCATCCGCTCTCACCAGTGTTAGCTTCAGTGTCTGGACGTAACCTCTGCTCACCTTCTTCAAAAGATGTGCAGGAGGACGAAGGAGGTGGAGGAGAGGAAGAGGAGGAGGAGGAGGTGACAGAAGGCTCGCTCTCAGCAGGAGGAGGCGGTGAAACAGGACACGGGTCTTCAACGGCGCTCTTGATGGCAGCCGACACATTACATGTTTCATCGCCCGTCTCCGGGTGAGGGCTGTTCTGGGTCGTTTCAGGTAAACCGTCCGTCACGTCGCCGCTCTCGACGTGTTCGCTGTTCCGGCACGTTTCGTGTTTGGGCTTCTTGGTGAGCTGCCTGTCATCTCCGCTCATGAGGACGTCCTGGAGAGTCTCATTTTTAAGAGAAATCACCTCCACTTCACTTTTTACATCGCCGCCGTCCAACTGTTTGTCGCAGTCGTCTGACCTGGAGTCACTCTGCTCGTCCGTTTCCACGTCTCGCCCGGGGGGCTTGACGCTGCTCAGGTCAAAGGTCGGATCGTTGGAGTTAAAATCTAACTTGTCGCACGTGGTTTTAGTGAAGTCGGAGAGAGGCGTGAGGTCTGCGTGGCAGGAGAAGGCGGTCAGCTCGACGGGCAGCGAGGACACGGCGGTGGAGAGCGACGACACCTCGGTGAGAGTCGTGTCTGCCGCGCTGCCGTGACCGGCGTCCTCTCCCTCACTTGTTTTTCTGCTGATACTCACGGAGATGGCCTCGCTCTGCAGGGAGGATTTATCCGGCTCCGTCTGTCCTGCAGGCAGAGGGAAACTGTCCTCCTCCTCCTCCTCCTCCTCCTCCTCCTCCTCCTCCTCCTCCTCCTCCTCGTGCAGCGCTTTGAAGTCAAGCTTTGAAGAACCGAGGCTCTGACTGGATGTATCCGACTCAGAAGTTTCAGTGACTGGCTGTGAACTCTGGATGTGTTTCTCTGGCATGAGGTCGGACTCCTGCAGACGACTAAAGCCAGAACCTACGATCTGATCCGATTCTTTCTCCTGGAAGCCGACTGATGTTTCCTCCGTGGCGTTAAAGAAGCTGACTGATGTTTCCTCCGTGGCGTTAAAGACTTTGTCTGCGGCGGCTCTGTTGTCCTCCAAGAACACACTCTGCTCCTCTGAACACACACTCTCCACACACACACAATCCTCTTTACCCATCTTCTCTTCTGACCCCGTCACGCTCTCGGCCTCCAGGCGTTCAGTCTTCTTATCCGCACGTGCAGTTTCATCCGCGTTGAACGCCGTTAACGTGTCACCTGCGGATTCATCTCTGTCCTGAGCAGCTGTCGGGTGATCCGCGTCTTCGGTGTTATCAGGACCGTCCGGTTCAGTCTCCTCGCTGGTTACGGGCCCGCTGGTCTGGGGCCGGGGGTCTACTGGCTGCAGGGACACGACAGGAAGCGGTATGGTGGTCTGTGACAGGACAGTGGGAGCCTGTTCTGCGGCATGTGACTGTGTGGCTGGTTCCTCGTCATGTGACTGTCTGGTCATTTCAGATTCCGCGGCATGCTTGTGGCTGCGGGCTGCGGATGCCTCAGCGTGTGATTGGCTGAGCACCGGAGACTCCACTATGCAGGGCAGAGCAGCTGTTTCCACTTCAGCTGTGTGCGCCGAGCGTGTCGCTCCAGCTGTTTGGGATTGGCTGTGGTCGTGGTCGTGGTCAAGGTCATCGGCGTCAATGGAGCATATGCTGTAGAAGCTCTGGGTCCTTGTTTTGAAACCTTGACCCAGCGTTGCCGTGACGACGCACGCTTCCTCCCCGTCTTCATCCTTGCGGTCAGCCCTGGGGGGATCCCGCCGCGTCTCCAGCGGTTGGTCACCTGACACCTCGCTCTGCCAGCTAGAGGAGGGTAACCTGGCGGGAGCTGACCAGGAGCCCGCCGGCCTCTCCTGGCCCTCCGGCAGCTGATTGAACCACAAAGCTCTGAGTGTGGCATTCTCCAAAATCCTCTGTCTGGCTGGACTCTGTGTGGGCACCTCCATATAGGGAGCCGGTTCACAGCTGGGCCTGGCAGTGTGTGTCACGCCTGCTGCCGTGTCCGTGTTTGTATGTATGTTTGTGCTGCTTGTGATAATAATAGCCTGCTCCTCCTTGTGAGTGCTCCCTGCTTTGAGATCTCTCTCGCTCCGCTCGCTTTTGTCGCTGTGAGCCGCCGCGGCCTCCTCTGTGTAAACTTTGTTGTCCTGCTCCAGAGGTCTCTCCTCATCTCGCGGAAGTTTACACTTGGCCGGTCCGTCCGCCACCACCGCAGCGCGCGTCTCCTCTTCCTCCTCCACGCACACATGTTGAGCTACGGCCGCGGCGTGTTGCCTGACCTGCTCTGTCACCTCATTCAGCCCATCGTGGAGCGGGGGCTGTAACAGACCTCTCCTCTCATTCTGCAGGCCGGGGTTGAGCTCCTTACTAAAGCAGCACCCCATCTTCTCCGGCCTAGAGTGGGAATAAAACACACAAGACTGCTATGGCCACACACACGGTAAGAAGAGCCTAAACAACACAAGACAGAACTCATGCGCAGCTCCTCACGATGGCTCAGCCACATGCAGAAAGAGGAAAGACCCTCTGCTCCCTCCTGCTTCGCCCCCTCCCCTTCCGTCCCCGTTTTCCCCTCCCCTGCCCAGAATAGTAAATGTGAAGGGGCTCACATGTCCCTGCCACTCAACGGAAGGGCTGCGCACCACTTTGTGTGTGTGTGTGTGTGTGTGTGTGAGAGGGAGTGAGAGAATGTATGTGGGAGCCCTAGTTAGGCTACAGTTAGAGAGGGGTCAGCACATGGTCCAGTGGCCACCAATCACAGAGCAGGAGCGCGGCAGTGTCCACTCCTCCTTCCTCTCATCCCACCATTCACTTCTCTCTCCCTCCCACTGACATCTTTCCTTTTCACTTACATCAGTTTTACACTCACTGCTTCAGCTCCCCCACTCCCTGACACAAGGCCACTAGCCCACCCCTCCCTCCCCTCGGGGCCCCAGATATGCATGAGTGGCTGCCGGGGCCCCAACAATCAGTCAGATTAGTCAGTTGTTTTTTTTAATAATAGATTTATGTAATGATGCTTTTGTTTTTTTAATGGACTGAAATGTGACAGTGAAGGTGACTGGTGCTTTAGGTAGTTGAATATTAATGATTAATATTAAACTACCTGGTAGCAGTAGTATCCAGGACCCAGCGCTCCGAGCGTTAACTGCACCTGTAGATCAGCTGGACACAGTGGATTCTGGTCTGACGTCATGTGACACGGGCTGGTGGGCAACTTCACGGGACGAGTGCTGCCGCTGTCGATGGTCACCACGGAGACCGGTGAGAGAGAGAGGGGGGTGGGTAGGGGAAGTGGGAGAGAGAGAGAGAGAGAGAGAGAGAGAGGAAATGAGTCACAACAGCAGCTGGCGTGATGGAAACACGGCAATGATTAGATCGCTCAGTGTGGAGTAAAAAGTGAAAGCGTCCTGGTGAAAACGGGTTGCAGGCTGAAGAGCGGCAAAGTCAACAAGAACGACATCGTCTCATGTTTGTTTAAAGCAGAGGCCGAGACGTTTATTTAAAACATCTACAATGTGTGTGTGTGTGTAAATAACGACTATTTAAATACTTATTTCAGGCCACTGTATAACTTTTTTTTAAATCAATAAATAGTTTACTTCATGAAACACTGTCACACACAGACAGAATAAAGACAGATGATCACCAGGACTCACCAGAGGCATAAATCATAGCCGAACAACCTAAAATAAACTATTTAATTATGATCATATGAAACATAGAAAAGCAAACAGTTGACATCTGTCACACTAACCAGTATGTGTGATTTAATGAACGGAGTATTTAATACATTAACTGATTCATTTCATTACATTTTCAGCAATACACAAATGATTATTTTCATTATCGATTAAGCTGCCGATTATCATTATTATTATTATTATTATTATATCAGAAAACTTTCCCTAAAGCCCAACAGCTCAAAGAGATTCAGTTTACTGTCACAGAAGATTAAAGAAGCAGAAAACATTCACATGTAAGAAGCTGCAACCAAAGAATTTTGACATTTTTTCTTAAAAAATGACTCATAAATGAACCACTTCTCAAATTAGTTGGATTAATTTAATAGTTGGCAGCTAACACATTAACCATTGCAGCTGTAAGTGTTTCCATATTGGCACGTCAGATTAAAGCAGACAAACGATATATCGGAGGGTTAAAACACTGTGTATTTGTTGCTAAAGCGCTGACATAAAGATTTATGGGATGTTTACATGGTTTGACACCACAGATGAACTTCTCCTCAGTTTCTGGTCAGCCACAGTAACTCTGGTGACAAAATCCAAACAGCAGCTAAACTTCCACCAAACAAGTAAATTATAAGAAGAAAGTGTGACCAAAGCTTTTATCCACACAGTTATTAAAGGATTTAACCACTTTTTATAACTCTAGGGTAAGTGAACCTCCTACTTATCTTTCAATGCTGCATATAATTTCATTTTTTACCAGAATGAATGAAACCGATAAAAAATAATTATCATTTAAGGATTTTTTTAGTTTACAGTTATGAAGTGACAGATTTCCCCTCTGATTAATAAACCTTTCTACACTTTTTTGCAGCTAAATACGCTCAAAATATGTTTCCCATTTAAAACTGATTGAAGCAGACACTGTGACCGAGGCTTTATCCATGTATTAAGAGGGCTTTGTATTTGTTTTGACACCACAAATAAACAAGTCATTAGTTGCTTAACTGACATTAACTTATTGCTGGTTGACAAACTTTCCAAACTGTCAAAAACATGTTTTTTTTTCTACATCAAGCAGACTCAGTCAGCAGCATGACATCCAGTGTACAAGTGTGTTAAAAGTGTGACCAACTCTTTTATACATGCGGTTATTAACGGGTTGAACCACTTTTTATAATTTTAAGGTGAGTTAACATTTTATCTTTTATCTTTCAGTGGCTGAAAAGAAAAGTTATGAGCTGCTGCACATCCTCTCACTGCATTATTTTAAATCAGAATTAATTAAGGATTATTTTTAAAGTGAAAACGTGTTGATAAAAAATAATAATAATACATTTCTCATTAACTTTTGGACGATTCCAACTCCAGGAGCTCTTTGCTAACTGTTATTAACTGCCACATTTCCCCTCTTATTAACAAACTTTTCTAAACTTTTTCAAGCTAAATATGCTTGAAATATGATTTCCAATCAAAACGACTAAAAACAGTATGTGCAGCTGAGTTTTGGAGCAAAACATCCTTCTAAGTTTTTTAGTAAAATCTTGCATTAGCTTACTTCGGTGTTGTTTCGATGACGGTCTCCACGGCTGACAACTTCAATTAACCCTTGTTAGCTTTTAGCTGGAGGGAGTTAAATGAAGGAGAAAAAAAACCAACACGCTTTTTGTGACAAAGTGTAAGTCAAGTTAACCGAGCTGATAATCTTAAAACTTCCTTCATTTAAGCGGCATTTGAGGCGAAAAGCAGCAGCTAACCGAACCGCTTTAACCTGCCGTTAGCTGGTTAACGTCCATAAATCGAACAGTAACAATAACTTTAAAGGATGCTAACGGTTACCGCCAAGCTAAAGTTAATGTTGTGCTAATATATAGCTTAACTTTTGCTGATATAAAGCCTCTATCTCAGTGTTTTAGTACTCACCTGTCACCTTTCCTCTGCTGTGTTTGAAGTCAAGCTTGATTTCTTGCTCTCTTGTGGTGTGTTTGTGTGATTTTCTCTTCGTCTGCTTCCATAAAACCGCCTGTTTACAGTTTACTTCCACAAACCACACACAAACTCCACAGTTGCTATGGAAACTGTACGTTGCAATAAAGTCTGAAAATGAAAATGTAACTATTATTATTATTATTAATAATAATAATAATAATAATAATTTTTCCCCTGCACACCTGCAGGATCAGGATTTTTTTTTAGAAATACTGAGGTCATGTGTCAGCCCTGCAGTGTATGGAAGTTTTGGAAGGTCAAAATAGTTTTAACTGAATATATAACTATATGAAGCTGAACCACTACAGATGTTGAATTTAACAACATATTATTGAAATAATTACCTTGAAAACCATCTATTTACATGTATGTGGTTTTAATTATTATTATTATTATAGTGACTTGCATGCATAAGATGCAACACCAATGCAAAGAATCATAACATTTACTATAAATGCATGGTAAATGCATGACAATTATATAAATTTGAATTAAAAAGACAAACAATCATTCCCATGTTTAGCATTTTTTAATTGTGCAATTTCAATTTTAAAAACTAGATTTTTTTAGGGCTGCAACTAACAATTATTTTCATTATCAATTAATCACCGGGTCTGTAATATGAAAAAATAAAATGTCACTTATTGTTACCTAAAGCCCAAGATGTAACTTAAAATTGCTTGTTTTTTCATTATATTGTTTATAGTGCTTATTATTCACACAGTGACTGTAGGGGATGGCCAAAATAATCATATAAAAGCAAGACTAAATCAGCACCTAAACATACACTTCACAAGCCAGTGTTACAAAGAATAAAGATTATTATCATTATAAATTAATTTGTTGGTTATTTTCTCAATTCATGGATTAGTTGTGAGTCTATAAATTGTCAGAAAAGAGTGAAAAATGTGGATTACTGTTACTGAAAACCCAAGATGTGACCTAAATGTCTGGATTTGTCCTGACCAACAATCCACAACTCAAAGATTTTTTTCCACCTGGGTTCATAAGTTCAGATAGAAAATTTAAGTGTCTGTTGCATGTTATCAAGCGTTAAAACTTCTATTTCTTGGATTACATGAGTGTCAGAACATAATTTAGGACAGAGGTCTAATCTAATCGACTCTCTGTAGGCTAGATTTGTTAACCTGGATGTTCTGATGGATGATCCAATCTGAGAATCAAATAAATAAACCCAACTGTACTTGAATGTAGTTTGTTAAATGTCACCCATGTGGGATAAGGTTTACAGGGACACATTTATATTCTATCAGAAACTTAACCCACCAGCTAATTGACTTAAAGCTTATTCACAGCGATTCCACATGAAGAAGACCGATAACCTGCACCGCCACATCTGCAATATCAGAGCTGTGGGGACAGTGTCACTTTGGGACTGCCTTTTTTTTCTTCCAGGTTTTCATATCCTGTGCTTTAAACACATAATCATACCCTCACCAACCCTATTTCTTAACGACAGTTCCCTACTGCAGGCAGCTATCGGTCCCCCAACGCTGACTCCTTCTCAACCGTCTTACAGCGGCAAAGAAATCTGTTCTCCAGCTGTGGTGCTTTCCCACACTTGCACTATTTTAGCACGTGGTTGGACATCTCAATGCATATTGATATATATGTATAGTCATGTGTCAGATTACAGGAAGCATAAACTCATAACATAAGAGCACAGCTGGACTTATATGAGGATATCTTTCTTTATATTTATGTTTTATAGCTAATCTGTATGTAAAATCCTTATTCTTGCATTTTAGAGTCTTTTTCTGACTGTCTTTGTTCCTCTTTTGTTGAATATTGGACATTTTTTAAATCTGAATACTTAAAAAAATACTTAAAATTGATATATGAGATTGCACCATGTACAATTAACTTCTGGTTTGTTTGTTTTTTTAAATTTAAAAATATCTCATAGTCGTATTTCAATGTCAACTTCTAGTTTTCAGCAGTAATTTAATTTCTAAATTAGGTGGTCAGTTGGTGTTAAGATTCAATTTGTTGCAGCATTTCTTTGTTTATGTAAAGCCTCTAAAAATACTGGAATCAGCTTATAAAATTCCCATCATGGTGTTCATCATGCAGGTTGCTAAAACCCCTAAAATCCACAGAGAGAAGAGTGACCAGTGTCCTCAATGATGCAGCAACTACGACGGATAAAGTCACTTTTACATCCTCATGAACAAGATAAAAATTTAATGAGAACAAAATAATGACATGCACAGTTAACTCCACTGATATTATTCATCAGAGGAGAAAGGTATTTTTCAAAAAGCACATTTTTATTTGATTTTTATCCAAATCCAGTATTTCCCTTTGGTTTATGGGAAAAGATACAGGTATAAACAAAAGTGTACTAACCTTCTATTAGATGAACAGAAAGAAGATTCACATGTACATATTATTATTATTATTTTAAAAAACCAAGAAATATTATTCCATTCGTTTAATCTCAGACTCAACCAACTCCTGTGAGACAAGGGTTAGGGGGAAACTGTGCGCAAGAGTTCCTACTCAGGCTGAGTGACTCTAGTGCTTTTATCTGAATCTCTCTTGCAAATAATTAGTGATATATGTGGAGCTGCATGTGTGATCAAGAGTTAATTCACTGAAGTGTCTGGAGCCCCCCTCTCTCTGTTACATGCTGGATCAAGAGTACAGGCTCCAGTAGATGATGTTGAAGAGCAGGTAGGACAGAGGGAAGGCCAGGCGGGAGTACGAGTCGATCATGTAGCTGTGCCTCAGCAGCAGGTCCACGTTTTCACGCACAGACCGCTGCCGGCGGAGGCGGGTTCCCTCCAAGGGACGGATGTCTTGGTTTTGGGTCGGCGTGGTGAGGGGTTCGGAGGTCGGGGTCGCTGCCATCCTGGGGAATGGAGTCAGCTCGATGTCGTTGTCGTGGAAACAGCCGTCGAAAGCCATGGCCTGGCTGGCATTGAAGGTGGATGGGAGCTGGAAAAGGTACAGAAAGCTGTATTCAGCAGGAGAATGTGATATCAGACATCCTACAGTGTGTGTTATCTACATTTTAGTTTTCACAGTGTCACAGTTACACTTGGACGTGGTCACATCTGCATCCCTTCCAGGAGTGATTTAATAAAGTGGACATGTCATGCAGATTTCCAGGTTGATATTTTTAATCTGAGGCTCAACTGGAATATCTGAAACTCCTTATTTATCCTCTACTGGTCCTTTATGCAGCCCCTCAGTTCAGCCTCTGTCTGAAACAGGCCGTTTTAGCTTCCTGTCTCTTTAAGGCCCCGCCTCCTGATGAGACCGCTCTGTTCTGATTGGTTAGCTCCGGAGGCTCTGGAGGCTATGTAAACAAACTACAGTAGCAGGATTTCACTTCTTTTTCTTATACTTTAATCACAAATGTCAATTTCCAAAAGACATTCATGTATATTTGAGCTGAAATCTGAAACATGAGAGTGGAAACCCCTCAGCAACAACTACAGAAGGGATGGTCGTTTATAGGCTTTTGCTTGTTGGAAAGTTAAAATAAAATCATCACAAATGGAGCCTACAGATTAAGTTTTTGACTTTTGACTTGCAGGGAGCATTTCTACATACGTTAACCTTACGTTTTAACCTTCACCTATAGATTTAAGGACTACAACTAATGATTATCTTCTAATTATTTTATGATTATTTTCTCAGTTAACTCTCTCTTCAGATTATCTTTTTAAATTAAATTTTATTTCCCTGGAAAATATCAAGAAAATAGATTTAATTTTAACCAACCAACAGCCTAAATCCTAAAGATACTCAATTTCTTATTATATAAGACAGGAAGGAAAATTCTCAAATCTTCACATTTGGGAAGCTGAAACTAACAAATGAATGAATGACTGAAACATTTAATCTGTTAAAAATAGTTCAAAAATAGCTGCAGATTAATATTCTGTTGACTGACTAAGTCTCACCTCTAAAAGATTTCATTACAATCCTGCTTCAGAATCAGAGCAGTGATGTGAAATAAAAGTATAAACCTATTAGAAATGTTCGGTTTACTGGAGGGCAGCATCTAAAACTGCTCCACATGATGTAACGCCTCTGATTGGCCACTAGGGTGAGATGTTGTGTAAGTGTGCATTGATGTGAGGGGTGTGACAGTCTCTCCCGTCTCCCGTGCTGACCTTCCCCCTCTTCATCTTCCTCATCTCCTCCAGAGTGGTGCAGTAGTTCACGGCAGCGTACTCGATCACAGACAGGAAGACAAACAGGAAGCTGGTCCACAGGTAGATGTCCACCGCTTTCACATATGACACCTGCAAGCACACACAAGAACAAAAAAAATCTGTAAATATTCACAATAATCAGTGAAAAGGGAGCCAACTTTGCACAGGATGCTGCATGTTTTAACTGATTAGAGTTAATTAAAGTGAAGAAAAGAAACAATTCTACTGTATAAATCATGTGGAGGTTGTAAATACAGTATAAATCAGTATAAAATAAGTAAATTAAACCCACAGAGCAGCTTCTTAGGGCCCTTCAGCCTCCTGCTACACTCAAACAAACTTAAAACAATGACTCTCTTTGGCTGCAGGTCTTGAAAAAAGTCTTTAAAAGCATTTAATTCAGTTCCAAGCATTTAAAAGCTTAACATAACATATTTTTTTTACTTGCTTGCCGCAGACAGTAACATTAGTTTTATGTGTTTGCGGCCTGCGTGGAGACCACAAGTGAGACGGCTGCGACGGCGGATTGAGCTGCAGGAAGCTGTTAAATCTTTTTTGGTTGTTTGTTTCAGTAAACACCATCAGACCTGCAGCAAACACTGTTGTTACTGCTGCAGCTACAGGAGCAGGAAGGCTGTAGCAAAAAAACTTCAATTAATAAATTATTATGAAATGTGTTGCCATCAGTTTTCTGCCACTTATTAGAGTGCAAAGCATGTTATCTGATTGCTTCTGTTACTAGGAATTATTGTTGTATGCAGCTGACAAAAACGTGATAAAAACGCCAATAAAAGCTATTAATTGTCTTATTGTGAAAATGTATTGAATTGCATTATGTGTGTTATTAGAAAAGTCTAAGAAACTGGCAGAAACTGGTTGATTTTATGTGATAACTGAAGTATTTACAGATCGATTTCCTGATTAGCTTCATAATGGTGTCCATTATTTTGGAGGTGCTCCACTAAACTGATGTAATCAATTATATAACATCAAATTTTCATTTTTTTAATGCTTCTTACTGTAAATTGTTTGCACTTATTGACGTTATTGAAGTCGTAGCAGCTGATTTTGACTCATTTTTATTGGTCAAATTGTAGTTTATTGTTTCTGTGTGCATTTGTATACTAATCTTACAATCAGAGATCTACAGAAATGAACAATAATAAGAGCAAATTGTAAAATCTGTAGGTGAATAAAAGATGATAAACTTTAACAGATTCAAATGAGATGACATAAAACTAAAATTCAAGTGAGTGCAAGTAAACAAACTTACAGTCACATACTGTAAAATCAGATTAAGCCATTTAAAGAAATGATTTAAAAGATCCTAAATGACCTATTTTCCCTGAACAGGTCGTTCGAGAGCGTCAGGGTTAGGGTGCCTGAGGATCTCTGGCTACATACTGGCTCATGTGGGGGTTAAAGCTCTGAAATATAGCATCAAGTGCTTTAAATGTAATCAGATAGATCTTAAAAACAAACAGGTCAAGTCTTGAGAGCCCACATAAGCACTCAGACATCCACACACACACACACACACAGCTGTTACCTGCGGCATGGAGGACGACACCCCCGTGATGATGGTGGACATGGTGAGCACTGTGGTTATACCTGCAGGAGGAGAAAGCAGACGTGTGTTTCACATCACAGCACGGCTTGTTTTCAGACACAACATCACCTCTGACATTTAAGTGTGGGTGAGTTTTGTGAAGAGCTGGTCGGCCGGTCAGTTTATCTGTCCGGTAATGAGCCGACCTTTAGAAGTTAAAACAAGATGAACGTCTGACTCAGAAATATTATTCATGTCAGCTTCTTGACAACCAGGAAGTTTGTATTCTTCTCACGAGCTCAATATTTCCAGTTTGGCAGTAAAATATCACGTTTAAAGCGTATTTAGTAAATAAAAAATCACTAATTTAATGCTGTTGTGATCATTTAGAACAGAAGTGAGACTTACGCTCTGGTGTAGGAGTGCAAAAACACTTGTTGGTGAGAATTAAATGTTTAACTGTCTGATGTGTCAGTGTTTTAATGTGTTGGTTGTGGCTCGTAGTGATGAACCTACAGAGACTCTGCAGCTCCTCTCGGCTTTACGGAGCTTTATAGTTGAGTTTCATCTCATTGTTTATCTGTTTAGCTGCAGCTTTTACTGTTCTGGTTCACTCTCAGCGGCTCTCCTGGCTGTAAAAGGCCGCTGTACACTACCTGCTCACAGACACAGTTAGCTGTAGACTAGCTGGTAGCATTTAGCAGCTAAAGAGCCAGATATTTCCCTCAGAGAGCAGAAACAGAAGCTAAAAGAGAGAGAAGATCGGACTGTTCCACTTAAAAGGTGATGGTATGTCAGCGTTGTGTCCCAAAACATTCATGTATGCGTTTACCCAGAGAGACTCGAGCGGGAACGGCCCTCCTGTCGATCCAGAAGGAGACCCAGGAGAGAACGACCATCAGCATGGTGGGAAAGTAGGTCTGCAGCATGAAGAAGAAGATGTGCCTCCGCAGGATGAAGTTGATGAACAGACGATTGTACCAACCTGATGGAGACAAACAGACACAGCCTGGTTTTTTTTTTTTTTTTTTTGACTGTAAATCAAACAAAAAAAATTCCAGCAAAGCCCCAGATTAAAAATATAGGCCTGGGAAAGTGCATCATCTTTAAATGTGCTCTATAAATAAATAAATTGACAACTATAATTTTCTCTAAGTGATCCTCAAGATTAAAACTTTATTCAGCTTTCACTGTGATTTTTTTTTCCAAGCAGTGAACCACTTCCTGCATCTTTCTGGAAACAGAAAACTGCGGCCCTTTCAGTTTGAATAAAGGTTAGTCCACACACACACACACACACACACACACACACACACACACACACACACACACACACACACACACACAGAGGAGCAAACAAAGACCTGTGCTGCTGTAGAAAGCCAGGCCGCTGGAGGGTTGGAAATGCTCGATGAAGAACTGAGACAAGACGATCTCGTCCGTCCTCAGAGAGTCGTTCCCGTTCTTCCAGTAAAGCATCAGGTCGTTCTCATTGTACGCGTCTGTTCAGAAGAAAAGGGAAGGAGGTTTTCAGTTTCACAGAAAACAGGAAAGATGAGGCTGGTCAGTCTTCTGAGGTTATCCAGTCACTGATTTGTTTCTGCAAGTTACTTCATGATGTTATAAAACTGATGACAGTGTGTTATGTTATATATGTGTGTGTGTGTGTGTGTGTGTGTGTGTGTGTGTGTCTCTCACAGCTCTCCAGCTCCAGCGAACAGTTCTGTGTGTCCAGTGGGAAGCTACTGAAGTCCATCGAGCAGAGAGCCGTCACAGTGACCCTGAAACACACACACACAAAAATACAGCTTTTAAAACACCTGCAGACCCCATCCATTGTGTCCTGGATAGACCTTTCTTGCTGTTGCCATGGAAACCTGAACATAACCTTCCTCTCCTCTCTCTCTCTCTCTCTCTCTGTTCTGTCTCTCTCAGCTTTGGCTCAACGCTCGGTCAGTGTTATTATTTATGGCTGTTTTGGTTAGTTAACTCTGTCCAAAAAAAAAAAAACCAAGCAAGCCAAAGAGCATCACCACAAGCCAGATGAGCGCAATCTCTCCTCTCATTGGTCAGATGTAAAGCACACATGACACAAGACCTGATCCTGAAGACGCTGCTCCGATCCAGGACAAGTATCAGGAGGGCAACATAACTTTATTGTCAGTCCAGGTCAGATCCTGATTCATTCTCCAGCTACAAAACTCACGCGAGTACACCTTGTACTCGGTCAGCTGGAGGTCAGCTCGTGTTCCCGCCACAAATAAACCGCTCCAGCATTTGTTGGGAAGAGACCACTTCCTCTAAAGGGTCTCAGGAGGGGAGAAGAGGAGGGTGGGAACCAGAGTCAGATTCAACTGGACGTAACTACACAGGGTTAAAAAAAAACACCCCTACTTAACTAGTGTTAACTTACAGTTTAAGTGTTGACAAGAACACTAGAAACTCTTAATTACGGTAACTCTGATGTGACATGAAGGCAGCATAAGCTAACGCTAATAGATGTCTGCAAGGTAGAAAGCTAAAGTTAAATTAAGGGCTGGATATGAGACTCTAAGGGTTAAATTACTATAAGAAGACACCTGATAAAACATCCTTTTGTGTCTGGAAGTTCTTATTTATATTTCCTGTGCACAAACTTTGCCTTCCAGACTGGCTGCTTTCATCATCACCTCCATATTTTTAACCTCCACACCTGTCCCTGTACCTGACGCTGTAGAGGATGTTCCCGTCGGGGTAGACCCGCAGCATGATGTTCTCCATGGTGGTGTCATGGATGAAGGAGCGTTTGGAGTGGACGAAGAACACGTCAGGAACCCAGATCTTCTTCACCAGCCGCGAGTCGAACGTCCTGCTCTGGTTGTTACGAGACGGGAACGCCAGACGCTCGTCTTTCCAGTAGTGACGCAGGTACAGAGTCATGGTGAAGTCCTGAGCAGAGACACAAAACCAGACAACTGAATCATTTTCTCCTTATTTATGGAATAATAGGGGAGAACATGAGCCACTTTTTTTTACCTCAGGTTGTTGTGAACACATGGAAATGAAAACAAGTTATCTAATTATTATAGTTTTAGAACAATGACCCATCAAAAAGTAAGTCCTGTGGCACAACTTACACCAAACTAGGGGGAAAACGAGCATGAGGATGAGGTATATTGAGTGCTCTGTGGGTAAATAATGCTACCATTAAGTACCTGATGTAAAAATTACAAATAAATTTGAGATCATTTTGAACTTTATTTGTCTCCCATTGTTCAAACTGTTACCTAAACATTTATATAAACTGTGATCTTTGTTTGTTAGCCACAGAAAAAATGTGTGTGTAAATGTGCTTTTGTATAAACAGACAGGTGACAAATTAAAGGAAAAACTGGTCCAGGTCTGGGCCCCGACAGTGAGGGGATCTGGTGGCTCTGTTGTGGTTTAAAGGAATGTTTTGCTGGTGTGGTTTGGGTCCACTTGTCTCCTCAGAGGGAGGAGTCACTGCAAATCATCACAAAGTTGTTCTGAGTCATCACCTTTATCCTATGATGAAACATTCCTGTCCTTGTGGGAGTAGTTTCTTCCAGGATGGCTGTTTTCTTTAAAGATGAATTCAAGAACAATTTGTCTTTCAGAGTTTTATTACAATATCCAGAATACATATTTGCAAGTTCAGATCTCACAGTTTGCAGGGCTGAAGAGTTACTGACTCAAAGTCCAGTGTTGGTACCTGCATATACAGCCACATGCATCACAATCATCACATACTCATCACCCTAACAGTTAATTCACCGCATCTTTAGGGAGTTTCTTTCCGACTCTGCTGAGAATTAAGAGTTGAAAGCCAAATCCTTACCTGCCTTTCCTCCCTGCGCATTTCCTCTAAAGTTACAGCGACAGAGTTAGAAACATATTCACACAGGAAGCAGAGATCATAAAACCTTACAATCAGCTTCTGACTATAAGGCAGTGTAACATAAGTGTCTCCATTACAGGGGTCACTGAATGGTTTGACGCTTATGAAAATGATGTGAACCAATGAGTTAGACAGCGCTCTCTCCACCACCATCATCAAAACACCGAATGAGGGAACATCTTTAGGATGAAGAGTTCAGAGACTTGTAGAATCAATACCGAGGTGTATTGATGCTTTTCTGGTGACCCAACACCTCATTGAGACACTTTATGTTGGCTTCTCCTTTAATTTGTCACCCGTCTCTATGTACAGCATGTTTGTGTGTGGCTTAAACTTAACATTAGTCAACAATTAGGTATTTATTCATAAAAATTGAAGTGATGAAACATTAACATGAACAAGCTCTCTAGTCTCTAGAATATAATAAAATTGAGAAATTGAGCCTTTAACTCAACTTGCTCCAACATCACTGATATACTTTAGTAACATGATGAATTTGCATGATAAAAATCCAAGCCCAAGAGTCCAAGATGGATTGATGACCTTGTTTTGTAGCTTCTGCTGCCTAGCAACATGTGATAACAAAACATATCAATTGAAGATACAAGACCAATGACTTTAGTAACATGATGAATTCACTTGGCTATTCTATTTACCTCGTTCTCCCCTTTTATAAAAGCTTTTCAAACCTTATCAACATGTTCTCTTTGTATCAGGGTCTGTAACATGGTGTCATTCTTATTTTGGGAGTATTTGAAGCTTAAAAGGTTTAAAATCTGGTGTCAGATGGATGAGATGCACTCTGCCTGAGAAGAATGGGGGGAGACAGACCACATGGAGACTTTCACCATTCCCGTCCTGGCTGCCATAACAACGCCTTCCTCTCCACCATTTATCTCTCTTGGTTGGAGGAACTTGCTAAATCACTTGGAAGAGACCAGTCAAGTTGAAAGCAGAGCCATCAAAGGGTCAGAGCCCAGATAAAGGGAACTGACAGGAAGTGATGTCAGACCAGCCTTCACCTTAATTCAGAAGAAGACGCCACAACCTTTTTGAAACTCTTTGAAATCTTTAAGTGGACAAAACCTGCCAGAAGTGCAGATTTTGACCTGGAGAACACAACTATTGTGTCTTTATTTTTACCAAAAATCAGGTTTGTGTTTAAAAATATTGCCACACAAAGAATGAAAAATACTTTTGACATAGCTTAACTCACTTACTTACTACACTGAGCATTCACTAGTGGATAGAAAAGGTGTAAAAAGTCACCAGTTTGGAAATAAAGTTAGAATAATGTGACAAACTGAGTCCTCACCATGTTGACCTCTGAGATGCTGTCGATGCTCTCCACCTGCACATCAATGCCTACTGGGATGGCTGCGCCTAAAACAACAACAGCAGAAGAAGAACATCGTTACTGTATTAACCTGAACAGAAGACAATGTTTTAATCTGACAATTACATTAATAAAAAAGTGGAAGTCATCTTATATTCGAGCACTAAACAATTACAATTATTGTTTTTGAATGGAGAGGCTCTAGCAGCAGCTCCTAAGGAGAGTGTTGCATTATGGGTTGTTTGTTGCCTTAAAGAGAAACTTCAGGATTTTTCAACCTGGATACTTTCTTCTCATCTTGAAATTGGTCCAGTGTTAATAGCGAGCGCACTACAGCTGGCAGCAATGTAATCTGAAGGGGCAACTGCACCCAGTCAATGTACGTCCATTAATAGTGTTTGTTTTTTTGCCATTGACAGGCTCAGATTGTTATTAGAAGTGTCTGACAACATTATGGACTTTTTGTCTGCTCTGTTCGTTGTGGTCGAGGAGAAGTCTCTGAAATATCTTGAGAGTTGACCTGTTGTCGAAATCAGCCATGACACTAAATATTTAGCTGATTATGTTTTTGACAGGTCAACTCTCCCGAGAATTCAGAAGTGGACCTCTCCTTGAGCAAGACTTTGTCTGGATTCAGTTATCCTCTCCTCTGGGTCCCATACACAGAGCAGATAGCGGAGGAGGAGGAGGACAGAGTGGACTCAGTGAACCAGGTAAAGTGAACAATAAGGTTTTACTTGAGATGAAGACAACTACACTCTACACCGTTCAACCAGCATAAACATGTAGAAAAGCGATATTTCCATCTGCTTCGCCAGCAGCGTCCCCTTCACTGCAGCTATGTATTACACAACCACAGTGTGCTGCTTAAGCTAACAACACAAAAGCTGTCAGGATGCAGCCTAACTGTTTATTTGAGTTTGCCATGTATATTAAAATTTGGCAAATTCTCGTAAACTTAGCTGCTGGCTGAAACAAACCATTCGATACACATAATTCACCAGGACTGCAACAACACACTATAAATATAACACGAAGAAAGACAAGGATGTCTCTGCTCATCCCGTATTAACATAAACCTGTTGTAATTCAGATTGGCTGCTTTACATATTGCACATCATGGGATGAAAAATTAGTAGGCATTAGTATCATGATTAGTGCAGCTCTCTGATAGACCGTCCTGCCAGTTTTTTTTAACACATGCTGCTAATAATCCGAAATGAAACTGACGCTTCAACACAACATCAGCTGTTTGCTTTTCAGCTGTGAAATGAGTTTGGTTGTGCAGTTAGTTTGGTTTCCAGCTGCAACATCCGTTAAACAAGGCCAAACAGACTGCCGGCCTTACACCAAACGACTTCAAATGATTTAGTGGTTGCAGACAAATTGTCAGAATGAAATCATGAATATTAAACAAGTTTAATATTATGATAAGTCTGTAGCAAAACTGTTAAGTTCAGCGTCATGAGCATTATCAACGACCAGCTGCTCTCTTAGCATCAAATGGCGCATTTCCATCACATGGTACTGGCTAAACTCAACTCGCCTTTTTTGGTTTTCCATTATGAAAGAGCAGCTGGTACCAACTTTTTTTCATGGCAGATTTATGCGCCGTTGCCAATGACAACCAGTTTGAGTTGAGTTGAGTTGAGTTGAGTTGAGTTGAGTTGAGTTGAGTTGAGTTGAGCCGGTGCCATATAATGGAGGAACCCAACAGACAGTGTTATGAGTCAGTGTTTATTTCAACATGTATCTGATTAACCAACCAGCACATATTTTAGAGAGAAATGTCATTTTTGAAGCGGTTCTCTTCTCATTCCCGCCGTCTTCTCCCATTAAAATAACGCAGCCAACCAACAGAGACTGGTAGCGAGTTGTAAAGTTGTAAAGTCTGTACACACAGTTTATTGTTTTGGATTATATTGATGCTGAATTGACAAGAAGACTGTTGACATATGATGATAATTTGTCGTATTTCTAAAAGGGAGTTCCCCTGGTGAGTGCAGGGAGTTTCAATTTCATTCAGTCTTGCTAATATGTATATTTTTAACATTTTGTCACTAGTACAGAAACGGCAGGTGACTATTAGAGTATGATAAGGTTATCTGATGTTCCCTGCTGTTAGTTATTGGTGTGATTAATGGTTTACAGCCTGATAATGTGTGTTGATTACTGACGGTGGCTGACTGTACTCTGTTTCTAACGACAGTATGCAGTAAATGATTGACCTTTGTGTGTGTGTGTGTGTGTGTTTAAACTACTTTCCTAATATGGTCGATGATTTTATTCATGACTCCTAATGAAACTTGAAAGCTCAGCATTCCCGTTGCCATTTCTCTGTAAATCACAGGAATTTTCATTCACCCAGAAAAAGCTAATATTTCTCCTTTTAATATGACTTCCTCTTTCACTTACATGGAGCTTGTGGGTTTCCAAACAGAAATACTCCACCGTCCAGAAACTGAAAGTGCTGTGTGTCCAGATAGTTGGTGGTTGAAGGTGGTTTCAGTGGGGCAGCTGTATAAACTGTGGAGCTGGTTTAAGTCGTAAAAATGCAGTGTGGTTGTCTTAGCTGATATGTGCTGATATCTAAGAAACATTAACCCAAATATGTTTTTATTTGTAAAAAAAAAAAGAAAGTTATGTTAATGTTTCTCTTCACAGTTGCTGTTGTTCAGTTATGATTCATTTTCATTTTCTTCTGTCTGGTTTTTCAGATCAAACCACTGCAGCTGCTTCTGTTTCGGCTCTGCTGTTCAACAGTTATTCTTCTTGTAAATTTCCACCAGGAGCAGGACAGTCTTGTAAACAGTGGCGCGGCTAGATCCCCAGTCTTTGCAAAAACTTTTTCCATCCCGAAGGAATACAAATCTGGAGAAAACGCTGACTAATTGTTAATATTTGGTATATAAAACGGTGTGAAAATGATTTCTACGGGATGTCAGCGTGTCAAACATCAGCATTCAGAAGCTTCGATAGCATCTCTTCGGTAGCTACTCTCAAACCTCATTTTGGTCAAACACTGGTACCAACATCCTTTGTCTTCACCACCAACTCACCACAGCCACCCACATCTGTCTTCCACGCTCCCCCACTGCATCCGCCTCATTAGCAGATTAAGCTTGTTTAACCGCTAAACCTGAACAACCTGATTTGCGGACACAAACAGAGCAGAAATAGCTAAACAGCACAACCCCCCCTCCCCATTCTCCCCCCCAAAAAAACACTCTTCAATCACAGCTACTCACTCCCTGTTTGCTGCTCTGCCTCCACAAAGCAATTATGACTCAACAAACTTCGGGAAGTTTCAGGACATTTATCCACCCGTGACAAACTGTAACAATGTTTGATGGTCCTGTTCTTTTCTAAAAATCTACTCGGCTAATTTTAGCCCGCATTCCTGGCTCGACCACAAACATGAGGATTGATTTTACGGTTGTCTTAAACTCATAAACACTTCCAGTCTGTTCCTTGAAGTCCAGTTTAAAAAGCTTTACAATGAGGGGAATGCACTGAAAGAGTTACTGACTGTCAGGTTACAGAGCTGCAAAACCAGTTCTGTAAAATTCAAGCTTTCACCTCACTCACCAAACTTGTTTTCCTATTTGCAATTCAAAAATTGAAACTCTGGTAAACTTGGTTTTAACGGGAAAGATCTTCACAAAGTCGGTGTTTAAACAGCATTTAAATGTCTATTTTAAATTTAAAGCAGCTCCTAACCATTTGTGGAAATATAGTCATTTTAATGCTAAATTAACTGCTATATGTAACCTAGACAGCTAGGTTATGTACTGTATTACAGTGGGCTTAGTACAGCGATTAACAGCTCTCTGGAGACTGTACTTTGGCACAGGAGACTGTTTGAGAATTATTTGTGGTAAATTGACCCACTTGACCTCTCTGGCCTTATGAACCAACATCTTTTCCATATGTGTGTGCTTAGTACAGTATGTAAGCTATGTGTGTGAGAGCATAAGTATGTATGTGCACAGGCGCCAAGTTATGTTTTATAATGAGGGCGCAAACTTAAGATACATAAGTGGTGGAGAGGGCCTAAAGTCTACACCACCTGACCTCTTGGATTAAGCCATGAAACGACCACCTGTACTAGTCAGTCACCAGTCAGCATCTTCTTTTTGCACCACAACGTTATCAGTTATGAATTTGTTTATCATTGACTGAGAAAATGGATGTTTGGCATGTGAAAAGTGTCAATTGCGTGAGAGTCATGGTCAATGTGTACAAACTGGCAACCCTGGACTGAACACTATGCAAACCACTGCAGGAGTTATCCTTATAGGCCACAGTAACTGTGGGTTTGCCAATATTGATGTATCAGTTTTAAATTAAAAATGTTACAACAGATACATTTTCGTGGAAAATTTATTGCGAAAAACTCTGAGCTGTCCTCATTATGACCTGATATTTCTCTGAACAGATATTCTGATCAGAGTTGGCAGAAGGAAATTTGTTACGTAATCCTCTGAGAGTCATAGTTGTCCGTTGAGAGTCTCCCACTTTAGCACAGCACTGATATTTGCTGCAGTAAATCAGTTAGTTTATAATATTAAAGTTTTGCAAGTATAATGTTGGCCCAGGTCACTGTCTCAGTTTAGTGTGTAAGCATGATAGCATTTGCTAATTAGCACTATGATTTCCAGTTAAAAAAAAGATCCTTATTTATCTTCTACTGGCCCTTTATGCAGCCCCTCAGTTCAGCCTCTGTCTGAAACAGGCTGTTTTAGCTCCTGTCTCTTTAAGGCCCGCCTCCTGATGAGCCCGCTCTTTTCTGATTGGTCAGCTTCAGGAAGCTTCCTCTGGCTGCAGAGGCTACACTATTAAACATTAGTGGTAGGATTTTACAAGTTTTTCTTATTCTTTACTCAAAATGTCGACTTCTCAAATACATCTGTACACGTTCAAACCTGAATTTGATCTAAAATATGAGAGTAGACAATGTGAGCACCATGAAATAACCTTAGCAACCACCTTAGCAACCAAGGCTACAGAATGGGTGGCCCTTTAATGGCAAAGTATAACAAAAAAAAGTTGTAAACAAAGTGTTCAGATTAGGTTGAAGCCCTGGCTTTTGACTTGTAGGGAGCAAATATGTTAACTTCAAGTTAGATATCCAACATCATAACAGTATATAAATAACAGAAAATCACAAAAAGCATGTCAAATGGTTGTTGATACATGTCACTAAAAACCTCAGATATCAAACGGGGGATTCCCAAAGTCAGCAGGTTTCATCATCTGATGACTGTTAATGTCTGTAGCAAATGTCATGGCAATCCAGCTAATAGTTGTTTTGATATATTTTAGAGTGGACAAATTGACATTAGCTTGATTGAAAAGTGTCATTGTTCTATCAGATTTAACCCACTTGTTTTAACCTACATGGCTAGTAAGGATTATCTGTGGCTTGTTCATACATTTTGTTAATTCTGGTATTGCTGTAATCACAGGTAGTCATTGGCATATTAGAAATTGATTTATTATCCGTGGCTGTGCGTGTGTGCACACTTCTGTTTTTAGGGTTTTTATTATTATTTTAGTTTATTAAACTCAAATACAAAAGAGAACAAAAAGTAAAGATTAAGACGATGCCAGTGTCTTTTGGCCTGCAAATTACCAAAACCATGCCTGCTTGTTTAATATGCATAGACATACACACAGCCTCGCTCTCATGGTTTGGGTTTGTCTCTGACCTCTGTCTGGACGTGGTTTACCAGGTTACATTCCTGCTTTCAACCTCAAAGACAGCAAGAAAGAAAAAAAGATGTTCTTGAAAGTATATCTCTGTGTGTTTTCTTGCGTGTACCTGGATGTAAAGTGTGTTAATTCCACTTGAATGTTAGCAGGACCGGGCAGCTCAATAAACACTTTATTTAATGAAGTTTATCTGACAGCAAGGACCATAAAGCTCCTGCTGCAGCGCGGCTTTGTCCTGGAGTGACTCGTAAAACCACCAGCAGTGCAGACTCAACATTTAGTGTAGCCCCGACAACGACTGCTGTTGGTGAGAAAAACCTGGAACAGAAGGTCACTTGCTCTCACTCGCTTTTTTTTTTTTTTTTTTTTTACTTCTTTCCTTTTCCCATGTCACACCCAGTCAGTGTATGTTTAAGACATGAGGCAGTACTTTTATAGAGAGACTAGTAAAAGGAGGTCAGACTCAACTCTCAAGATTCAATATTTTTAAACCCCGTCCTCTCAAAAATAGGTTTTCCCTCTTGTTCCTTCGGTCGGATGTGTGTTGTGTGTTCTGTGCTCACTTTACATCCGATTTTAACACGTGTGCCTACCAGCAGGACTTATGACATCACAACTAGTTTGGTGCCAATCGGGATCTAGTATGCAACTTGAAGCCTGCAGTGCAAACACACTGAGACTGTGATGGACTTTATAGTGAAGTAATTAGGTCTTTAGTGAGGTAATTTAACTTTTATAGTGTTAAAGGATGGTTCACAGTTTTTCTAATGTGTATTAAAACAACAGTCAGGTGTCCATATGAGCAGTAAAAGAGGTTTTCCTCGCTGTAATCATTCCTCATACTGGATATTAAAAGATCCCTTTCAAATGTACTTTCAATGTAAGTGATGGAGGCCAAAATCCACAGTGTGTCCACTGGGGATGTGCAGAGCCCAGTATTTGTATTTGTATCTGTATTTGTTTGTGTTTATGCTTTTAATTTTAGAAAGTTAAAGTGTGAACTAACTTACAAAGGAGGTCCCCACACCAGGTCTTGAACTTTAGTCTTCCAGATCATATACAACTGCGCTGACTACTGAGCTAAAACCTTACTGATCACCTCATTGCAGACAGACCTCTTCATGCTTATACACCCATAACATAGATACAGCACACTGTGTAATGTGTAGGGAAGATTTTCAAAGGTGAATATTGCTTTGCATTTTTCATTTATTGCCTATTTTTTCCAACCTAACATTGTGGAAAGGAGAAAGGGAACAACAACAGGTTATGGAGAGTCCCTTGGGTGCAGTTTGTGTATGGCTCAGCTTTATCTTTGGAGAACACTCTCACCTCCGGACGTGATGTCCAAATTAAATGTGCATCATGTAGCGGGTGGATGTGACTCCCCTCATTGAGACCTGCTGATAGACGTAACAGCTTTTGGATGCTGTCACTATCCAGAACATCTGTTGATTTATGTAATGATAAGTTAGACTATTTTTCAATATTATAAAAAATAATCTGCATACAATGAAAAGCAGATTGTACAGTTTGCCTCTCTGTGGGAGTAGATGTCAAGCCTATTTACCTGTGCAGCTTCATGTATGCAGGTAAAACACAATACTGTACAATTTATTAGGGATGTAAAACTTGTAAAAATGTTTTCGTGCATCTGCTGGCTTATCAACATTTGTTCAGCATCAGCGTTCATGGATCTGTCATGATCTGTGGATTTAACTCTTGGAGGCAAAGCAAAATTTGTGCTGTGCTTTCATGTAGAGTTCAAATTTGTCTATTTGGATCATTGTCCAAATAGACAAAATGAACTGATTCAAACTGAATTGGCATTTCTTTTTCAGGAGGAGAGAATGTTGGAAGTGATGTACCTGTTCCACCAATGTTATTTTTTAATCGCAGTGGTTACTGAGAGCATTTAACATCTGTCATGTAGACTGAAGAAATATGTTGATGTAAGCGTAACCACTCTGAAAAAACAGATTGAGATCACATCTGGGGCTGTAAGGAAACTTCAAAATATAATTATTCTCAGACGAGTTTTGCGGTTATAAGTCTGTTTTCTTATTATTTCTTTTTTAAATATTTTATTTTAACTTTTTCATTGAAATTTCCACTGAAATAATAGAGAAAAAAGTAAAAAAATAAACACCAAATGGTCCAATGCAATGTCTGACGGTGCCGTAAAAAAAAGAAAAAACAACAGAACACTACTACTACAATACAACCCAGAGAAGAGAAACAAATCCTTAGTCAGTAGGTCCATTACAAAGAAAATTACTAAGATAATTACACAGATACACAGCAGTCACCAGTTCATATAAATCTAATCAGGCTGAGCCAGAAATGGCTTCCACACCTTCTCAAAGTAATTTGGCGCCTTTACTCTGCTAAGGCGGACCTGTTCTACCCTGGCAACACAAGCCATTTCATTGCACCACCTGTTAAAGCAAGGCTGTTTTCTTATTATTTCTAAGCAGATTTATGGACATACTGTAATTAATCTGCGATGAATATTGTGGTATTGAGATAATAATATATTAGATAGTGCCACTGAATCTAAAAATATGTTTATCATGTCTGTGTGTTCAGGCAAGTTTGTCTCTCATTTGTTCTGAGGAAGAAAAAAAAAACACTTACAGAACCTGTTTCACCATGACAGAAAATCACAGCCTCAGGATTAAAGTGTCAGGACTGAAATGGGTGGTGAGATTTTTCTTATTGACTTAGCTCATACCATTAACCAATTAGGTGATTGACAGCTACCTCTTGTCTCTACAGGTTTTTCATAATTGAAGTAAAGGAGGTGCAGTTTACATTTCCAGAGCGTGTCCTGGATTTTTTTTTCCTGCACATAACCCCATTTGGCATCAAAATGTTTCTGTTTTGTTTTTCGTCTGTTGCACAGATTGTCCCCAAATCCAGCTGGTGACATCTAAAAGATCTAAAACATTCTCAGTTTACCCCAATAACATCAAAAATCATGCCTGATGCAGATTTAAGGCCATGTTTTTTGTCCCAAAATGTTTGTGTGCTCAGCGTTTTAGAGTGAGTCGTTTAATCCCCGAACACAACGCTGCAGATGGATCAATTCATGCAGTCATAAGCAGCATAATGCAGCTTTAAGGTCTCAGGATGTTTCTGTCCAGCCCCCGTCGAGTGTTTTCATTCGAGTTTCCATCGCCACCAATCAAAGGAGGGGGAAAGGAGAGAGGTGGAGATGGATTAAGAGGTGATTCTCTGGGCAGCTTTTGGAGAACATAAACAGACATAAACAGTCAGACTTCCACACAATCCATCCTGACTCCGCCCAGCCTGCATAACACTGAAACACTGTAATGTAATCAAAGCTGTGCTCGCAGCTGCCTGAATCTGTAGGTTTTTAGCCTACACACACACACACACATATAGCCCTTATTTACTAAACCTATAAAGGACCAAACCAGTGATTGTGCATGTTAAAGCTATTACAGTAAAAATAACATATGCTTTGAATCACAGCGAACCGTTTTGGAAACTTTAGGATGTATTTTCCCTGCAGTTCCAGACAGCCATTGTGTTCATTTAATTACTTTACATTGCATTAAACTACACCCACACATACACCCACACACACACATGCATACACATCAGAAGCACTTCCACACACAGACAGAAGACAGAAGAAGCTGGGGATAACAAAACCAAAGTTGTCAAGGTTGTAATATTATTAGTTGATTTGAAAAGTCTCCTTTGCATTACTGGCTCTGTTTTCAGACTGCCACTAACCAAGGAAAAGGTCATCTGAACTATTTTGACTTCTGTATATGTTTCGTTTAAATTGAATTGAAGTTAAGAAGCTAAATCTTGCAAAAAGCTTTGAACGAAAGAAAATTAGAGGTGCATGTTATGAAAAATACTATTTGGCCTGGTCTGGAAAGAGCACTTCAAAGTTTAATACTTAACCTTGATGATGTCATAGAGATGTCATCAGGGTTATCTCATGTTGGGCTCGGAGACTACAAACCATTAACAGAGAGCCACAGTTAGCTCACCTGCTGTTCTCCCCGGCTCCAGGACCCTTGATGGACTATTGTCGCAATATTTCACTGAGTTTAGTGTTACTTGATTATGACACCTGACCTGTTCGTGCAATGTAGCTAACTTTAGCCCAAGTGTGCGGCGCTAGAGTTAACTTTGGTCTGAGGTAGCGGACCGAGGCTAACGCATGTTTCCAGAGTGTGGAAGGCAACCCCGCACCCCGTCAAGTTTTCCAAAATGTACGGACAGTGAGACGTGTTTTTCCTGTCAATCACAGTGGCAAAAAAACTTTCCTTCAAGAGCAACTTTTTAAACCTTTTAATGCTGCCAATCCTCTTTTTTTTATGATAGGAATGAAACTTGCAATTAGACCTGATTACCTGAAACTGCGGCCAGGTGAGCACACATACTGTAACAATAAGAGATTCAGCCAAAATATGGCAGCATCTGGCAGGCCACCAGGCCCTGCTAGTAAATCAATTACAGGCATTTGGTGTCATGATGTGTAACGTGGAAGGAATGAGGTGGTCCGATGTGGAGTTATAGCAGAAGTTTGTAGGGATTCATTTAAGTTTATAGACATCCTTTAAAGGTCAAACTAGATATAGATATACTACAAGCCCATAACACGTGCAAGAAATAACATAAAAATGTCACAAGGAGTATTTCTGGATCTGAGGAGGGAATGGTTTTGATTCTTCAGCTTCTTGAGTGTCACACACACACACACAGAGACACACAGACATGGGCTATAGGCTTATCGGAGGCTGAAAAAGCTGAGATTTCCCTTCTTTCAGGGTAAAATTATAGTCCATGGAAATGCCACAGGGCCATGGGGCAGACAGTGGTGCTTTTGTTGTCCCCAGCCTGAGCGACAAGCAGGACCAAAGAGACAAGCAGGACACCAACCAAGCATATAGAGAGGAAGAGGGAGATATGGTGACAAGAAGGAGGCTGTGCGGTGTATGTCAGGGTCAGAAAGGTACAAAAAACACTGAGAGAAGTTCATAAAAGTCCTGTAATTAAACAAGAGGGTCAAAATGAGCTTGATAAGAGAGGACCCAGTGGTGGAACAAGCACTGAGAACATATACATGAGTATAAGTAGCAACACCACCGTGAGAAAATACTCCATTAGCAGCTCAAGACTTGCATTCAGATTTCTACTTTAGCTAAACAAATATTATCAGTATATGAAAAATGTAGATCATTTTAATTAGGATTATCCTGCTTTCAAATAATTTAAAGAATGAAAGGAAGAGACTGTTTGTCACAAGAAAAATCACACCATTGTCCTTTGTTCAAAAACTTAAAAAGACTGGTGTTTACATTTTGGTGATGTGCTACCTCTTTTGGTCATTCTTATAATAATTGTAAAGCCCCTTTGGTGGGGATGATTGATTGGGGACACAGAGTTCCCCATGCTGACACCAGAAACCACAGTTCCTGACTCCTGTCATGAAGTTTTGTGAAGATATTCATGTTTCTCAGAGGACAAATCCTACAGACATTGGTGATCCTTTGACTTGCCACCAGCTATCTTATGAAAAACAACACAATAAGTTGACAAATTTCCTCATTTGGAGGTGGCGGATTTGGTGAATGGAGGCATTAACCCAACAGTGGACTTTGCCACAGGAAATCGCTGTTTGTTTCCTTTTCCAATCGTGAGTTGGGATATTTTTAAGAAAAGCATAACTATGATTGTCCCCTAACCTTAACTGTGTGGTTATTATTGTAGCCATGACAATGGAGGCCACCTAACTTTAAGGAAGTACAAACTTTAACCAACGCCACATGTTTCTCTAACCTTAACAAAGTGATAATTTTAACCCAAACCATGATCTTTCCCTAAACCTAACCGCAGCGGTGTCACATCATAAAAACATTATTATTCTCTAACAGTGATGTGAAACGGATTTGGAAAGCACAGACAATTTGTTTGACGGTGTCCTGCCAATGTGTCGCTCTGGAAAAACATGGTGAAGCCAGGTATTTAGTCATTTAGTTTGGAGGACTGGTTGGAAATATTGCAACATTAACAACATGGATTTTTTTTTCATGGGTCTTAAAAGCCTTCTAAGGAAGTTGTCATTTGACTATAGCAATATTTGTCTCATTTTGGATGTGACATCTTAAACTGCAAAATGATTCCAGGTAAATATAGTGGGGTAAAACGTACAATATGCTCAAATGCAGTGGAGGAAAAGTAGAAAGTCTCCGAAAAATGGAAAAATATGTGTAATAAAGTGTGCTTGTGTGAGTAAATGTACTTAATTTCTCACCTAAGTATGCCAGCAATGAATATCTCTTGATCGTGCCTTTATATAAATACACAAAGAGTAACTTAAGTACATCTTCCCAAGAGCTTTTAGTTCATATATCAGTATAATTTTCACCCGTAATCCCTGTTATGAACTCCCAGCTCCAGTAAATGTCCTCTGATTCTTCTTCTACATGAAATCATGTGGCATTTTGCATCATGTGCTTGCATGAAATATGTTTCTTTATGCATGGATCGTTGTGTGTTTGATAGCGATGATCTTCATTGCAGACAGCAGTTTGTTTCCCACCCCTCCATCTGCTCCAGACTTGGAATATAATCCAGATTAATGCACACGAATCCCCCCGACCCACACCGTACCACCCACCCCCGCCCCCCTACACACACACGGAGGCACTCATTATATTGCAGAAACACACACAGGGACACACAATCCCATTTGAGTGAGCACACAGAGTCCTACTGTATTTCAAATGCTCTCTCTCACACACACACACACTCGTGCTGCCACACAATGTAGAGTAATCTGGGTCAGGGCTGGTGATTTTGGATTGACACATCCGTTGTCTGGGTGACCCAGTGCCCATCATCACATCATCAAACCACTGCCTACACATCATCATCATCATCAGCGTGGGACGAGAAGTGCTTTTTTTTCTGTTAGACGATGTGTGAGTGAGTGGATTAAATTATCTGGGATCTGAGATGAAATGAGGTGTGTATGTGTGTGTGTGTGTGTGTGTGAAGTATCTAGTGCAGTAGTGCAGAAGAGTAGTAATGCTTGTAGTTAGTGCATACTGCATGTTGGCTTGTGGTTATTACTGGCCCTGGGGAGGCAGTGCAGCAGTCTTGGTGGTGGAGAGACTCTTTACTGGCAGACCTTCTTTTAAGTATGCTTGCTACTCTCTGTTTACATTTATTGCTGGGTGGCTAGCCTCCTTAACAGCGAGTGAAAGGAGGACAACTCCTGCACTGCCTCCCCAGAGCCACACACAGAAACTGGGTATCTCACAGTCCCAGACTTTACTACAGGGGGATCTCAAAGAAGCAGTGGGCCCCATTGAAGCAGCATGCAGGCCCACCACTGTATGGACACACCCAAGTGCCCTTCAACCACTGTCCCAGCTATGGACAAATAGTACCACTGCTAAATCTGTTGAAACAAAGGCTAAGTAAGCACACCATGACAGAAAGGAAATGTGCTGGGGGAGCACTATAGGTGGGTCTTGAGAGACAAAGGACTCGGCAGCCTTCTGCAGCCAAGATGTGCCCTTGGACCACCTGGGATCTTCCTCATCATGGTGAAGACAGTGCTACGTCTCCACCTCTGACCACAGTGAACAATTCCTGGACCTTACATAAGGTTACATATGGCATCTGGTAACAGGAGCAGGTAAGAATGGACTGGGAGCTCTTAGTCAGAACCCTCCGCAGGGTATTTGGTTACTAATACCTGGGAGTGAGTGCCAGCTTTTTTTCAGCAGACCCCTGTGTGGCTGAGCAGCCCTATCTAAGGACTGCACTGCTAACCCCAACTGGGGAAGGGCCTAGAAAAGGTGGCCTTAAAAAACTGCCAATTCAATCGTGGTTGCAATAGAAATAATACAACCTAAAACTGGCAACATGGAATGTGAGGACTCTCCTGGACTTGTTTGGCTTCTCTGAGAGTCCTCACTGCAGAACGGCCCTGATCATTGCTGAGCTGAAGGGCTACAACATCGACATTGCTGCCCTGAGTGAGACCAGGCTCCTAGATGAAGGAAGATGGAGTACACCTTCTTCTGGATAGGTTTCCCCCCAGGTGGAAGACATCTTCACGGAGTAGGACTGGCAATCTACCAAATTTCACAGACACCTGTTGGCATCAGTGAAAGGCTAATGACCCTTTTTATCACCTGGCAAAGAAACCTTAACCCACACCTAGTGGAGTACTAGGTAGGCATGGTATTGGCAAGGTGAATGCAAATGGCATGAGGCTATTTACTCTTTGTTCTGAGCATAACCTTACCATAACCAACACCATTTATCCAGCAGAAGACCTTGTGGATGAACTCCATATGAAAGTGCTTCACCCCTTGTAGCTGCAAAATCCCAACAGAAAGCACCATGGAACAGCAGTGGACCTATATCAGCTCTGTGCTCCATGAGGCAGCAGCCAATCCATCGGCCATAAACCAAGACAACTCAGATACCATTCACAACTTGCTTAAGAACATGCACACTGAGCAACTTTGACCAACACCAGAAAGAATTGCCCGGAAGCTCAGATGAAAGAACAAAAGGCAATAAAGGCCATAAAGAATGGGTGGTGAACTGACAAGGCATATGAAATCAAGTCCTTTGTCAATAAAAAATGACATACATCATTTTTATAATGCTGTCAAAACCATATATGGCCCAATAAATTGCTGCATCATTTCCCTGAAAACGACTTAGGAAGGACAGGAAGACAATTGACATGAACTTAATGGCAGCTTCAGAAAAAGTGCCGAGAGCAACATCAAAACCTGTTTATGGCCTTTGTTGATCTCCCCGACAAAGAGTTGTCCTACTCAGGTGTGACCATGCCCTTCCTTGTATGCACAGGGATGAGGAAGGGGTGTGTGTTAGTGCCATTGTTAATCTACGTTTTTCTCCTGTGTGTCATCAAGACCGCAGCAATGTGGCAGTGGACTTCAGACTAGATGATAACCTTTGTAACATTAGGAGGCCCCACGCAACCATCAGTAGAGACCGGATCCTGGAGCTGCAGTATGCGGATGCTCTTGTGGGCCACACTTAGGAGGATCTTCAGACTGCCATTGCTGTGGCGGCACAACAGGATGGGGGCTGACAATGACATCTGCCATTGGCGTACCAGTGTCCCACCCCCGTCTACCTGCCTTGACTGTTGGTGTTGAACAGCTGACAGTAGTGCCACCTTTCAAATATGCAGGCCACATTAAACAGGCATCAGCTGCCTTTGGGAGAATTTGGTGTAGGGTCTTTCAGAACAAGAACCTTCAACCCCCCTCTTCTTTAGCTGTGAAGCTTGGGTAACCCACAGCTGTCGTGTCAAGTCCATAGAGCGCTTCTGCAAAAGCTGCTTCCAGCACATCCTGGGAATTTACTAGCGTGAGCATAAGAAGAAGATGGAAGATGTTGCTGCTGACAGTATCACTTGGCGACAGCTGTGTAGGGACGGGGTTTATATGGTGGAGATAGAGAGGACAACCAGGAGAAATACAGGCTTGGTTTCTACCACTACCACTACATATACACGCCCCACCTGCAATAGAGGTCCAAAACAGCAATAGAAGTGATCTCACCTTTAAAGGAGAGGATGACAACCAAAGAAGAGGAAGAAGTGTCTATGTGTGTGTGTGTGTGTGTTTGTGTGTGTGTGTCTGACCTCCGAAGCCTGGTCTCATAGCGAAGTCATGCTCCTCGATCCTCAGCAGCTGTTCACTCTTTATAAGGAGTGTTTTGGTGCTGTCCTGCTTCTTCAGTTTGTAGTCAATACGCCTGTAGAAACAACACACACACGCACGCACGCGCATACACACACACATTCACAGAGACAGTGTTTTGAGGGATTAGTTGATTTATTAAGGCTGCAACAAAACACAGCTTGTGGTTTTCCTTCCTTCTCTCCCTCTCTCCACCTCCCTGCTGCTCGCTCGTTCGCTCACTCTCATCCTGCCAAAAACCGTAGCCTAAATCAAAAGTGAGGCACGTCGCCCCGAACAAATAAACACAAATGCAAGCGTACACATGCTGCTCTGACACACAAAGAGTTTTATTATGTTCACAGCACAAAACGTTCCTCAGTGCCTGATGAAACCAGCTGCTGGGAGTGTATCACTCACGTATTGTTATTAAGCAATTTAGATTACATTTACCATGACTCGTCTCTCTTCCTGAAGCTGTATATAGAGAGCCGAAGTCAAACCAGAGCTACCAAGAAGCAGGAAAACCTCATTAAAAATCCCATTAACATGTGTGACTATGCTAATAGCTGAAAACCCATCCTTGGAACAGAAACTTTCTTAACAGTATCTCGTGTGGCTCGCTTCAAATGTTTGGAAAAGGACAGGAGTTTTCTGAAAAACATGAACATCATTCCCCAAAAGTCCTAAATGTTTGAAGCTTGATGTCATAACTCCACAGAGGAGGTGAGCCAAGAGGGAGTCTTTATACAACACAGATTACAACTAGAAAGATGCATTAGACTGACTTCAGCGGAAAGATTCGGGGGGGTTTTATGGATAGGAAACCAAGAGTGGCATAAGTACCTGCCACACTTTTGGTTCTTTTACTGGAAGCTGTACTTTTTCTCGGTGCACAATGAAAACATAACAAAGGTTTAAATCACTGATAGCAGCTGCTGTCTTGGATGCAAGGCAGTCTGAATCTGCATTGAATTACAGAGGCTAGACAGGAAGTGGTGTCATGACTTTGGCTCTCGATTAAAGTTAGAGTGGAAGATAAATGGCTTCTGAGAATGAGTAACACAGATTTACAAATTTAAATCAAAAAGGTTAAGTTTTTTTTTTTGTGTCAAACTGCTCTTTCTTCTTTTCCAAGGTTATGAATGGATCATCATCAACATGCTGGAGATGCTTGAAATGTCTAGATGTGATGTCACATCATCTACTTACGTTTGCAACAGCAAAGCAAACCATAAAATGCAAGAGTACAATTCTTCTTGTCAACAGTGTTTAAGGGTTTTGAAGTGCTGCTGTCCTCAGACAACACACACTCACTGTTATATAAACTATAACCTACTATATATATGTCACATTCAACCAGGAAAAACCCCAAGGAGACAACATTCAGACACTCAGGATGTAAAAGGTGTAATTATGGCCCGAGAACGGCTGCCTCTCAGCTGTGATACATGCTGCAATCTGTGTGTGCGTGTGTGTGTGTGTTTGTACAGGAGGTAAACATATACACACACGTGCGGCTCGCAGGTGAGAACACAGCAGTAAAAGCCATAAAAGCTGTTTGAGATATTCTTTGCTGACAGATGATAAGCCTTTTTGAAAGTCACACACCTTGACATAAACAAACAAGGACGCACGCACACACATGTTCTTCTGTTATTGTCAGAAAATGTATTTGAGCCAAATCCCATTTCCATAATCCCTTAAATTAACAATACAATCCCCCAAAACAAGCCAAATTTAACCCTCATCACAGTCCTGAAGCCAATTCAATTATGTTTACATGTTTTTTTTTAAATGTATTTTTAACCGTTTGGTATTTTTAGAATGAATAAAAAAGGTCTTTGGAAATATCATAAATGCTGTTTTTTGTTGGATTGACAGCAGCTGGCAGGCTACCAGTGTTACACTGTACATTGTAGGATGACTTGCATGGTCAGACATTGTGTCACTGACAGGGATTTTTAAAAGACCAGTGTGTAAGATTTAGTTACTATTACTGTAACAGACAAAAAAAAAAAAAAAAAAAGCTATTTAATTTCAGCTGACCGCTTTTCCCAGAATGAACAAAAGTGAGGATCAAAGAAAAGAAAAGTCCTTTTTTTACTACTCAGAGAAAGCCTCAGAGCCACAGATGATGAGGGTAGCCTGGCTGCTACTGTTACTGTCGACATCAGCATTCAAGCATAACCACTGCTGTAACACTACTGAATACGCACGCACACCCACACACACACACACACACACACACACTTACATGCTTAGTCATTCAAGTCCAATTTAGTCATTTAGTGTTCTCCTTTTGGACTACAGAGCATGATCAGTCACCTTGCAGTTACTCTAAAAGAAGTGAAATCAAACATTTGGAAATGTACTAATTGATATTTTGATGAAAGACATTTTGACGAGTGACAGAAGGGAAAGCACAGGTGTAAATAGTTAAATTAATGATGTTTATATTCCATGTAGATGCTCGTCAACACAGTATTAAAGTTCCATGTATTAACAGTTACATGCTGAAACACTTTCTGGAACAACAACAACAGGCAGTAAAAATGACACTTTTATGGCGGTGGATGAGATGAAGTGAGCTTTGTGCATGAAGGAAGGTGTTAATGAGTGAGCATAATGTGTAATAAAATTAGGGATATTAACACTATTACAACACCTTCATCAAAAGGTTCCTTATCTCCAACAGTGCATTGAGTTTTACAAGCTGCAGTTAGCCACTTAATCTGAATATTTTCCACTGATGATACAAACTTTACATGAATGGTTTTACTAATACAATCAGTGGTGTAAGAAGTATTCAGATCCTTTACTTTAGTAAAAGTACATAAGTATTATGAGCTTGATGTAGTTAAAGTATTGCAGTAAAAGTAGTGGTTTGGTCCCTCTGACTGATATATTATTATATATGACATCATTAGATTATTAATAGTGAAGTATCAGTGTTAGAGCAGCATGTTACTGTTGTAGCTGCTGGAGGTGGAGCTAGTTTACACTACTTTATATACAGTTAGCTAGTTTAGTCCACTGGTTCCCAACCTAGGGGTCCAGGCCCCTCCAAAGGGTCAGCAGATAAATCTGAGGGGTCGTGAGATGATTAATGGGGGAGGAAAGAAGAAAAAACAAAGTTCTGATACACAAATCTGTTTTCAGTTTTTGGACTTTTTCCTCTAATCTTTGATTTTTGCTGAAATGTGACGTTTCTGAAGGTCTTATCAGTCTGCAGCAGCTGCTCCTCTGAATCCTGCAGGTTGTTGTTATTCAGCTGCTGAGATCTACCTTCTACTCAAGGAAAGAAGAAGAAACAACGTTCTGATATCTTTGAATTTTGCTGAAATATTGGATCATTTGAAGATTTATTGAAATGAAAGCATGTGAGAAGTTTAGAGGGAAAAATCACTATTTGGTGGAGCTGTTAACAACTCATAGACATGTGAAATGTGACCCCGACTACACACTGCTTTTTGTAAGACGTCAAAAGCCAAAAAGGTTGGAAACCACTGGTTTCATCTTTAACAATGTGTTGTATTTTAAAAGATTGTTATATTATCCATTGTGTCAAATCTGCATCTGAAAAGTAACTAAAGCTGTCAAATAAATGTAGTGGAGTAGAAAGTACAATATTTAACTCTGAAATGTAGAAAGTAGCATCACATGGAAATACTCAAGTAGAGCACAAGTACCTCAAACTTATTCTTAAGTACAGTACTTGAGAAAATGTACTCCACCCTGAAAACAACTGCACAAGTTGCACAGAACTCAACCTGCATTCATTCATTCATTCAACAGAAGCTGCAGAAAAGCTGTCTGGTTCTTTTCTTTTGGACAAATAAAACCTGTTTTACAAACACGCTTTTACCAAAAGCCTAAACAGCACAGTCTTTCCACTCAAATTAACATTTTAAGTGGTGTAATTTCCTGTGCCGTTCTTCCTAAATAAGTCATTGCTATGTTAATCTGTAAACCAGAATTCTGTAGAAGTGAAATTCACACAAGAGAAATGAAAGTGATAATATTATGGGAACCTCTGTGTGATGTGCAATTTATAAGTGAAATCACAGCTTCCTGCACCTCCCAAAGACTGAACTGAACATACTGTTGTAAATTAAGGGAGTTTCTAAAGTTGTTCCCATTAGGTAATGCTGAGCTGCATACAAACTGTGAGAATTTTAACTCCACAGGCAATGAGTCGTTTAAATAGCTCGTGTAAAAATGTGGTTGTTGTTATTAGTTGTTGTTATTGAGTCCTCCCATAAAAAGACAGTATTGACACAGAACTGAGATGTATAATATCCTCAGTATTTTAAAGTAATCCATGTTTTCAGGCCTCCAGTGTTCATTTTAACATTGAAAATCTGACAGTTGGAGCAGATCAAGTCTTGGATGGACATCTCGGTGCAAAAGATGGAAAACTGTGTTTGAAAGCATCTGGTTCTTTCATTAAAAGTTAAATGTCAATAGACATAAAAACTGGCTTCAAAAGTGCTTTTCAGTAAGAAACGTCCAATCACAGAGCTTAAAATTTTGTTACTTTAGTGGTTAACTGCAAGCTGAAACTAAAACTTACACATGATAGAAACATGATTAGATAGTAGTTAAAATTGTTCACTTTCAGATGGCAGCTGTTTCTAACAAAAACATTATATCACCCTTGTGCATAAATGGTAAAGGATACACTCTAAACAACATTAACCGAGTATTTAAATTAAATTTAAAGGATATACCCAGTGTCTCATTTGAATAATTCATTACACGTGGTAGAAACATAATTATATGTACGTAGTTAAAAAACTGTTCAGATTCTGGGTCAATTTTGGAGGAATGCAACCACCACTGTGCAGTGTTTTGTTCCCAGTTGCAACTACGAAGCATTTTAAATTTAATGCAGCTCTGACCAGCTTCGTCGTGGGAGGAGCTATTTTGGGCACCGCTGTTTCCCGAGGTAATAGTCCCAATTATTTTTCCCACAGACATCGTTACGTGACTCAGTTTGGGCTCCTTTACAGCTTGGTTGAATCATCAGTACAAAGCCTCCAAGTTGAAACTCTACAAGTTGAATCATCAGTACAAAGCCTCCAAGTTGAAACTCTACAAGTTGAGTCAGTACAAAAGATAAACAACTGTGTTGGGAAATATTTAATTCTTTGATAAAAAAGAAGTCAAAGGTACAAGACTGTGTGCATAAAAGATTCATTCATTCATTCAAGTCAACCATAACTTCCAAGGTGCATTTTGGCAAGAAACAGTGAATCACCAACTTAAAATTGGGTCATGTGCGCTGCCAACCACGGGCCGATTACACTGTTGAGAAAACTGATTTTACATGAGCCTACTTTAAATCAATTTAATTTCATGTTCTGGGTTAATTTTGGAAGAATTCAACCACCACAGTGCAGTGTTTTGTTCCCACTTGCAACGACAAAGTGCTTTGAATTTGCTGCAGCTCTAACTGCCTTCTTCTTCAAAGCAACGTCAGCTGAGACTCGTGGATATTGTAATAAAGAAGGGGCTGCTAGTTCCAGAGGTATTTTCAGCCGCTCTGTATTCATATTTCAAAATTTTTTGAATAATGTTCTCAATATTAGTTAACATTCAACACAGGAGTCTTTCCCAGATAGTGGAAGGATCCTATAACTTTATATTTTGAACACCAGTTTAAATTATTTTAACTTTGTTTCTGAGAAATCAATCAATTAAACACTTTTAATAAAAAAAAAGTGAACTGATCAAAACTGAATATTGTAAAATCAGCTCTCTAAACACTTTAATCGTACTGTTCGTGGCGCAAATGAGCAAATTTTACGTTTAGTGTTTCTTGCAAGCGATTAGCTCTCGGTCTGATAAGTGAAGCCAATGCAGAAGTGCTTTAAACCTGCTTTCTCTCTAACGGCCAGCAGGGGGCTTCAGAAAAAGATCCAACTTTTCACTACATTTATTACCTCAGTGAATAGTTTCCTAATAAGTTTATGGTCTCAGTTGCTGGTCCCATTTAGAGTAAAATAGACGATAAACCAGTGTATGCTTTAGGGCATGCCTATGTTGTGATTGACACGACAATGCCACAGCGACAGCGTTGGTTAGGTAACGTAATTGTAACATTTTGGTTACCTAAAAAAGTTCTTGTTGTATTTAAAAGTGTTTGGTTGAACTAAAAGACCCTCAAATGAGTCGGAAGTTAATTCTTCCAGTAAATAGATTTCATTTGAATGGTTTTAAGCCTTTTTTGTCAGCAAAAAATAGCATTACCATTATCACAGTTAAGCAAAGACTGTAAATGCATTGTGCTAACCAATCTAGCAGCTGGCATTAGCTCCACTCTCTCATCCAAATATGGTCAATTTTGACCCAAAAAATCCAAATTGGTGACGGCCAAAATGCCGAACTTGAAACTTAAAAATGGCAGTCTGCAAACCAATGGCTGACGTATGGTTTTTCGCTGTGTTTTGCCAAAATGCACCTTGGGAATTGTAGTTAACTTTCCCCCCGAAGATTATTGTTGATCCAAGCCGTAGAAGAGTTCAAACTGAGAGTCACGAAATGTCGTCTTTTGGAAAAATGAATCGGATATTTACGCCCAAAACAGCTCCTCCTATTTTGCAACTGTACAACTCTTTTTTAAACATGCAGTTGTACTCCCTAACGCCTGGAAACATACTTTAATGTGGAAAATTTGAAATGAGACTTTACATCAGCTCCACTGACCTCCAGCTCTAAACTTTCTGAGAGAAAAACCAAAGAAATAGTGTGTTTTAAGCTGTGAATACAGTGTGAATGTGTCTCTGTGCGTCTCACCCTCCAAACTTGAACTTGCTGTTCTCCCCGAGAAAGACCTCTTTGTGCTTCCTGCGCCCTGAGCTGCGACCGCCAGTCACCATGGCAACAAGACTGGCCGCGGCGAGGGCCAAGCAAGTCAGCACATCCACCTTCATGTTTCACAGGTTTCCCTGCCACAGTGGACACAGCGCCAGCATCCCGGCTGCAGTGACCCCTCCACCACCACCACCACCACCTCCACGTCTCTGCAGTCAACCGTCCACACCGTCCGGCTGACTAATGCTGCTGGTTGTGGTGAAACATCCCACTGTGGCTGGAAGTTTCCTCAGCCAGAGATCTCCAGAATGAGGGCAAATACATGAGTTTCCTCTCGCATGCATGTATTTGTGTTTACTTATGTATCTTTACATCCATGCATGCAGCTCTTCACTCTCCAGCTGAACATACTGAGCCTGCAGGTTGATGATCTCCGGGAATCTTTGCCTTCTGGTGTTGCCGCTCGTTTTCTGGCACTCACTCCTCTGCCGCAGTCTGTCTCGGTCTGTTTTATCTGTGGTTTTGTGGATCTTTCTATCTCTGATTAAAATCGATATGAATCTATTCCTCGCAGCGATAGAGGAATGACACTAATTCCACTATAATCCTCTTATCTACAGCCACAGCAATCTTTCACTAACCTACAAACTGAAACACACACACACACACACCATCAGTAATCAGGATTTTCTCAGCGGGACAATGAAAAACTGGCACCTGGTGTGATTATATGAGGTTAGCACACACCTCCACCTCATGTATGTGTGTGTGTGTGTGTGTGTAGAAGGGTTTTTGTGCGAGAAAATGAATCACAGGTTTGGAAGCAGCTCAAACAACAAAAGGTCGTCAAGATCGGCCGAGGTTTAATCCGAGCTGGAGTAGAGCGAACTGCGTCTAATCCGGCTTCACCTCGCGCCTTCCTCAGTTTACACCTCTGGAAGACATAATCCAACACACACACACACACAAACAGAAACACACACACACACACAAATAAATATCAAATGCACAAAAATGCAGACGATACACATAAACACACAGTAAGCAGCCTCACATATCAGAAAACTACAAACACATTAATGCAAAGTAACATTTGCAGTAAGAAATGTTGCTGTGATGAAACAATTTTCTTAACAATATTTTAGGTATTATGATAATATTTAATGTCTTCTGATCTGATGCCCCTTGTACAACATTTGTCTGTTCCCTCCAAGTCACTGTTGAGAAATAACTGTGCTGTATGATGTGACAACGCTATGGTTAAAGGAGACATATCATGCTTTTTGTGATTTTCTGGTCAATTCAAGTCAATTTTATTTATATAGCGCCAAATCACAACACAAAGTCATCTCAGGGCACTTTTACATGGAGCAGGTCTAAACCACGCTCTTTAATTTACAGAAAGAGAAACCCAACAGTTCCCCCCATGAGCAAGCACTTGGCAACAGCGGTAAGGAAAAACTCCCCTTTAACGGGAAGAGACCTAAGGCAGAACCCGGCTCTGGGTGGGCGGCCATCTGCCTTGACTGGTTGGGTTGGGTTGTTGTTTTAATGTTAGATGTTTAACATGGTCAAAGGTCCGCAACTTGAGGTGAACTTATGTAAAAATGCTGCCTGAAAACCAACAGCCAGGGCTTCAACCTCCTCTGAATGCTCCGTTTGTAAAGTTTTCCCAGTCACTGATTTTAAATATCTCGGTGTGACACTAGATCTGAATTTGAACTTAAAGAAACATGTTTTTAAAAAACAGCTGAAACCATAAAGTACAACCAAAACTCTCTAAATGTAACTTCTCATCTAGAGCATGGATGTCTTTATATTTATCTAATAGGAGACAATGTGTTAAAGTTGGTGACACACTGTCCAGTTACATGAAGTGCACAATGGGTGTTCCACAGGGGTCAGTGTTGGGTCCCGTATTATTTAGCCTATACATTAATGACCTCCCTCAACAGTGTCATGATGCAGAGTTACAAATGTATGCAGATGACATCATTGTATACACACATGCAAAAACAGCTAGCAGTTAGCTGTCACTAAGCTAACAATTACATTGGAAAGGATTACACATCAGCTTGAGCCATCATGTCTGAGTCTAAATGTAAACAAGACAAAAGGTATGTTTTTCTCTAAAACTATGGTACAACCTCCTAACGCTGATGTTCTCATCAAAGGTGAAAAAACTAACATAGTTACTGATTTTAAATATCTTGGTGTGACACTGGATACAAATTTGAACTTTAAGAAACATGTTTAATAAACAGTTAAACACTTATCAAATTTTAGACGTATTAGAAACTCCCTCTCCCTCCCGTCCCTCTTTGGACGCAGCCAAGATATTTACGCAGCTATCATTCTTTCCCATTTGTCTTATTGCATCACATGTTGGACGTAGGCTGGAGAACCAGCCATAAAACTTCTTGAGTCCTTATATCAACAAACACTCAACTACAATTTATTGAGCTTTGAGAATTTTAGATTATTCTCAAATTTGTGCCTAGTTTACAAAAATTTAAATGGTTTGGCCCCTCCTTGACTATGTGACTTTGTGTAAACTCACTCAGTAAATTCTATTAGAGCCTCCAGAATATCCTCTATACAAGATTGTACCATTTCATTAGATGCATTTGGGCAGTCAGCTTTCTCTGTGAAAGCCACAACTCAGTGGAACGTCCTACCTGATGATATGAAGAGCTGCAGTTCGATCAGTGCATTCAGAACCAGGTAGAAGAACAGTCTTGATTTTGGTTTGACATGATTGTATTGTTGATTTCTGGTTGACATTGTGGGTGTATGTGATGTGCTCTTGTGTGTGGTTTAGTATTTTGTGTAGTGTGTCCTGTGTGTCTTTTTTGCATTGCACTATTTGTTATTGTGCTGTTATATGTTTTAATAGTAAAGAACTGCAGATGAAAATTAGTTTTAAAGCTAACTAAGTGTGCAGTGCATGAAATATTAACATTTATGTTTAAAACTGTATATTGTCCCAATAAATACAAGACAAAACTGACATCAGATTGTTAGCATGTGTCCAGAAATATCTGTCTGTTCTGTAGCCTTTGTTGCTAAGTTTATTCTATGTGTTGTTCATGTTGTCGACTCTCATATTTCAGATCAGATTTCAGCTTGAACATGTACAGAAAAGAGTGAAATCCTGCTACTATAGTTTGTTTACGTAGCTTCCAGAGTGGGAGGAAGTTTCCTGAAGCTGACCAATCAGAACAGAGTGGGCTCATTGGGAGGCGGGTCTTAAAGAAACAGCCTGTTTCAGACAGAGGCTGAACTGAGGGGCTGCATAAAGCGCCAGTAGAGGATGAACAAGGAGTTTTTTTAACTGTAAATCATGCAAAGATATTTCTGTAGAGCCCCAGTTTATAAATATAGAGCTGGTAATGTGCATGATACGTTCCCTTTAAGGTTTGGTTAGCTAGGTTTAGGAAAAGATCATGTTTTGGGTACCACTTTATTAAATTCACCAACCATATTGTTTAAGGTTTAAGGGGACCACCATGGTCTTGTTTTTTTTTCATGAAGACAAACAGCAATCTCCTGTGTTTAAGTCTGATGTGTTGTTGACCCTTCCACCCACCACATCTTCCTCCCTATGTAGCCTTTGTCACTCTGTATTTACCTCACCAGATTTCCTCTCTTGGTCCCGTCAACATTATTATGGCTACTAGAGGGTGCCGTCACTTAAACACTGTCATGTAAACAGATGTTTTTTGGGGGGGCAATGACTGATCCTGCTTTTTATCTTGGGAGGTCGGTCTTGGTTTGGGGCGATGAGGAATATGGAGAATGGCCAAGGAGAGGCCATGGAGAAAAAAAATTAACAGAATTCACCTTCATGCCATTCTCTTGTCCGGTGGATTGGATTTAATAAGGTTTTATTATGACCCGGACTAAGATGTGTGGATATGCTTAAAGTGCAACATGTATTATATCCTCTTAATACATCCACGGTGGTCGAGTGCCTCCTGGTTGCCTTGGTTTCAGCTTGGATCAGTAACTGAGGTTACAGGGGAGGCGACGTCAACAAACCATACAGTCAGTCGCTTTCTTCAAACTTGACTGAACCGATCAATCAAGAGCACAAATGATTAAATAAAGGGCACAAATTAGGGGGTTTTTTTTCTTCTGAGCCTCCGGGGCTCAGAGAGTGGAGAGATGACAGGAAAAGAAAGGAGAGGGAAACAGGGAACAACACACAACAACAAAGGCCCGTGTTGCGGTTCACGGTCGGCGTTTTTAAACCCCTGAAGGCTTAACCAGGGTGCTCGTAATATAAACTGAAACAATACAGCAATTAACTTTGAATTACTCATGGCTTGATGAGATAATAATACAGTGCTGATTCATTCATCAGTGCTGATCTGTAAACTGCATGAATGTACTATTATTATACTTTTCATTGCTGTTTTATGCATCAGTCAAAAAGCACTTATGGTTCCCTCCCTTTCTTTATTACCTTCACTGGGCTCATAACTCCCCACCTACTCCCAGCGGCCATAAGGTCAGACTGGTTGTACTGGTGCAACGTGGCAGGGCTTTCCCAAAAAAGGGAACAATAAACTCACCACGATTTCTCAGGTTGAATAAGGGTTGCACAACTGCATTTTAAATCTCTTTACTTTTCTTTTCAACTGAACCGGACCATGTAATGACTAAATGGTGACGTAGAGATGACTGCAAGGTGACTGACATGGAACAGGAAGCAGCAAATCCAGTAAGAAAAAAAAAAAAAAACTTTTGATGCTCTTGCTGTTTGGCACGCTACGTGTGAGACTGAGAAATGTAAGCCAACCCTTTACTGCATTTTCAGTGTGTGTGTGTGTGTGTGTGTGTGTGTCAGCGCGTCTTCCCCAGCCTCCCTGTTGGCTGTTTGACATACATTTCATAGCACATAGCACGCAGCACTCACTAAAACAGCTATGCTCTTTGAAAACAAATCCCACTGACATTTGATGGTACTGCAGAGGAAACACTGTCCTATAGAGGGGTCGTATGTGTATGTGTGTGTTTATGTGTGTGTTTGTGACTGTGCCAATCACAACCAAACTCCACCCATTTAGAGGGTGTGTGTGTGTGTGTGTGTGTGTGTGAACCGACCTTACTCTCCCTGCAGTGCCTTGTGCATGGTGAAATGTGTGTGTGAGTGCAGCCTATTCTCTAAATAACCTGTTGATCCAGTCAAGCTAACACTCAGTCTCAGGAGGCAGCAGGCTTGGCTTTTCCTCTCTTCTGCTCTTCACTTCTTCCTCTTTCTCCTGAATTTCATCTGAACTGGAGCTGCTGAAGAGAGTCACTGTAAGTCTTAGCTTTTTTCTTTTTTTTTTTTTTTCTTCTTCTTCTTCTCTGTTTTCTCAGTGTTGACGTAGATTTCCCAGCACATCCTCACACTGTGACAGCCCTACGTGATATCACAGGTCTATAAAAGGTTGGCGTTTTGTTGGTTGTAATTAAGGGGAATCTGTTTGGCTTCACTGTTGCTGTCCAGGAGTCTGTAAGTGTTTTCATTCAAGTGTTTTTTTTTATAACAGCATAACAACAAATACTACAACTATTACTCCTACTGCTGCTGCTCCTACTAAAACTAATATTATTACATACATTTACAAAGTTGTTTAAGCCTGTCGGTGCCATTTTTATCTCATATAGGAGCACTTTGGTTCTGTGATGAGCTCTAAAGCTGCACAGAAACTTGTAGAAAAGTTGTTTTTTTTCATTCATTCACAAACTTAAAGCAGGAAAAGTCTAATGAAAGCTGCTTCAAAAGACGCTGAACTGGTGTAGTTTTGAGATAAGCTGCGAGTGCACCTGAGGTCAGAGTCACTACTAAATCATTTGCTTTGCCTAATAAAACGGTCATTAATACAACAACATGTCATCTCAGTGATATGAGTTCCTTCTTTGAAGGGAACGGCATAATACTCTGTGTAGTAAAAACAGAAAATCAGGATTAAATTTAGGTTTATAGCTTTTCTTTTCTGTTTCTTGCTCTTCAGTATAACATGTAATTGTTGTTTTTAAAGAATAGAAGCATGTATACTGCTGTTTATGATGTTGTTTTTATGTGTTATAAGGGAAGATGCATGTTATATATTTGTTCAGATGTTGGATACGTGGAGGTGTCGTGTAATACGTGATGGAGCAAATGTTTGGCTTGACATGGAAATGTAACTACTGAGCAAGGCAAATATATCTTGTTATGGTTTGTTTAAGAAGCAGCAGAGTGACTGAACGGACTTCATGTTGCATTTTCTTTCTTTTTCTAGTTTTCTGTAAATGCGACTTTCACGTTTCACTTTTACAGTTAAACACAAACCAGGGCTGAAGTGAAAGAGTTAATAAGATCTAATGAACGTGTTAATAATGCAGAGTAAAGTCTTATTGTATGTTTTAGAGGCGGCTCAGTGTAAAGCATGTTTTATTTATTTCATATTCTTCTGTACTTGTCACTTGTTGCTGTTTGAATTTTAATCTAAAGCACAATGAGTTTAAGATGAGCTGTTATAGCGTCTTAATAACACTAATAAAGGTGTTATTAATACTGAATAAGGTGTTTAAAAGTGTGATATGCGAGTGAGTCAGTGTGATCACTGACTTATTATTGCATTTTCTCATATTTATTTTAATATGTCACTTATTTAAAAGGAAATTAAGTTGAGCTATTGACAACATTTTAGACGTCAGATCAGCCGTTTCACTGCAACAAGGAAATATTCTCTCTCTTTATTAAAAGTTAACTAACTGGGATCATTTATTCTTTCCTTATTTTACACATTTGCACCTTTACTTTCACCTGAACTGTTTGCTAGACAGGTTTTGTCTCCGTAGAACAAAAAAAAGAGAGACAAGTATCATCAATTGGCTCTTAAAATGGACAAACTTGTTTGTTTGTTTTATTGTTTGCAGGATACAAAAGCAAAAAACAAAAGTATCTCTCTTCAGTCTCGCTCGCTCAGCCGTTGTTGCGCTTTCGTTCAGTCACCAAGTAGAATTATTTGGAAAAAACCCAAGCGCTGCCCTTCTTCTCCAGTCAAGAGGAAGGCATCAGCAGTAAATATGAGATGATGTGCTCCCTCCGTACTGTATAGCACTTGAAGAGAGTATTGTCTTCAGCTCTAATGCAGGAAGAATCCAACGTAAACACGAGACCTCCTGACAAAGACACCCGCAGAACATCTGGCTCCCCTCCAGCCATCAAACGTCACAGCTGAACATCATCATCATGACACTCACTTTCTTCCCTCTTTCTGCCCTTTTTTCAAACGCGCTCTAGTAAACTTCCCTAACCTCAAAGGCTGATTGACTTCTTTATAACCGGCAGGATGCGTCACATTTCCTCTCGCTCTTTGATGCATGGCACCAAGTTCACCTGTGTTTGTTTTGGAGCCTCCAGATAGTGTCAAGATAACCTGAGAGTCTTTTATTGTGCATGAACAACAGACGTATCCTCTTCCTTTTTCGCCTCCTGGCTTATCAAATCCAATCTAGAGATAAAAAAGAAGAAGAAGAAGAAGGGCTTGATGTGGAGGATAAGATATGACAGAGATGGACGGAGAAGAGAAGAAAGAGAGGCTGCTCAGAAATGCAATCTTGTCCGCTGGATGAAAGGCTGCAGGGCTCCAGCTGCAAATCTCACTTTTATTTAGTATTTTTTCAGTGATGAAAAGGAAAGGTTTGGGCCAAATCCTCATCGCTCATCACAGGATCAAACCTCAACTCTTCTCAGAAAAACTGCACATGTTCTGTCCTGTTTCATACTGAATGTTTTCCTGCGTCCATATCATCAAGAATGTGTCTCTAATTATGATTTTTCTCTTCATTTTTTTTTTGCCTGTACGTGTGTGTGTGCATGTGTGTCTGGTGTCTCTCTCTCTCTCTCTCTGTGTGTGTGTGTGTGTTGGCAAACCACCCAGGGAGATCCAAAGAAAAACCTGCTGGAAATAGAAGAAGAAGAAGAAAAAAAAAGCCAAGTGGAAACCCTCAGCTGAAATCACCACAGTGGAAGAAGCATGGACTGACGGCTTGTCTGCATGTGTTTCTCTGTGTCATCATTGTAGTGTGTGTGTGTGTGTGTTTGTGTGTTAAATGCTTGTAGCTGAAAAGGGAATCATGTCAGCGATACACACCTTGGCCTGTTTCCTCCTCTGGATCAGCTTTGCCACGCAGGACAAAACGCCAGGTAAGACACACAAACGCCCCTTTGTCCGGCCGCTGCACAGCGATTAACAGACTGAAAAGTTTCTTTCCCAAAATGCGATACACAGATCCAGTTTTTCCAGGAAAAAATGCAAAAAATCTGAGCATCGTAAAGCTGCAAGATGGCAAAAGTTTTCCTTTTTGCAACAGAGAAGTGTCCCATGTGAGTCAAACGTTTCCCCTAAATTAAACTCTGACGTCAGGTATGAACTCAGGATGGAAATATTCCCCAACCACGGCCAGTGAAAAAAAAAGCAGCTGGCACTTTAAAGGAAAATTGTCTGGTTTGACCATTCCTGACAGCTGAGATAACATGGAACCACTTTATTACTGGAATCTGGAGATGCACAAAATCACAGTTTTATAGAAAAAATTTCAATCCGACACAGAAATGACACAGAAAGTAAGAGGGAGATAAGAGAGACGTAGAAAAAGCGTGTGAACCAACATGTATGATGCATGTACGGATGTTTTGGTGTGAACTCAAACGTCTCACCTTAGATTCATCTTCCAAAGCCGTACAATGAAAACTGGAGGTTTTTTTATAGTCTGTTTTATCCGGCAGTGATCTCAGCACTGAGCAAATTGTTTCAGGATGGGCAAAATTTAAAAAATAGGAAACAGGTGTTAAAAAGCTGGAAGACTTCTTGTCCCCAAATGTGCTACGTGGCAATCTGATAAAGCATGAATTAGCACAAAACTGCAATAATGAAAGTCTTCTCAAGAGACCAAACAGCACCAACTGTCTCTGAGAAATGACATTTATATATATATTATGAATCTGTTTTCCTAGTTATGTTGTGCTGACAGTTGCTGCTTGAATTATGTTCACAGGCGACGTATTTTTAGATGAATGAAGCACTGCATTTATATACTGCAATGAAGACATCCTGAGTCCCTGCGTGCGGTTAGTTTTAGGACTTTTTAGGACAAGCCTTAAAGGATCAGTGTGTAGGATTTAGTGGCATCTAGTGGTACGGACTTGGCAGAAGTGGAATATAATATTCATAAGTATGTTTGAATTAGTGGAAACCGTGTTTTCGTTACTTTAGAATGAGCACTTTATATCTACATAGGGAGCAGACGCTGCCATGTTGCACCGCCATGTTTCTACAGTAGCCAAGAACAGACAAACCAAACACTGGCTTTAGAGAGGGCCTTTTAGTAGAGTGTCGCAGCCACCATTGGTTCCCCTACATGTTTGGAAAAGGAGGGGTATTCAGCAATCTGCAACCTCACCATTAGATGCCATTAAATCCTACACAGTGGTCCTTTAAAGTGGCTATAACCGATATTTCTATAATAACAATGTATGTAAACGCACTCATCATAGTCGTGTGTTTATTTTCTATCACCTGATAACGCACAGTATATCTGGAGCTTTCGGGGGAAGTTGGTAGTTAACCTAGTTGGTAATTCAGCCTTGACTTACGTTCTATTGTTTCTAGTTAATGACATTCAGTTCGATTTCAAACTTCCGCTTCACAAAGTTGCCTCGTGCAGATTCAAAGTCGCTGTTCAGTATCGCTAAAGTTAAAGTATGTATGGTGATTTTGCTGAGTAAGAACATCATGTCATAAAGATCTCATAAAGTGGCTCATAAATTAAAATATGACCCCTAATTGACCTCTGTTCATCACCAATAATAGAACAGAAAAGACTTTACTTTGCAAATCTGGCAGTTCGTTAAAACAATGATACACTAATAATACACTAAAACTACATAACAAAAACACACAAACACAATATGAAAAACCCATTTAATAAAGGAGCTGCAGAAACACAGACGACTCTATGGTACAGTCGACAGCGACCTGAAACTGATCAAAGTCACCTTTTCACAACAGGAAGGAGTAAACCACACTGAACTGTATTAGTTCTTACTGTCGGTGCAACAGAAACATCATCAACCTATATAAGACTGTAAGTAACAGTTACAGTCATTATTGATTAATCTGTTGATTATTGTTTGGATTAGTCGTTCGCCCCATAAAATGTCAGAAAATGGTGAAAAATGTGGATCACTGTTTCTCAAATCCACACCCAGAAATGTTTAGTTTACTGTCGTAGACGACTAAAGAAACCAAACATAATTGGTGATTAATTCTCTGTGGAGTGACTAATTGATTAATCGACTAATCATTGCAGCTCTAACCCTAAGTGCTAGGATATAAACAGCACTGAGACTGATTTGGCAGAAGAACAATGCTTTTCAGCTCTTATATTTGATACTGCTTGCATTCCTCAGCCTCGTGTTAAGAGAGTTTTTGTTCCTTTGTGTTCCCTGAAAAGCCGTTAAGGTTGTCTTATCACTTATTTAGCGTAATATCTCATTTGCTGGTAAACTCCTCATGTGTACGTAGTAAATCCGAATCAAGTGTTTACTTTTAAAAAAAAACGCCGGCGGCACCTTGAAAAGAATCCCTATTTGCTCAGCAAATCGTTCGGGCACATTGCAGGACCTACTGCAAGGGCACGAAATGTCACGTTAGAGTGTGACGGGAGCCGGATTTCACACACGTCACTAGGCAGGTAAACAGGTTGGCTTTATCCAGGTGTGAGTCAGAAGTCTGAGTCATGAATCTGCTGCTGTCAACGCTGTGATTATAAGAAGCGTTTGGAGTTAGAGGAACAGCTGTGAGCATGAGCTGGCAGAGCAGAGCGTCAATCATAACGCTGTCAGCGAGGGCCGAGGTGGGGGGAGGGTGGTGAAAGAGCCACTCAGGTGATAAAGTCCAATCATTCGTCTGTACTTTAATCATCCTGTAACTGTAAATGTAAAACACCTGAAAACAAATTAATGTACAGATGAATAAGAATCTTCTGGCACCAAACCAAAGATCTTGATTCCAGTTTTGGCTCAAAACACCCAACAGTCTCTGTGACTGAACCAGTCGGAGAGAAAGAAAGAGGTTCGGCGGCTGAACTGAGCGAGGTATGAAAAGGCTTTTACAGAGAAGAGGAGGCGGTGGTGTGAGGAATTTAAACCCGAGCCTTGCAAACATTTCTAGGAATCAGGAGTTTCTGTTGAGGCAGGAATAACGCCTCTGGTTGAGTTAACTCAGCACCGAGCTGCTGCTGCTGCTGCTGCTGTAGGCTACGGATCAAAGTGAGTTCAACTTCTGGCCACACCTGAGTTAGTGATGTCACAGCAGGTGTTTTGTAGGTGACAACTGGTACAAAGTGCCTTCTTGTTGTACAAGTCTCAAGTATGAGTATTACATTCCCTAAAGAAAACAAAACTGTAAACCTCTCCCCTTAATTATGACGCATCTCAAGATATCGAAACGTCTTCCATCACAGCAATAAACAACTAGCTTTTATTTTAATTGACGATTAATTTGTAGATTATCTTTTCAATTAATTGACTAGTTGTTTGGTCTATAATTGTCAGAAAACTGTAAAAAAACAAAAAAAACATTATAAATTCCCAAAGCCCAAGGTCTTCAAATGTCTGGTTTTTGTTCGACCAAAAGTCGAAAAACCCCCAAATATTCAGTTTACCATCACAGAAGACAAAGAAAACTATCAAGTCCTCATATTTGACAAGTTGGAACGAGCAAATTTTGGATATTTTTGCTTTAAAAAAAATGAGAAAAACAATCACTCAATCATATTAATTTTCTTTCAATCAACTAATTGATTAATTGACAAATTGTTGCAGCTCTACATGAGTGTAAAGTCGAAATGAACTGAGTTTAGCTGATGTTTCCTAACTCAAGTGGGTGTTTTCTATCTTCCTGTCTCAGGGGGCAGCAATGAACCCATTAGGACTAGTAATGGGTTCATTGCTGCACATCTGAATGAGGTGAAGAAAATGCCGCATTCAAAAGCTTAAAGGGCGGGACTCTGTGGTTAAACAACTGTCAGGAGCCCAAATGAACACTGAAACAAGTTTTCATCACTTGAGACACCAGACTGTTGTTTTAGGGTACACTTAAAAAAGTGTGAACGTGTCCTTTAAGTTGTGACACATTGACACAGATTCTTTTCAAACAGTAATTTTTCGGTTTAACTACAGAAAAAACTCAAAGGATGAGGACTAACTGGTTAGTTCGGCAAATGTATGTCTCATTAACTGCCCCACCTTTGTTAAAAAGTACTTCCTTAGCGTTTCTATGGCAACCATGCACGACTGCCTCCAACGCAGTGAATAAAAAGCATCAGGTATGTAATGGCCGGGACTGACTGAGAACAAAACAATCAAAATCCATCTCTAGAGAAGTCTCAAACTGTCCCTCTAAAGGCCGGAACCACCGGATCCGTGCACGCCAGTTATTTTAGACACTTAAAACTTGATTTATAACCTTATTTATATTGGCTACGGAACCATTTTTATCCAGTTGAGCTGTTGTTTGGACAATATTACTATCAAATAACAATGATCTGGTTTCACTCAGTCAGGCATGTAAAAACTAGTAAACATCCCGACGTGTATTTCCCAAGATTAACGTTTGACTTCCTGTTTTGTGTAATACTCTTGGTAAACGCCACTGAAGTTTAATCATTGCTGCAAGTATGATTAATTCACAAACCACCACCCTGACTGTGTGGTAATATTGGAAGATTGAGAGTGCGACTGAAGAGAATTTCCCCCTTTTCACCATTAATTTGGCAAGTATGTTCCTATATTTAACGGTTTAAGAGTGCAAAGTTGATCTCTAAAGGTTTTCCAAAATAGAAAAGATGCTTTTCAGATAAAAGACAGTGGATTTAGATTCATATTACACTCGTGAATAGCTGTCGTCTCCAATATTTACTGATCATCAAATGGGTTTTAAATTAGTAATAATTCAATAGGTCTCCATATTTATTCCAAAAAGTACAGACAGCAGTAGATTCATCATCATTCTTCGAGTTTACAGCTTCCGCAGCTTGTGCACAGATGCGACCATCCGCAGCCGAGTGTTTCCTCCTTTAGTTCGGTTTGTTATATCAGGTGAGAACAGTGTCATGGAAACTCAAAATAACAGCTTCTGCTGCAGGTCGGTCTGTAATCTGAACCGACTAAAAGAAAACAACTCCAGGCTGGTGTTTCTGGAGGCTGACCTTGACATTTGATATATAGGTGACAGTTCCTCATGCTCGTAAATCTGTGGACAACAAAGAGAAGTTTAGTCTGATGCTCATTGTCATCAGTTTCCTTGCGCAGCTCCATTACCAACCGGTCAAGCTGGGCCGCTCAGAAATCTACCTATCAATTAGTTTTTGGTTCACACGGTAAATATTCCTTAATAAAGTTGTGTTTGATCAAATTACCACAAAGTAACTGACACACTGAAATCATGGGAGCAGGTGGTTTTAACCCTGATCAGGAGTGCTGGTTGGTTTCTGTGTGCCGGTATTCAGTGATCTGACAGGCACCGTTACTCTCCACCACTGCTGCAATCAGGCCTGACGACCAACTGTCTGATAATCTTGCAAGTGCAATTAAATATTTGAATGCCTTTATATCTCAATATAAGCTCAGTGCCTCACTTTCAACCAAAGAAAATATGGCTACAATTTATCATGTTGATTATTTACTTGATTAATTGATAATGGTTGATGGTTTTGTGTATAAAACAATCCAAGCTCCAATGTTTACTGTCCTATTAAAAAGCTTCAAATCATCATGTTTGAGAAGCTGCAACCAACAAATGTTTGGCATTTTTCCTTCCACAAATGATTATTCGATTATTTGTTGGTTGACTGACTGACTAATTATTATCAGACCTCAGTGTGACCTCACCTCGAGTCTCTCTGTCATCTTTCAGACGTCATTGTGATTTGCATCGTTTCGGAGGAGTGCGTGCTGCCCTGCAGCTTCCAGCCCGGCAGCAAGGAGAACATCCAGTGGTTCAAACAGGATGAGGTGGTCTACAAGTTCAAGCGAGAAGCTGAAAAAGCTGAAAAAGCTGAAAAAGATGACGACGACGATGATGACGATGATGATGATGATGATGATGATGATGATGACAGCAGTGAGGAGAACTTTGAGCACGAGCAGCTCGCTGGACGTGCCTCCATTTTCCCTCACCTGATATCCAGAGGAAACGCCACGCTGATCCTCAGGGGGTTACGTCTTAAAGATAGGGGCACCTACAGGTGCCATGTTCGCACCTCGCAGGGCCAACACGATGCAAAAGTCATCTTGAAGGTGGAAGGTGAGTTCAAACACAAAACGGACAAACCAGAATTGTGTGATAGATACAATATATTAGGATGAATTCAAATCCACTAATGAAAAGTAACTAAGTACGTTTACTCAAATACTGAACTTAAGTGCAATATTGAGGTACTTTCTACTCCACTAGATTTACTACACACCCACTGCCTAAAGGTTGGCAGAGGGCAGAGTCTCTGCAGATAAACACACCACCACACACTTCAAGTGGGTCATAAGTGATGATTGAGAGGGATTACTTTTTTTTTTTATTAGGAAAATCCGGCATAGTACCTTTAGCAGCTCCACCAAATAGTGATTTTTCCCTCTAAACTTCTCACATGCTTTCATTTCAATAAATGTTCAAATGATCCAATATTTCAGCAAAAATCAAAGATATCAGAACTTTGTTTCTTCTTCTTTCCTCTTGTAAACAGTAACAGTGACTAGAAGGTAGATCTCAGCAGTTGAATAACAACAACCTGCAGGATTCAGAGGAGCAGCTGCTGCAGACTGATAAGACCTTCAGAAACGTCACATTTCAGCAAAAATCAAAGATTAGAGAAAAAGTCCAAAAACTGAAAACAGATTTGTCTGTCAGAACTTTGTTTTTTCTTCTTTCTTCTCCCATTAATCATCACACGACCCCTCAGATTTATCTGCTGACCCTTTGGAGGGGCCCCGACCCCTAGGTTGGGAACCAGTGGACTAAACTAGCTAACTGTATATAAAGTAGTGTAAACTAGCTCCACCTCCAGCAGCTACAACAGTAACATGCTGCTCTAACACTGATACTTCACTATTAATAATCTAATGATGTCATATATAATAATATATCAGTCAGAGGGACCAAACCACTACTTTTACTGCAATACTTTAACTACATCAAGCTCATAATACTGATGGACTTTTACTGTGGTAGGATTCTTCCTGCAGGAGTTTTGTTACATTGCTGCTTTGGTACTTTTACCTACGTAAAGGATCTGAGTACTTCTTCCATCTCTGTCAAAAGCTAAAATAATCTGCTGACAGTAGTAATAGTTAAGGAAACACTCTCCTACATAATTATACAAAATAATTTGGTTCCTATGGTAACACATCAGCATGTCAGTGCAGGAGCTTTCCCTGATACACAGGAGAGTGCAAAGTGGTTAAAACAGAAGTGTGTTATGCTCACTCCACACACACTCCATTCAAAAAAAGAGTCAAATGTAGAAACCACATGCTACTGAACAGCAACTATCCCTCTTTAATATAATAAATACCACTTGTACACAGTGGTGCAAGATGCCTGTTCGGCCTACTGATTGTTTTTATATGACATAATGAAATCAAGTGGCACTCTCCGTTGATATCAACCTAGTTTTTCTCAATCACTGGATCACATTTTGCTTTCATATCGTTATTTTGATCTGTGAACCGTTGATGACACATGATAACAGTCACCAAAACCGTCCAATGAATGACTTACGTGTCAGTTCATATGACTTTATAATCCAGAAAAACAATTAAGAGAGCTGAACTATAGATGTGACAGTGCTGAGCTCTGTAGAGGTCCATGGGAACGTGTTCATAGCTTTTTCACAGCAGGAAAAGCACAAAACATTAATGATGTCTCTGTTAAGTGTCCGAGGAAGCCATGCTGGAGAACCACTGTGCATGCAACAGAGCCATGAATGAATGATTAATGTTATTAATGTTCATGCTTTGACATGCCAACATGTCTCCTGTGAAAAAGGTCCATTAACTGGACTTTTGATAGGAACCTCTGACCTTCAGGGGGTGAGATAGTATTAAAGTGATTTGCTTTGTTATTTATACGATGTCAAGAGATAGATTACTACAATCAAACTCAATCAACTTTATTTGGATAAAAAGCTTTTGTAAATGTTAGGGCAGTTTAAAGTGCTTTCTAAATGACTGACAGGTCAATAGTAAATCAGTGCAAATGTAAACAGTAACAGCAGCTTGTTATGCAACATATCACAACCTCTTGACTTTGTACCGCAGTTCTTTGAGAAATTTCCAGTGTGGTGCAAAGTCAAGAGGTTGTGATATGCGGCACAACAAGCTAGTGAAGCTGTAAACAGAAGCCATTCCTGCACATGCTCAGTGACGTCTGACTTACTCAGGACTACTCCCTGGAGACTGATTGCTGTTAGTCTTTGGAGCCGTTTCAAAATAAACCGATGTGTCACGCAGTGCTTACTGTGGCTCATTGATGTGTTTTTAATAGTTTTTGGATAACGGAGGTCTAACAGAGGAATAACATATATCAGGCTTTGGATACACACACGATACTTGTTAGGAAATCAGTTAATCATAGGTTTTCCTCTGCACAAAAGAACAAAAATAGAGGGGGGCAAAGGGGCAAAATTCACAGTGTGTCCACAAAAATACGTTTAAAAGTTGATGTGAAGCTTCTATTTAGCTTCATCAGTATGAGTTAGTCACATCAAGTGGATATCTGACACATTTACAGTCTTTTTAGCATCAAATTCTCCTCTTTGTGTTTCCCTATTGAGCTGCAGGAGGAAGTATAGAAACAAAAAGAGGGACTTTGGCACTAAAAAGACTGTAACGTTGAAAGATATCTACTAGATTTGACTCATTTGGACGCTGAAGCTTCATATTAGCTTCACATAAACTTTTAAATGCATTTTTTACACAGTAGGAGGACTGTGTGGGTTTATTATGAAGGGTCAGTATGAACACAAGAAACTTGACTGTTGTTTTAAGACCGTCCTTTAGGGAAAGAGCAATTTTTTCGAACATTATTTTTATACCAAGGTTTATAAGAACGGTCTGTATTGTTAATGGACCTTAAATGTTATCTTCATCAGAATGATATCACCCACTGCCAGGCTATATTGAGCTGTGGTATTTGCAGTCTGTCATCAGGGACTGCTGGGAAACATTTTAGCATGCTGGGTTTCTGTGTGTGTGTGTGTGTGTGTGTGTGTGGACCAGGTATTCCTCATGTTGTGGGGACTCACCTCCCTTACAGGGACAATTAGCAGGAAATTTAAGGCACGTTTAGGGTTATGCTAAGGTTCGGGTTAGGCCAGTAGCGCTTATGGGTAAGGGTTAGGATAAGTCTCTAGCAAATGAATGTAAGTCAATGTAATGTTCTCTGAAGTGGCAGAAACATGACTGTGTGTGTGTGTGTGTGTGTGTGTGTGTGTGTGTGTGTAGCACCCGTCCGAAGCCTGTCTGTAGAGATGTCAAGACTGAGTGGCTTCGAGGAGATGAGGTGTATCATCCGTAATGTCTTCCCGGCTCCTCGCGTAACCTGGATGACGGAACCGCCCACTTTTGAGGACCTCCGACCAATCACACGCAAGCTGCCTGACAAACAGGGGCTGTACACCGTCGACAGCCGGCTCAAGACGCTGAAAGGCCAACCGGCCCTCATCTACATCTGTAAAGTCACCACTTCCTACGGTGGGCCGACTTGGACCGCCTCGCTCAGGGAGAGAGGTAAAAAAAAAATTGAAATTTTATTGTTATATGTGTTGAAAAATGACTGCGTTGATAAACTAAAATTCTTCTCTGGTAGCAATACGAGGAATTGATAAGAAGGATTTGACCGTCCCCTGCTATGCCCCTCCGTACCTGAACAACCCCTCCCTCAACTGGAGCTTCTCCAACGGCGAGGAACACGCTCACATCCTCACCTACGACAGCCGCTCGGGGCACATCAACTCCTCGCCGTCCTGGAACAACCACGTGGAGCTGGACGCCTACAGGGTCCCGTTTGGAGACGGCTCCCTGCGGCTGATGGCCCCCCAGCACTCGGAGCACTCGGGCAGCTACATCTGCACGTTCGCCATGCAGTACAGCACACACACCGAGCGCACCGATGTCACCTTTGACACTCCTGTCGGTGAGGTCACAAGCACAAACACGATTATGAACCTGCATGACATTAACAAGTTCAACACTTTGACATGATAAAGGATACGTCTGTTGTTCTATAATTGTTTTATTGTAGACAAATCCCATGAAAAGACCCAAACCAACAATGTTTGTGGCCCTCAGCTCCAAGGCCACTGGCTCCTACTGGAGACACAAGTATATAGTTTCATTTTTTTTTTTTCTTTAAAAAAGGCTCAGTAATATCCCTATAACAGCTGGCTACTGTATATGTGTAATTTTTAGCAAAGACACTGGAATAAACTGTGCATTTTTGGGGGACTATTTTAGGCGGTGGATGAATCTACATTTGGTGTTCTAGTGAGTATTTCTGGCAGCAGGATGGTGTATGTGGCACTGAGTCAAAATAAACAGTGTGCGTATTCATGGTGATGAAGGAACATGTCACTCAGTACAGCGGAATAACTGATTAATGGTTTTTTAATAGTTTTTGGACAACAGTGGAGGTCTACAGCACAGAGGAATTAGATACATCAGGCTTTAGATGCGCACAATACTTGGTTAGTTAGTAGGTTCAGTTCATTGTTGGTTTTAGTCTTCTCATGAGATTTGTTGACAAGAAGTGAAACACAGACTAACACTAGAATTATCCTCTGAATGACTGTACTGGTGGTTTTGCATACTGACAATTTGTCTACACTTATACACAACCAGAGCTGAATTTTATTGTGTTCATGTCGGCCACAGCATTTAAATTATTACACTTAAAAAAATCAGCAGCAATAACTCTTTCCAGTCACATGGGTTTAAGTATACGTATCCTAAATGTCTCTTACTTTTTTCTGTCTCATGTCAGAACTCTTAACTTCACACAAACTTGTCATAAAATGCATAAAATGTCCCTATAAGGTGACCAGTTCTGCTCCGTTTGTGTCGGGTTTCATTCACAAAAATGTTCCTTAAAGAGTAAAAAGAAGAGTTTTAGGTCGCTGCTGTCAGAAATCAGCTGACACGTTCGTCAGTGTCGGCAGTCGCATCAGAGGAGCTGAAACTGTTAGAAAATATGAATCTATCAGAGCAGCGCTGCACTGTGACAAAAATAAAGAGGGAACGCTTTGACATGAAGTATTTTTAAAGCAAAGCGCTCCATGACTAATGTGAGAGGCATCATGTGACAGTCACAGAGGTATTAGAGGAAAGAATATTACAGCTTACAGTAGGTGATGTTACACTGTCAGCTGCAGCACATGATACTGGAGACCTGCAGAGACACCCTGAACCAGCTGTTTACAACAACTACAGACACAAACATTGACACATCAGGAAACTGGCAGCCATGATGATGATAATATATTGAACAGAATATTAAATATATTGTTTGTTTTCTGTTCATTTTGGTTTCATATTTAAACTCCAAGTTTGTTCAGATTAAGACATCATGGCGCTAAGTCAAACAAGTGTCTCTCCTCTTGTGAAGAAGGTCGGACCATCTGTTCGTGACTCATATGACAGGTCTGAAATCGTAAATTTGATTCATTTACAAGAGAAAATTCTGTGAGAAAATGTCACAGATTCTCTTTAATCACACATAAGTGCCTCTTAAGAACAAATCTGCTACATACGAGTGCATCATGTCTCTGTCGTTGGACAAAAATGCACAGAATACATTTAAACAGTTTTAATATAAACTTCTATTTCTGTAGAAAGTTTTCATAAAACTGATCACAGCGAGTTTTAAGGATTTTCTAGAATACTGATCTATGATTTCAGTGTCATTGTGACGGATTACCTGTTTCGGGTTCCTTAAAGGTACACTATGCGGGATTTGTTGGTTAGGGTTTGTAAACACAGCATTCAAAGTTCAAAGTTCATTCAAAGGCACCTCCTCCCCGGTTCAACCAGAGCGAGCTAAGAGCAGAGCTAAGAGAGAGAGAGAAACAGAAACCAGTGGTGGTTGGGCGAGCTGGAGAGAGATGAAAAGAACAAGTGGTGCTGGAAAGAACAGAGCAGTGAATCAGATAAACAAAACATTATTTTCTAATTGTTTCATAGCTTTTATGTTCTAAACCACATATAAACATGCCCAGACCTCCACACAACCCTGCAGGAAGGTGCCACGTGGTGGGTTTTATACGAATGCTTCATCCGGTCCGTTGTGACCTCTCTGCTCTGTGTGTGTGTGTAGCTAAGCCCCGCCCTCGGTCAACAGACGCAGAGACGTGCTGCTCTTTATACATTGATGACACAGGGACAGAGAGCAGAGCAGAGCAGAGAGCCGACCTCACACCCTGCACATTGTTATTGGCTACACAGCCACTGCCCAAAGGTTGACGCCTAGAAACTTTGGTCTGAATAAATGTTAAAAACTAATGAACCATCCAGAATGGACAAAAATATGCAAACCACCAGTATGGTCCTTTAAGTAGAAAGATATGAGGAAAATAGTGTCCTCAGTATGAAGTAAGTGGTTAATTAATAATAATATTAGTATGCAACATGTGACAAATTAGGTTATAATATTAGAAAAACATGTATGAAAAAATTTAATATTTACACATAAACAAAAATTCAGTTATTTGTTGTTTCATGTACTAATGTGTGTGTATTTGTTACCTATGTGCAGCTAATCGGAGTACATCAGAGAATCAGTCTTATTGGTGGATTGCCGGTCTGGTGATTGCGGTGCTGGTTCTTGCGGTGGTGGGCATGCTGGCGTTCCTGAAGGCGAGAGGTAAAGACACACTCCAAGAGAGGAGAAGAAGACAGTTTGACTGCACTGAAGAAACAAGACACACATGTCACATATAACAAACATCACACATTAGAGGAGGAAAGCAACATACAGTCTCCATCTGCTGGATTTAAACTAAACCTGCAGTCACAGACTTAAAGGACCAGTGTGTAGGGTTTAGTGGCATCTACTGGAGAGGTTGCAGATTGCAGCCAGCTGAACACCCTTCCTTTTACAAGCAAGGGCTCATTTTAAGGTAACAAAAACACAGCTATTATTATTTTCAGGTGATTATACACTAATTAAAACATATTTTACATTCCACTTATGCCAAGTCTTTTCTACTAGATGCCACTAATGTTACATACTGGTCCTTTAAACTGGGAGTTGGTCAAAATAGTCTTGAATGTCTAGTCCTAAAATATTAATATTATTATTATTAAGTGTCAAACACAAATCTTGTCTTTTTTTAATTACAAATATTTTAATCATATAGAAAATTTTGGTAAAATAACTACCTGTAGCCTATTAGCATTACAGCTGCCTCTGTACAACAACTCTAGTCGCACCAGGCTCAACTAATTTGATCTGGGTCATGCCTGTTCTCCATGCATTCTGGTAAATGTAGGCACTCTCTAACTAAAGGAGAAGTCAGAGGGGTTAAATAAAAACAAGAAAGACAAAGAAGTAGAAGAAAAGATCTGAGGCTGAGACAGTTTTCTAAGATTTTGCATGGATGAAATCACATTTTAGGGCTTTTAAATTCAGAGTTAATTGCTGATTTCTTATTTCAGACATTCTCACACACTATGTCTCTCTTTTCTGTCCTTAGGAAGCACCTCAAAGGCAAGACACGACCCTGAGGAGAACACAGAGCTGCATTTAGTCAGAGGTTGGTCATCAAAATTTTTAAAAATCTCATATGCACTACCAAGACTAGACACCAGATGGAGCCAAATAATAACTTTAACTTTGCTCTCTGTTGCCTCAAAAGAAAAGTCTTCTTCTTTTTTTAACTGTGCACCTTCACAACTCATAGATGATAACATTTAATCTACCATCACTGATATTAATAGAGAGGATAAAACATTAGAAACACCTCTCAGTACAAGGCAACATCATGCCACAACAGCACAAACTACAGCCTCAAAAAAATGACCATGAATTCAATCAACACCTCTTAAAACAGTTCAGCAAATACTGAACATTAATATCTGTATGATGGATTTACTGCAGGACTGTTGTATTAAATCAGTATTTCTCAGGTGAGATCGTTAACAGGATATAAAATCAGAAAATAACCAAATCAAAAGTTATTGATAGTTATATAGAGAGCAGCTCGCCTTCTTACTGGTTTTAACAGACAACATCACATCACCCTGATTCTGGCTTCTCTCCATTGGCTCCCTGTTCATTTTAGAATTGATTTTAAGATTTTACTGATCACTTTTAAAGCACGTCTGAGTCTGGCTCCAAACTATATAACAGATATGCTGACCCCATTCGAGCCAGCCCGCAGCCTTTGATCCTCAGGTGGGGCCTTTCTGGTTGTTCTAAAGTCGAGACTTAAATCTAAAGGTGCTTTTGCCATTAGGGTCCCTCGACTTTGGAACGACCTGCCTGAGGAGATAAGGCTTGCAGAATCAGTAACTTCTTTTAAATAATTTCTTAAAAACCATTTCTACAGACTTGCTTTTATGTAATGTTGTCTTTCGGTTATCTTTTAATCTTTTTATCATCTCTTTATTGTCTTTCTTTGTCTTCGTCTGCCGTCTTCTTACGGTCAGATCTGTTGTTGTTTTCTGTATCATGTCTTTGCTTTTACTTTGTCTGTCAAAGCACTTTGTCTTTGCTTTTTTCTTGTGACTTACTGGATAATTTAACTTCTTTAGGACTTAATATTCAAATGAAACCAAGAAATAAATCACTCTTTCATTGAACTGGTGATTTGGAACCACTGCATTAGTTTTAGCTTGCATACTTTACAGATTAGAGTACTTTAATTGGAATATTTACATTACTGAGTAATCTTCAGGACCACAGATAAACATAAATGTGTTTCAGTCTGGGTTTTCACACTTTGTTTCTTAATCCTCTAATCCAGAATTGATGTTTTCTTATTCTCACAGACACGACAGCAGACAGTAAGATGACCCAGAGCAGCCCTTTCGCTGTTGGTGGCAACGGACAATCAGGTGTCCCGACTTGATGGCCGTTAAGCTGAGAACAAGCAACAACCTGGCAACACCTGACCTTACAAAATACCTACAACAAGCACAAAGAACAACCTGGCAACTTCTGAACTAACAAAATACCTACAACAAGCACAAAGAACAACCTGGCAACTTCTGAACTAACAAAATACCTACAACAAGCACAAAGAACAACCTGGCAACTTCTGAACTAACAAAATACCTACAACAAGCACAAAGAACAACCTGGCAACTTCTGAACTAACAAAATACCGACAACAAGCACAAAGAACAACCTGGCAACAACTGAATTAACGAAATACCGACAACAAGCAGAAACAACAACCTGGCAACAACCAAACTAACAAAAGACCATCAACAAGTAGAAACATCAACCTAGCAACATCTGAACTAACAAAATACCAACAACAAGCAGAAACAACAACCTGGTAACACCTGAACTAACAAAATACTAACAAACACACAGCTTCACACTGAAGAGCTTCTTAGAAACTTGAGGGTTTCTTCTTCACAGAAAGTTTCTTTAGGAACTTTTTATTTAAAAATAAATGATAGCATACACTTTCATATCACTACTCTGGCATGTTGGGTGTTCTAAGAACTCTTCTTTCTTCTCTCTGGATTTTAGAGGAAACCTTGAACTGCTAATTTTAGAGGGCACATGTTGACGTGTAGAAAGTGCACTCCAAAAGCATTAACACACAATGCTTTCAGCGTCTTCATGAAGGGTTCCTGAGCCCTGATAGTGCAGCTATGAATCTGATCCAAGCGTTCTTTCTAGAAACTCTTTGGAAAAATTCTGAAAATAGCTTCTGCTGAATTTCATGGCGCTTATCCACTGTAGGAAACTTTTGCAGGGGTTCTGCATGACATACATTTGACAGTTCATGGCTCGAGGGGGCCGTACGTCCTGATGGCCCAGGAACTACTGGGACAAACCTTGCAGCGGTTTCTTCACTAGGTGACACTGGGACAAGCCATGGGCTGGAAATTTCTACTAAGTTATTAGTCATCAACTGTCACGCGCTTGAGATGCAGTGGAAGATAATCAGGAATGTGCAAAAGAGACTAATAGTTCCTTATTTGTGGCTCCCAAGGTCCTGGAAGTAATAAGTCAAAAAGGGACATTAGAGGAACTCTGAGGCTGAGAACCAAAAAACTGCATCACAAAGCCTGTGAGCTCAGTGTGTAAGAGGCTAAAATGCAAGAAAGAGTGACTTCTGTGTGAATTTCATGATGTTTTTAAACCAGGTGAGGATGTCGTCTTTTCTCTTGAGGTCTCAGCAATCAGCATTCTACTCTTGGACTTGTGTGCAGGGTGGATGTTGGATGATTCCCAAAAACAAAAAAGACTGACCTGATGCTCTCTACTACCTACAGAGTCCTGCTGCATGCAAACCTTAACGTCTCTGAACTTAAAGGATGCCTTCTGAGAAACTTTCTCAGGAAAATAAAAAATGAATGTGACTGAATGAGTTTCTTATTGATGTGGAGAGATTAAAGGTTAACTTGGCTGCTGAGTCAGTCTCTGACAAGTCCTGTTAATGTATAACCTGCAGCAGAGTCAGATAGTTTCGGCTCTCTGCGCTGCCACACTGTGCTTTAAACATGCGTATACTTGACTTCTTCACAAATGTGTCACAATATGATGTAATGTTATTAAAAAAGACTAATCACTGAGCTTACTGAGTCTGTGTCTGCTTTTTAATGTGAAATATGACGAAACTCAAGGTCCACTTAGCAGCTTGTCCAGCAGCTTTCAACCACGTCTCAGGGATCAAAGAGTGCAGTTTGGTTAAAAGTTCCTCCACAAACTGTTACCAGATGTGACAACTCCATGATAACTAATAATGGCTGAAAGCTCCAGAAAAGGCCAGTAAGTGAATGTTGAGTTAAAATCATTGTTTTCAGGTCAAAAATGAACTTTCAATCTCAGAAAGAAGATTTTTTCTGTAATGTTGTGATTTTTAAAATGACTGTAATCTGTATCTTATCATAACAACATGCAAGCTGTCAGTGTGTAATGTGTTGTTTGTGGCTCGTAGTGATGAACCTACAGAGAATTATCAGCGACCCTGCAGCTCCTCTCGGCTTTACGGAGCTTTATAGTGAGTTTCAGCTCGTTGTTTATCTGTCCGGCTGCAACTTTTACTGTTCTGGTTCACTCTCAGTGGCTCTCATGGCGTCGTTTTCAGAGAAAAAGCTCTAAAAACTAGGGATGGGCATTTCAAGCAAAAACACAATTTGATATTCACTAGCAAGACATTTTGATTTATGGAGATTTTGTGTCTGTAAAACTTTCTGCAAGCCAATAAAAGTGATTTTTAAAAATGTCATCACAATGTAAAGTGTACGGGCTGAGCGGGAACTGACAGGCGGGGCCAGCAGGAGAAATACTACTGTGTGTGGGAACATCACTTATTGTTATAAAATCCTCGTTTAGAAAGGGGCACCACTTCCCATTAAGCTTGATTTAACTGAGAGTTACGATGCAGTGATCTTAATTCTCTGCTAAAATTGAAGTCACAGACAATGACTTGCTGACAAAGATATATTTATTAACTAAATAGCAAACAGGGAATAGAATGCAACATCAATGTAAATGAATGAATGAATAATTAACCAAGATGAAATTCAAATTAAGTATTAAAAGTTAAGAATGAGTGATGGTGAAATGTTTATGACGGCGTAATTGGCGGGAATTAATTTTGGTCAGGTAATTTAACTAACCAAATTCTCTGAGAAAATTTAACTAGAGGGTTCAATTTGAACAACACCAACTCTTAACCATGAGGTAGATAGCAGACGTGAGGTTGGTCCAGCTTACTTTGTGCAGCGTTGTCCTTGTATGATTCAGCGGAAAGTCAGCTGTGGCCCGGGAGATGACTCTGCCGGGATTCAGCTGTTGCCTTGCGTCGTTGGGCGTCAGCACCGGGATCAGCTGTTCTGCAGCCGGATTCCCCAAAAGGGTTTGGGAACAGAGTCTGGGACAGAGTCTTTAGTTACGGTTTCTTCAGATGGTTCTTGCAACCATCACAGGGTTTACCGTAACAAAGGATGACTTTGGAGTCTGGTGATGTCTGGTACATGACGTCGATGATGTCCTGATCTGTCGAGAGATCGGTGGTGGTTTTAATTGAAATCTCTGACTGACTGACTTTTGTACTAAATAACTCGAATAATAATCTCACCGGCTGAACGAAACTATTTGTCGAGGTAAAAAGCGTGAGGGGATTTAAAAAATGAAATTTTCTTGGTTGACACAGTGGTAATGTACTTAACTTAAAGAAAAAGATAATCTTGCTCAAAATTACAAAAAGGAATAAAAATTGAAAACGAAAAAGCAGCAACAGCAAAACTGGAAAAAAAAAAATTCAGTTGAGAAAAGACCAGCGAGCTAAAACGTGAAACTTGGTAAAGATGAGCGAAAAATAAAAAAGACAAAAAGAAAAACCAAAGACTTAAAAAAAAAAAAAAAAAAACTACGCTGTTTTATGAGGCTAACGCGAGGGGGCGTTTCTGGGTGGACAAATCTATTTCTCCCGCGAAAATGGAAAACGTGATCTCTAAGTGGATTAGATTTCAACATTCAACATTACACCATGGTCATCACTTTTAAATATTAATTACATATGTATGATATGTTGATCAAATGTTTAAAGACACGTGACCATAATACAACCACAGTTACAGTATTTGAGTTGGAGCATTTGGAGTATTCATTAACACATTAACAATCATAAAATGCAGTTTACTTAAACACACTATAGTTATTCAACAAGCTTTCTCTTTCTATTAGCTAACGTACATTATAACTTCTAATGCTACGTCTTTACTTTATACATATCAAATCTATCATCTAAGTTATATAGAGTATAAGTAAGGTAATAGATTGTGATACACAAAGCATTTTACCTGAATGAAGTTGTCCATTGGGTGGCACTGTGGTTACATTAATATAAATTCATTCACATCTGGATATTTCTAATTTGTCTTTACTTTGTTGCAGAAAGACCACAATTGGATTGGTTTAAGAGGCATTACTTGATGAGCAATAATATGCAGATATGCAAGATGGTTATACAGTCACAAACGGCTGAATCAAACTTCTGGGAAATTCAACTAGGCTTAGCGGAATTCATGATGGGTCTGGACTTTGTAATCTGTGAGCTGTGAGAGAAACAGGGAGGATCTCTTTGAGGAATGTGACTAATGTGTGCATGTATATATTATATTGGAGGTGAAGAGGGCACGTACATTTCTGCAGAATTTGTCCACATTCAAACAAGCTGAGGGCGTTTCACCATGATTAACAGTCTTTCTACATATTTCCAAAGAAAGGGTCCAGTATTTCTGACATATGGTTTGATAAAGAATGCCAATGAATGTCAGGTGAATAGGTTAGGTCTAAATTGCACCAGGGGTGTCCTCCCCCTACAACAAAACAAAACAAAAACAACTTAACTTCTCTACTCTCTGTGACCCTCAGCCTGAAGAAAATTAGTTCCCAGTAATGGTGTAAATCTTTAAAAACAGTATTTCTAGCAACAGAACTGTGTGACTGAGTTAAAAGATTGTTCATGGTGGGGAAAGATTTGTTGAGATTTGTTAAGAAGTAATCAAATATCACCAGATCTATCCCTTAAATCACAAATTGGGGCTGTAATCTAATTTCCAAAGAAATTAGAAATTAACTGGTCCTTCTCTACTCTCTGTGACCCTCAGCCTGAAGAAAATGAGTTCCCAGTAATGGTGTAAATCTTTAAAAACAGTATTTCTAGCAACAGAACAGTGTGTAGGTGTGACTGAGTTAAAAGATTGTTCATGGTGGGGAAAGATTTGTTAAGAAGTAATCAAATATCACCAGATATATCCCTTAAATCACAAATTGGGGCTGTAATCTAATTTCCAAAGAAAAATACACTAGTGGAACTGCTCTTTCTGCTGATTGAAACTCAAGTCTGGGCTGTTGCTTCTCTCCAGACAGCTTCCTCTTGGGCAATTGTTGACTAAGCAAAAGAATTACAACATCAGTGAATTCCGGCACTCTGTCATGCTGGTTGGGTCTATGAATGAAGTGACTCAAGAAGTACAATGTAAACTGAAATGCAATGTTTTCAACAACAAATAAATGTTGTGCTGGATACTAAGAAAACTGGACTGAAACTCTATTCTCATCATATACCAGTGGCGGAAAGTAACTAGTACATTTATTTGCAAAAAGGTTGGAACCAATGGTTTCATCTTTGACAAATCTTCTTCTGATAAGTTACTAAAGCTGTCAAATAAATGTAATTGAGTAGAATGTACAATATCTCCCTCTGAAATGTTGTAGGGTGGGAACATAAAGTGGCATCACATGGAAATCATGCGTTCAGGGAGAAAATTCCAGAGGGAGGGGCAGATATGTGTCCCTGCCTGCTCATTCCTGCTCATCTGGTGCTTCGACGTCAGCAGAGGCTACAGGGAGGAGTGTGACGGACGGTGGAGCAGGTCAGTGAGGTAAGAGGGGGTCTGGATTGTAAAGAGAAAGACATTGAATCGAAAGCATTGTGACTCAGGGAGTGAGTGGACGTTCTGTAGGACAGGAGTGGTACTGTCACAGGAGCAGGTGAGCAGCAGGGTTTGGGATGTACTGGAGTTTATTTAGAGTTTATTTGGAGGCTGTTTTTACAGTAGTCCATTCTGGATGATGGTGATGAAAGCATGGATTAAAGTTTTTTACTTTCTAAAAGCTTGTTTTTTGTTGAAGAAAAGTTCTGTTTTAGTCAGGAAGGAGGGCTGAAATACAGAGAGAAAAAAAAGATGTGTGGTTTAGTGAGGGTGTACTCTCAGTGTCTGGAAGCCTCTCCTCCGACCACAAAAAGTAAATATAAACTTTGTCCTCTCTCTCTGACACACACACACACATACACAAACACACACAGACACACACACAAATACGTACACACACATACTTATCATCTAAAAGTAGTTCTTGATAACTCGGTGACTGATCAACTGTTTCTTCCCACCACAATATCTCTTTCCTCATGTCCAGTTCTGACTTTTGATTGGTGCTCAGTATGTAGGTTTGAGGTTTAGGAGCCAATCAGACCAGTTTGAATCATTCTCTGAGTGTGACACTGACCCTCATGTGTATTTCTTCATTCCAGTGCACTAGACAGAATTTACAGGACACATCACAGCAAGATGTCTGGGATCAAGAGTGTCTTTCTGGTGGTCGTGACCTTTCTGTTGACTCCTGCCAGAGGAGGTGAGTGTGTGTCTGGTCTTCTTTCAGTCTAAAACTAAACCACAGATATTCTTAAACTTAGTTAAATGTATTGTTATGGTTGTTTTTATCAGAGAAGGTAAGAATACCAGAAAAACAGAATTAATGATCATATATTTTATAGGGTAAATACACCTAAAAATCGCCAAAAACATATTTGTTCACTTGCCTCAATAACATCCAGATAGATTCAGTGTTTTCAGTTTGTCAGATATTATCTTTTCAAAACTTTTGAACAGTGGCTGTAATGAAATACAAGCTTATGTTTGGCACAATACAAACAAAAATTACATCTACAGTACCAGTCAAAACTTTGGACACACCTTCCCATTGAAAGTGTGAATAAACTTTTAACTGGTCCTGGTAAATAAATATATTGTCAGATCAAGTTTATTAATAAAAACATAATTCAGTTGCATCTGTGTATAAAACTCTGATTGTGACTTTTGTGGTAAAACAAGTTATTGATCAGATTTTAACAGTGAGCTCACTTGGATTCAACTGTTTTCTCTGAACTGAACCTTGACGGTGTGTTTCTATGTGATGTTTTACAGATGTTGAGGTCTCTTGTGTTTTCATGGAAAGCTGCATCTTGCCGTGTAGATTTCAAGCCGGTGCTGAACTCGTCATCCACTGGTTTCAGCTGACAGCAGGAGATGCTCCGGTCCACTCTTACTATCAGAACAAGGAACAGCTCTCACTCCAGAACCAGCGCTTCAAAGGCAGGACAAAGCTGTTCAATGACCAGATTTTCAGAGGAAACGCCTCGCTCCAGCTAACAGGGGTGGAGTTTCAAGACCAGGGCAGATATAAGTGTTACACCAGCACCATCAGTGGAAACGAGGAGTCATTTATCAACTTAAAAGTAGAAGGTACGGAAACTCATAGTATTTCCAGAAAATAAATATAATAAATATTATTAGCAGTGCATTTCATCATATTAGAATCATGTGAAATCAACAAATTGTTTATGATTACAATCAAGGTTTCAGATTACAGCATGTGATAGTTTATTTAGAGATAAAATAGTTTCTAGTGTATTGAAGTGTTACAGTCACCATGTTTACTCCAGTGTAATACAGTAAACCGTGAGTAATATTTGGATAGTGGTGGGGACACTCATGCTAAGTTGTTGTACTATGTACATGTAGCTTTTTGTACTATTCCTCTTTGCAATATTTAAAGAGGTTGTAATCAATATTTTTCATTAGAATAATGTATGAAATGACAGGAGTGTAATATGAGAGGTTCTGGTTCACTCTCAGCGGCTCTCATAGCGTCGTTTTTGGCCGCAACATGCAGCTGTTGTTGTTCTGAAGCTTCATATTAGCTTCAGATAAACTTTTAAATAGATGTTTGCACAGTTCTCCAGTATGAACAGAAGGAATGATTACAGCAAGAAAAACATGTTTCACTGTTCATTTGGGCTCCTGGCTGTTGTTTTAAGACAGACTTGAAAAACTGTGAACCTGTCCTTTAAAGCAGGATAAACTGTGCTTGTGGCAGATAAGGTTCTCCAGTATGAACAGAAGGAATGATTACAGCAAGAAAAACATGTTTCACTGTTCATTTGGGCTCCTGGCTGTTGTTTTAAGACAGACTTGAAAAACTGTGAACCCGTCCTTTAAAGCAGGATAAACTGTGCTTGTGGCAGATAAGGTCTCAAACTTTATAAACCTTTTAATGAAAACTTTTCTATAAATTAATGTTTCCTGTTACACTCAAACAAAACATGGAAAATTGGAACATTTCTAATACAAAAACAATAAAAAGAAAGAAGATAAATGTCACATCTCTGCTTCGTCTGGAGTTAATGAGCATTACTTTACACTTATAGAAACTCACAAGTTGAGCCTGGAGGGGAAACTAAACCTGGAACCTAATAAAAAGGAACAAAAACCTTGTGGGCTCCAGTTTCCTCCTCGGCTCAGTTAATTGTGATATGTGTTGATTTGTCGGCCCCCGAGAGAAAAGACTGAAGAATCTTTCTCTACTCTCATTTGTGGGGTCAATATAGCTGTGAAATAAAGTCAAGTAATCAGAATACTTTAAGGGATAATAGATTATTCTGCTGTAAAAACTTTTGACAGTGCAAATGTCATCCAATCATAAAGCTACAGCTACAAGGTCCCAGAGCACTTCATGGTTATAGAGGGAGGCAAAGAAGGGAATCGCCAATCCTAACGTCATGTTCTCCTGCATTACCACTTCAAAAACTACATAAAGTGAATCCTCTCCTTTTTCTCCTTTTTCCCAGCTCCAGTCCGTACAGTGAACATTGAGCAGGTAGAAAACAACATCACCTGCAGATCAGACGGGATCTACCCTGAGCCTGAGCTCACCTGGTCCACCAGTCCTCAGTCCAGTGTGACTATCAAGAACCCAACAGAAGTCCTGCAGACTGAACAGCAGCTCTACAACATCAGCAGTTCTTTTACACTTTCAGACAATGCTGGTGATCTGACCTACATCTGCACCGTCAGCACTCAGAACAGCAACGGGACAGCCTCACTGAAGATATTACGTAAGTATCTGTCTGTGTGAACATAACGGGTGGCACAAAAAATGATGTTTAGACTGTATTACAGTGCATGAACTAGAACTGTTAAAATATATAATTTAAAGTCTTGGCATAAAATCAGTTTTAATATTTGGGTTTGGACACTCATCTACTTTAGCTTAGCAAGATTCACTATTTACTATGATGAGGTCATCATGAAACCATGCATCTATAGAAATCACATCTACTTTTAATGGACATGGTCCACCAAATTATAAATATTATATAGGAGACAACATGAATGTCAAAGAATTGTATTTTTAAAAGTCTGTTGTACTTAATAGAGTAATAATACTGATCTTCACATTGAGAGATACAGACTGGGAACATTGTCCTGGTGTATATGCAGCAGATTATCTGATCAGGAGAATAATGATGTTATATTTTGACACAAACTGACCATAAATACATGTGTGTGTCTTCATCTTTACCTGAGGAAGACCATCTGTGGTTGAAATGATTGCAATCATATACATATAAAATAAAAGAAGCACAGGAAAAGTTCTAGATTTGAAAGTAATGTAGTTCTTTACTGAAGTTACTCGATACTGAAGTCGTTTTTTCAGTAGATACTTTTGTTATTTTGGTTCTGAGGCTACGTCCAAACTAAATCTAGCAATGCATGAAAAACTGCAGCCCTCCCATTTATTTGAATGGAGGCAGTGTTTTTACTAGTGGGGACTGTGCAGGCCAAAGCAAACCACATCAGTCATCCAGCAAGAAGTTGAACCAGACTCACCAGACTTTTGCTGAAACACAACCCAACATCATGCTGTGGTTGCTAATTAGATCCATGCCAGCGCACATTCCTGGTGGATTACTTTGTAACATGAATGTTTACGAAATGGTGACAAAAGATAAAACAGCTGCTGCTTTCCAGAGTTGTAAAATCCTGTTTGTGAGTTTTACAAACCTCTGTGCAGTGTTTTGGATTCTGATAATTCCTTAAATGCATTCACCTATAGCTCAACTTCCTGGATCATATTTCATTGTTTCACTGGTATCTCAAAAACAAGCCTAAACCATAGACCTCTAGGCTGTAGTGCTGGGTTGCCAGGTTTGGTCTGCATGCAGCGTAACTCAAGTAGTTATTTTGATGACTAGTTTTACCTCTACTTGAGCAAGTGTTTACTCTACCTTCCTCTGCCCACACTAACAGTGTTTACGATTCTTCATTGGGAAACTCTTCCTCGTTTCATGACTGAATATAGGAATATTCCAGTTGCTGGGTTTATGTTGTTTCATTCAGTGTGATGGTAGTGAGCAGAGGGTTTGTTAGATGTTTACTTGTTGAAGAGTGCTTTGGTTGACTGTTTAATTTACAGAGTCTTTTTTTCTGTTACAGGAAGTTCATCAGATGCTGCAGGAGTTGCTTCAGGTGTGGTGGCTGCATTGGCTGTAGGTGTGATACTGTACCAGAGACAGTAAGCAATCACATGCCTATCCAATCTGATTAACGAAGGACACTTGGACCGTAACGCTCTGCACCACACTCCCTCCACAGTATAGGAGAAACTTTGATTCGACTCATTTGGATGCTGAAGCTTCATATTAGCTTCAGATAAACTTTAAATATATATTTTTGCACAGAAGGAGGACTATCTGTCTCCGTCACTTACATTGTCAGTACGTTATGAAGGGATCTTTTAATGGTCAGTATGAACAGGAGGAATCATTTCAACAAGAAAAACATGTTACAAGGTTCATTTGGGCTCCTGACCCACTTGAAAACCCGTCCTTTAAATCATCAACTGCAGACTAAAGGAGTTTTTTTGTAAATAAACTTTTGTTCTTATTAAAATCATGAACCACGTCATCCATATTGTTTATGGTCTTATCATTGTCAATAAAATCTATAGATCTCTATAGAGTCTCTATAGATCTATTATACTATTTTTGATGGAGTATATATACATATCATATATATTTATATACGTAGTCCTTTTGTGTATATTTTTGTTTTCTACTATATTGTTGTATTGGAAATGTTTTGTCATAAAATTATTTATATATTTGTAGTAAAGTTTCATATGCTTTGTCAGTATTTTGTGTATCAACACTGTTTTTCAATTTTGTGTTAGTCAGTTATTTTTGAATGCATTCCTCTGTTTTATATTTAAAGTCATTGGCTTCATTAACCTTCCTATAATTAAAGTCTAAATAAACTACTGATGTCATTTAATAACAGCCCGCTCACTTTATTGTCTTCCATAATGTTTATGAATATATTGTCTTATTAGCATGGCACAGTGTGATGTTATTCTGCTTGGTCTAATGATTTTTGGATATAAGCTCTGAATAAAAAGTACTAATAAAACAAAATTCCTGGCTAGAAAAGCCGAATTGTTGGATATATCAACTTTAAAAACTCTAGCTGGGACATCGGTGCCTGTCAAGTTCTACTGGAACTTTTTCGGTTTCCTGTGTTGTCACCTGTTTTACTTTAGTTCCTGTTTTATTTTGAAATATGTCCTTGTGTCTGCTCACTTCACTTCTTGTGTTTGATTATTTCAAGTGTCCCACCTGTGCTTCGTTTCCCTCATCTGTTCCCCATTCCCTCATCAGTTTAGTCAGCGTTTTTAAGTCCTGGTTTTCTGTTCTGTCCTTGTTGGATCATCGTGATTTGTTCTTGTTCTTGGCCTTGCCTTGACCTGACCTGACCACTGAGCATTAAAGGTATTTTGTCTCCCACACATCTCTGCATCTGAGTGCATTCCTGTTACTTCCCCACCCAAGACAACACCACTTTGATTATGCTGCCACCTTTTGGTACAGTGGCTCCTCACAGTCTCTTAAAAACAAATTACAGACTGCACATGAATAAAGCTGTCCCCCCTGCACACATCTCAATATAGTTCATTAAAAAAATAAATAAATTTAATCTTCCACCCATGGAAAGGGTTGTGTAAATAAAGATGAGTATTTCCCACAAATCTGCATCTCCTTATCTTCCCAACCAATTTAATCTGGTAAAAAAACACACTCCCACAATACTGGAGGCAGTCTAACAAATATTATTTCTGTGAGATTTAAAACATGTTTTGAGAAGAAGCTGCCTCAGAATTGAGAACTAAACCCAATTGAGAGGAGTTTTAAAACAGATCTCAAGAAATGGATGTTAAATCAATTGTAGATGTGCAAATGACTGATGTTTTATTGTCTGCTTGGATTTTTTTTAAGTCAAATTCATTCTTTCTTGACACTTTCTTATTATATTCTTATAATAATAATAATAATAATAATAATAATAACAATAATAACTACCCAGAGACTATTAACATTGCACCTACCTCTATACAACAACTCCAGTCGCACCAACTACAACTAATAGGATCCAGGTCATGACTGTTTTCGATGCATTCTGGGAAATGTACGGACTCTCTGACTAAGGGAGAAGTCCTATAAGTCAACTAAAAGCAAGAAAGACAATTAAAAGGCAAGAAAGTTTGATCAAAGGTTAGTCATCAAAAAATTTAAATATACAACACGCACTACCAAGACTAGACACTAGATGGAGCCAAATAGCTTTAACTCTGCTTTCTGTTGCCTCTAAAGAAACGTCTTCTTCTTTGTTTAACTGTGCACCTTCACAACTCATAGATGATAACAGTTAATCTACCATCACTGATATTAATAGAGAGGATAAAATATTAGAAATACCTCTCAGTACAAGGCAACATCATGCAACAGCAGCACAAACTACAGCCTCAAAAAAATGACCATGAATTCAATCAACACCTCTTAAAACAGTTCAGCAAATACTGGACATTAATATCTGTATGATGGATTTACTGCAGGACTGTTGTATTAAATCAGTATTTCTCAGGTGAGATGGTTAACAGGATATAAAATCAGAAAAAAACATGTTTCTACTACAGAAAGTTATTGATAGTTATATAGAGAGAAGCTCGCCTTCTGATTCTGGCTTCTTTCCATTTGCTCCCTGTTCATTTTAGAATTGATTTTAAGAGTTTACTGATCACTTTTAAAGTATGTCTACGTCTGGCTCCAAAGTACGTATCAGATATGCTGACCCCATTCAAGCCAGCCCGCAGCCTTTGATCCTCAGGTGGGGCCCTTCTGGTTGTTCTAAAGTTGACATTTTCAATTATCCTTCTATTGTCTTTTAATCTTTTTATCATCTCTTTATTGTTTTTCTTTGTCTTAGGCCGCCGTCTTCGAGAAGTTAGACCTGCCAAGGCCTATCAGGCTGGGCAGGGAGATCCTCATGGCAGCTGGGATCATGAGCCACACCTGCACCTCGTGACCATCAGCTGGCTATTTAAAACCAGCCTCACACATTACCTCACAGATCCCCTGCTTCCAGTGAACTTTTCTTTTTTTTGGTAATTGTTTATCTTTTGTTTCTTCACCAGTGAGAGAGAGTTTTTCCCCTTTGTGGGGATTTTGTGTTTTCTTTTGTTACTTTGCCCTTTGTGGAGATTTTCAGTTGGACTTTTGTGTTTGTTGTATTTTTCCCTGCCTGGGTGTGTTTTTGTTGAGTTTTCACTATAATAAACCATTCTGATACTCTGCATCTGGGTCCTGGCTCTCCCTTGAACAAAACCCGTGACAAGACCTGTTATTGTTTTCTGTTTCATTTCCTTGCTTCTGCTTTGTCTGTCAAAGCACTTTGTAAACTCTATTTTTAAAGGTCCTATATAAATAAAGATAATACAGGGTGCAGGGTGGATGTTGGATGATTCCCAAAAACAAAAAAGACTGACCTGATGTTCTCTACTACCTACAGAGTCCTGCTGCATGCAAACCTTAACGTCTCCGAACTAAAAGGATGCCTTCTGAGAAACTTTCTCAGGAAAATAAAAAATGAATGTGACTGAATGAGTTTCTTATTGATGAGGAGAGATTAAACGTTAACTTGGCTGCTGAGTCAGTCTCTGACAAGTCCTGTTAATATATAATCTGCAGCAGAGTCAGATAGTTTCGGCTCTCTGCGCTGCCACACTGTGCTTTAAATATGCGTATACTTGACTTCTTCACAAATCCCTGTTTGTGATGTATCAGACTCGTATGTACGTCGCTTTGGAAAAAAACATCTGCTAAATGAAAATTGTAAATGTAAATGTGTCACAATATGATGTGATGTTATTTTTTTTAAAAAGACACTGAGCTTATTGAGTCTGTGTCTGCTTTTTAATGTGAAATATGACAAAACTCAAGGTCCACTTAGTACAGTGCTCCAGCAGAGCCAGATATTTCCCTCAGGAGTTGGTAGAGAGCAGAAACAGAAGCTAAAAGACAGAGAAGATTGGATTTAGATTCACCAGGTGAACAGAAACACGACTCCACATGAATGATAATGTTGCTCTGTAACTGCTGGGTGTGGAAATAAAAGGAACTGTTTGCTAACAAGTTCAACATATCAAATTAAAATGCGATTAAATGTAAAGCTTGTTTCTGCTGGTCCCAAGTTGTCAAAAAAAAATCAGTTATTGCATATTTGTACAGAAGTGACTGAGTCAAAAGTAAACTACAGTGTGTTTGTTCATGGTGGGGACAATAAGAAAAAATCAAATATTACCAGACCTATCCTTTAAATCACAGTTGAGTTTCTATAGAATCTCCTGTTGGCCAATCAGTGACTAATCAAAAGACTAGATACCAGTGTTATCAGTCCTGATAATGTCTATGTCTGGGTGGAAGAATGAAGAATGAAGATTCACACTCTATTACCACCAAATGCCACCAAGGTGGTGGAATGTAACATTTATTACAAAAAAGTTGGAAACCACTGGTTTAATCTTTAACAATGTGTTGTACTTTAAAAGCTTGTTATATTATCCATTGTGTCAAATCTTCATCTGAAAAGTAACTAAAGCTGTCAAATAAATGTAGTTCTGACAGCAAATAGTAAATACAAACAACTTTTATGTCTTCAGATAGTGTTGCTGTGATTTCTACACAAATGTCCTTTTCCTTTCAGTTACAACAGTGGTCTGTGCCTTTTAGTCCAGTAAGTTATGCCAGTGTTGCCCATGCCTTCCTTTTTAAATGTCAGCCTAGCTCTCTCTCTCTCTCTCTCTCTCTCTCTCTCTCTCTCTCTCTCTCTCTCTCTCTCTCTCTCTCTCTCTCTCTCTCTCTCTCTCACACACACACACACACACACACACACACGTATCTAAAAGTAGGTCTTGCTCATACTCTCTGACTGACGAGTACACCAGCTGTGACAGCTGACTTTTGACCGGCGATTGAGTAGAGTAGTTCATTGTCTATGTCACACTCCCACTCAGGTGTATTTGTTCATTCCAGTAAAGTAGACAGTATTGACAGGAAATGTGTCGGCAAGATGTCTGGACTCAAGAGTGTCTTTCTGGTGGTCGTGACCTTTCTGTTGACTCCTGTCAGAGGAGGTGAGTGTGTCTGGTCTTCTTTCAGTCTAAAACTAAACCACAGATATTCTTAAACTTAGTTAAATGTATTGTTATGGTTGTTTTTATCAGAGAAGGTTAGAATACCAGAAAAAGATAATTAATGATCATATATTTTATAGGTTAAATGGGTTGAATACATACAAAAAACATATTTTCTCACTTACCTCAGTAACATTCAGATTCAGTGTTTTCAGGTTTTCAGATATCTTGTCAAACTTAAACCAACACATCAAAACAATGGAGCTGAACTGAATTTCATTTATGGCGTTTAAAGCTTTGAAGAATGACTTTAATGAAATAAATGCTTATGTTGAGTTTTGGCACTATTACAAACAAAAGTTACACCTAAAGTACCAGTTAAAAGTTCAGACACACCTTCCAACTGAAAATATGTACAAGCCTTTGAATGCTACTGTACAGTCACCTGTATTGTACTGTACAGACGAACGCATTTAAAAACACTGAAACTAAATGTGTAGCTAGATACCACTAGAGAGAGAAAACACTTGAACATGAAAGCACAACAAGTTAATCATTTATTAAAAATCGATTACCAGAGTCAGACTTTGTCTTAACTATGACAAAAGTCAATGAGGATGTTCATTCAGTCAGAAAAGGGTTATTCAGGTTGTTGCAGCAATGTCTCAGATTTTTGTTCAAACCTGATTTAAAGAGAAGCATTTGTATTGATAATTCAAAATGTAAAGAAGTGAAACAGTTAAATGGATCTGTTATGAGATAGAAAGAGAAGAAGAGCTTCATGGTGTAAGTGTGTGGAATCTTGCAGAGCCTGTTGGTTTTCATTTCAATGAGATGTCAAACGAATGATGAATGCTTTCGTTTTTTGTTTTTACAGATCCAATGATAACATGTCCTCTTTACTAAAACCTTCTGCTGCCATGTTAGTGTCCCTGTGAGGTTGTACTTAGACACAGTATAGTGCTTTAAGCTAAACGCTAACCACTGACAGGTATAATGTCGACCATGTTCATCATCTTAGTTGAGCATGTTAGCATGTTAATGTTTGCTAATTAGCACTCAATACAAAGCAAAGCAGGGGATGATGGGAATGTTATTAGTTTTGCAGGTATGAAGTCACAAACATAAATTGGACACATTATAATTTGGACCAGACGGTGGAGCTGGATGAAAATGTATTCCAGTTCATCCTGAAGGGATAATAAATGACTGAAACAAATTTCATGGCGATCCATACAATAGTTCACTTACAACCTCACATATGAACCTCATGGCGGCGCTAGAGGAAAAGTCAGAGGATCACCAGTCAGTAGGATTCATCATCTTGGGAACATGAATGTTTGTCTGAATTTCATGGCAATCCATCTGAAGGTTGTTGAGATATTTCAGGCTGGACAAACGTTATCGACAGACTGTCATTGCCATAGAACCATTAGCATGACTGTAAAACTGCAAGATTTTATTACTTTTGTGTTATTTTCTCAATTGCTTTTCATTTTACAGCTGTACTAATAAATGTTTTTATTTTGACAGTTGATCAAATGAAAATGTGTAATATGAACGGGGATCCTCTAACAGAATTATCAGCAACTCTGCAGCCTTAAGGAGAATTTTAGCTTATCTTAGCTACTTCTATGGCTGATTTACATTACATACATGCATGTATGCATTGTCTGTTTCAATCTACCAGCAGCTGTTTTCAGAGAAAAAGCTCTAAAAAGCCATTGTACACTACCTGCTCAGCACCAAACAGACCCAGTTAGCTGTTTTCTATTTATTACTCTCTTGTTATGCAGATGATACACAGTTATACATGTCAGTACAAGACAACAACTGAATGAAAATAAATATATTGTCAGATCAAGTTTATCAATAAAAACATAAATCAGTTGTGTCTATGTATAAAACTCTGATTGTGACTTTTATGTATAAAATTATTGATCAGACTTTTACATTGAGCTCCCTTGGATTCAACTGTTGTTTTCTCTGAACTGAACCTTGATGATGTCTCTATGTGATGTTTTACAGATGATGCGGTCTCCTGTGTTTTCAAGCAAAGCTGCATCTTGCCGTGTAGATTTCAAGCCGGTGCTGAAGTCGTTATCCACTGGATTCAGGTGACAGCAGGAGATGCTCAGGTCCACTCTTACTATCACAACCGAGACCAGGTCTCACTCCAGAACCAGCGCTTCAGAGGCAGGACAAAGCTGTTCAATAACCAGATCTCCACAGGAAACGCCTCACTCCAGCTAACAGGGGTGGAGTTTCAAGACCAGGGCAGATATAAATGTTACACCAGCACCATCAGTGGAAACAAGGAGTCATTTATCAACTTAAAAGTATACGGTACGGAAACTCATAGTATTTCCAGAAAATAAATATAATAAATACTATTAGCAGTGCATTTCATCATATTAAAATTACATGAAATCAACTAATCGTTTATCATTAAAATTAAGGTTTCATCATCACATTTTTCTGAATTACATAAAAAGTCAGATTACAGTATGTGATATGTTGTAAGGTCATTATGAAGGGATCTTCTAATGGTCAGTATGAACAGGAGAAATAATTACAGCAAGAAAAACATGTTTACATGTTCAGTTGGGCACCCCATTAATGTTTTATCACAGACTTAAAATATTGTGAAGGCGTCCTTTAAAGCAGGATCAACTGTGCCTGTGGAAAACAGCATAAGGTTTCAACACTTCTCCAAACTGTTATTAGGATAAGAGTGTGTGTGTGTTGGTATTTTCAGATATGGAACACACTCACTGGCACATGAATGAACACTTAAAAGTGTTTGAGTTCACGAGTGTTTGCACTGTGACTGACTTTGAGTATTATAAAAACTAATGGACAGTGAACACTTTTTTAAGGAAGCAGGTAAACATACATATATTTTAGAGTTTGTGTTTGTGTTGTTAAATGTGTGAAAATGTACATGCTCCTTGCTGTGCTTTTGCTTTCTCTTACTGTGTTGAGCTCTCTCAGATACAACACAAGGGCATCTGACTGATAACATGTTAATCTCAGGGAGTTTTGCCTGATACAATGCATGCAAGGCTGTGAGAATGAAGGTCATAACGTAGAAAAGAACAGCTGCAAGGGAAACTTAGACTCAAACCTTTGTGACTGTTCTGATAGCAAGAAACACAATATAAAAAAATTGTTGTCTGGTGTGAAGAACTTGCGATTATGAGGTTTGGAAAAGTTATGATTCTCTTAAAAAGTGTATTGACTCTTGATACTTTCCTGAACGTTTGTTGTCCACAGTACTTGTCCTACCAAAATCAACCAGACTTTACAAACCTTTACATGAAAATTATGTGCTTCTATAAATTATTTTCCTTGTTTTATTAAAACACAAATTCTAAAGCATTCTAAAAACAATGATGAATATTGCAAAAACAATAAAATGGTTGGGAGACTGGAGGTAATAAGTGTGAGTGGCGATCAGTAATGAACAGACACTCTATAGGAACTCACAAGTTGAGACCAGAGGGAAACGCAGTGGCTTTTTCCTTTATGACTTCATATGACTCAAGAAAACTAAACCTTGTACCTAATAAAAACTCATTCGACCATAAAACTGCAGCTTCAGTGAGCTCTTGAGCAGATTGATCATTAATTTATAATTACTGGCAATGCTATATCTTGTTTTGAGTTTTGATACGTCAGTAAGATTGTTACCAAGGAAACTGATCCATCTCATATAAGATCATGTTCTGCACACATGACCATTCTTCTTGCTGCACTTTATGATATTACAATAGCTGCTTTTACCATCAAACAATATTGGTGTTGATATTGATATTGGTGATTGTGGCCCTGATAACAGAGTGGATCCTCTTTTTTTTCCAGCTCCAGTACGTAAAGTCGACATTCAGCAGGTAGGAGGCAAGATCATCTGCAGTTCAAATGGGATCTACCCTGAGCCTAAGCTCACCTGGTCCACCAGTCCTCAATCCACCATGACCACTGAGGCCCCAGTCCTGCAGACTGAGCAGCAGCTCTACAACATCAAGAGTTCTGCGACACTTTCTGACAGTGCTGGTGATCTGACCTACATCTGTACTGTCAGCAGTCAGAGCAGCAGCAGGACAGCCTCACTGGGGACTAAGTGTAAGTATCTGTTTGTGTGAACATAACGGTCAGCACAAAAAATGATGTCAAGGCTGTATTCCTTTGCAATCGTTTTGCAGATATCTTTATCCAACGCAGCATGTGCTTGTTACTTACATGGTCAAAGCTACAAAACTTGAAGTGAACATGTACAAAAAAGAAGATTTCAAGTCAAAAACTGAGACTTCAGCACTCTCTGAACACTTCATTTGCAAAGTTATCTCTACTTCCTCCTTGTGATCCCATCAGATGGTTCATACATGAACACAAACAGCAGTCTGTTCAGTAGCCTTTGTTGCTAAGGTTGTTAAAGTCATCCACTCTCATACTTTTGATTGGATTTCATGGACGAATGTATTTGAAAGGTTTATATTTTGAGCAAAGAACAATAACACAAATACAGGAAGTTTTGAAGTGTATGTACTGTAGTCATACAAAGATGTTCCAGCAGAGGCCCAGAATATAAATATAGATGCTGATTCAGGAGGATGAGTAGGATTGCTCCTACAGCTGCCCCCCTATAGTATTAATATAGACATGACAAAGTTTCTATATCCGTCGCTTAGGTTAAACTAATAAATCAGTCAGTGAAATGTGAAATGTACAAAATGTTATATTAATTGCATTTTTAATGTGGTTTTATATTATTTCAATTCAGCTCCAGTCACTACTTCAGAGGATGAAACAAAAATCTTCTGTTCTGATTTAAAAACTCCTCTAACGGAGATTGTCTGGAGATTCAACCACAGTCAGACCATCCTGAGAAAGACCGGGGCTGAGGTCAACTACACAGAGGGGTGGAGGCCACAGGTGAAGCTTGTGTCCGACTCTGGAAGCCTCACGCTTCAGGACTTGTCTTCGGAACATGAAGGAATGTACACGTGTGAAGTCAGTAACGCTGAAGAAACATACATAACAAACACCCTCCTGAGGCTAGGTGCATTAAAAGGTGAGATCAAGTTGAGGTAAGGGATGTCGGTTTGAGCAGGGACATTTAAACTATGACGAGGTTTAATAGTTTGAACTTTGAACACTTTCCATTAATAAATCCACCTCCAGTATCATTATTAGCAGTAATGAGATGTATCATGGACCATAAAATATCAATATCCAATTATGTTTTTATAGCACCGATTGCAACAGCAACACATTGAGGGAAATGTATCCAAATAAGTTTTGTGTCAACATAATCATAAAATGCTGTTAATTACTGACTGTGTCAAGCTTCAAAAATGTTGAAACTGATCATATGACTTCATATGACCGCCCAGCACTTCTCCAATCACCTCTGCCCACACTAACAGTGTTTATGATTCTTCATTGGGAAATTCTGCCTTGTTTCATGATTGAATATGGGAATATTACAGTTGCTGTGTTTATGTTGTTTTCTTCAGTGTGACAGTGAGATCCTCTCCAATTTGCTTAATCAATTAATCAGCACATGCTGTCCAATCACAGTTCTTGTGGACTCAGCATGGTACCTCCATAGAAAATATGTGAAGTTACATTTTTGAGTTGGGTACACCCAGCTACAATATTCATCCAACATTATGATGCTATAGTATTTGTCAATCTACTTGGTGAAGTAGGTTGACAGTTCAATTTACTGAGTCTTTTTTCTGTTACAGGAAGTTCAGCAGGAGTTGCTGCAGGTGTGTCAGTGGCTGTATTGGCTGCAGTGGTTGCAGGTGTGATTACAAGTGTGATACTGTGCCAGCGCCAACGTAAAAAGGTAAAAAAAAAAAAAAAAAAACACAAAAAAAACACCAGCCTTGCTTTCACTTGATTTGAATTGGTGTTAGTTGACTTGTTCGAGACGAGCCAGGCTGGTACAAACAATTCGTGATTGTTGTGAGATGTGACATCAACACGGCTGCAGCTTTAAAGGACATGTGTGGCAATTTCATTTACTTTTCTTAAGGTCAATTCAATCTAATATGCAGATCCAAAGATCGAGTATTGTGTGTGTATACAAAGCCCGATATGTCTTATTCCTCTGTGCTGTAGACCTCTGTTGTCCAGAAACTATTGAGAACACATCAATGAGCCACATCAAAGACTAATAACAGCGATTGTGTTTTCAGTCTCTGGAAAGTAGTTCTGTGTAAGACAGACGCCACTGAGCATGTGCAGGAACGCAGCTCTGTTTATTCATATCACAACTTCTTGACTTTGTACTTCATTTTTTAATTTCTCTGAGAACTTCAGTAAAAAGTCAAAAGGTTGTGATCGTTCTCAGAAGATGTTTTCTGCCTTACTTACTTTTTGATTCTTGTAATATGAAGTGACTTTCATAAATGTGAAGGTTAAAGGAATAAACATGATGATCACATATATGATATACAATGCAACACTGTAGATCCGTTACTGTTTTTTAATATATTTATTTTAACTTGAACTCTAATTTAAATGGAAATGATTGGTGACTGAATAGAAGCTGGATAAATTAATCAAATAAACTACATTTTATTCAGTCAGGATCTAATGTATAGTTATAGGACTTCCTAAGACATTCAGGAGAGGCTCTGATGTGTCATTTTTTTCTCCTCTATTAAACACAGAGAGAAAAAGGAAAGACACCGGAGGAGGAAGAAATGAACACTGAAAATCATACGGTAAATATATCTTCTATATCGAATACAGTAGCAATGCTGCAATCTAAACTTTGTGTGTATATCATAGCAATTAGATTAATTAATTATCATTTCATTTTAACTATTTCAATTGAAATCTAGCTTGTAATAAATGCTGTCACAGCTGAAAATGTACATCAGCTGTGATGATGAAACTTGCAAATTAACTTGCTTTTGAGGGACTGTTTTTGGAGGAGATGTCTGCTTCTCCATTCAGATGTCAGGTTGATTGTACTGGAAGCAATGAAGTGAGGATAAGACCAATCATGTTTGCTGTGATAGTTTAGCTTCATCTGTAGAAGTTATTACTCATAGGGAGGAAGAATCGTTTGCTGTTAGTTTAAAGACTGAATTCTTTTCAATTTTGTTTGCAGGTAAACAGTTAAAGAAATGAATCCACAACCTCCAACCATGAACAAAGTAATCATGACACTCATGACACTTGGACAGGAAGTAGAAATAAAAGAAGCTCTCTACTGGGAAATGAAGGATCAAGTGACAGTCAGATGCACTAATGTGATGAAATGTAAACACATACTTCTGCTGTCTCAGGAAAGGGTGTTTTGTCCTCGATTCTTCTTCACTGGAAAAGTTTTGGAGATCTGAACTGATTTATGAAGAACACTTTGCACTTTGCACAGACAGTAACGCTCTGCACCGCACTGGTTCTAGAGTGCAAGACAGACTTTAAAGAGCAGCATGCTGTTCCTCCTCTGCCTTGTGTCCTGGTGCTTTACACAAAAAACACAGACAGATGAAGTAACTAACAATATCTCTGAACAAATGTCACACAACAGATGGAGGAAGTATATATTTTGTGTGTGTGTGTGTGTGTGTGTGTGTGTGTATATATATATGTGTATATATTCAGAACCATAACTGCCATTTAGAGCTCAGTTCATAACTGACATTTTTAAGACAAGTAAATGTTTAAATTCTCCGGTTTCTGGTTTTCTTTAGTCTTCTCTGCCAGTAAACTGAATATCTTTGGGTTGTGGACTGTTGAGCGGGACAAAACAGGGCGTCAGATTGGAGGTGAAATTTTGTGCTAAAAAACTCATTTTTTTTTAGTTTTCTGACATTTTATATACCAGACAACTCATCAAGAAAATATTTAAAAGATTAATCAATAATGAAAATAATAATTAATTAATTGCAGCCCTATTCTTAAGCTTCATTTCTTTTGCACTACATATAAAAATAAACCAACAACTACCTGAGCTGAACTGAGCCTTGCATTTGCATGAGCGACAGCATGATCTGAACTTGAACCAGAAATCAATCACACACAAGTAGCCACTTGACACAACTCTGGAAATAAGAACAGACCTGTTGTGTTACAGATCAAGACTGTGGCACTTTTGACTACAAACAACAGTGATTTCAGAGAGTTCACTTCTACGTGACTCCAGCAAGGTGAAAACATCAACTACTGAAGATTAAAGCCAAACAAACAGCAACGATAAAGCAGCTACAGATGATAAAAGTGTTTGTTAGGTAAAAAAAATATTAAAAAAAGCAGAAACTACTGATTCAATCATGGAATACAATCAGACATTGTGTTTGTACAGTATTTTATTAAAATGTGTATTTATTTAATCCTGTGTCTTTGTGTTTAATAATAGCGAGGTTTTTTTGGATTGTGTTTCTCAAACAGAACAAACTGTGTTATCAGTCAGCTGAAGTAAAAACTATTATCCAGTCACGCTGTTATAAGGCACACAAGTGAGTCATCAAGTGTGTGAGAGAGAGAGAGAGAGAAAGAGAAAGAGAGAGAGACAGAGATAGGGAAAGTTCAGCAGCACATGTGTGTGTCAATCAGTGTGCGGTAGCCTACTGTCCTTCTCGCAGAAACACAGATTCTAATTGTGCAACAAGTAAAAATAAAATGCTTCAATGTGAGTGATTGTGCAGCCTGTGTGATCCGTCAGTCCACCACATTGGTTCGGACTAAAATGAAGCAATAACAAGCAAGTACAAGTGCCTTTAAGCGACTTGAAAATAATCACAATATATAACTTTCCTCTAGCGCCATCATCTGGTCAAAATGATAATTTGTGAATTCTGAATTTCATGATCAAATACCTGCAAACATCATGACATCCCCATCAGTGTGTTTAGTTCCAGTTAGCATCCAGTATCCAGTTCCCATAATAGCCTCATATGGTCTCAATAATATTACCGTTACTTTATAGATTTTATTATGATAGTGTCCATCATAAGGTTGTAACTATTTTCTCTCTTTGTTATTGAGTTATTGTTTGTTTGTTGTGTTTTGTTTTGTTTTTTGAGTGTTTGTTTGGGATCCTCTTAAAAACACGATGATACCTCTGAGGTTTTTTTTTATCCTGATATAATAAATTTACTTCTACTTTTCTTGTCAACTACATGATTTTTGTTCCTTTATTTTTTCATCCAGAGACTATTTTTCTGTATATTTATATACAGCATCATCTGTGGGTTTATAGATCTTTATTTTATACACGGTCTGTGATACCAACAAGCAGCTGAATGATAGAGACTGTTTGTCTTGGTGATTATTTTGAAGGTCACAGTTCCATTAAATTGGTATAATAGCTTCTAAACGGGTTTTTGACATTTGTCTCAGCCTGTCACACCCACGATTTAACATGGAGATGAATATTTCTTATTCATTATTTGATCACAGCGAGAACAGAAGCAGACAGACAAGTTTGAATCGTTGGCAACGACTTCTTCTTATATATTTTCTTCTTTCTAGTGCAGAGCATCATAAACAGGTAACAGAAGAAGAAGTTAAACAGCAGGATGTCTGGGGTCCAGTGTGTCTTAGGTTTGGTGCTCGTCAACTCTCTGTGGAGTCTCGCCAGAGGAGGTGAGTGAGGCGTTCACAGCCTGTCTGATCTTATTCCAGCTTAAATATAAATCACAGATATGTTTAACTTTTTTTTTTTTTTTTAACTTTTTTTTTTTTACTTAATATATTGTTCTGCATGTATTGTATGTCGTAGTGAATGAAGATTTATCCACATTAAAACTTAAAAAGAAGTGCAAAAAAGCTACTCTAGTCTTTTTAAACCAAAAACAATGGAGGTGAACTAAGTTGAGTTTGTGCTACTTAATGAAAACTGTTCACAGTGAGAAGCAGCTTGTTTCTGGAAATACAGGCTGTTGTTGAGTAACAATAAACTGCCATTGCACAAGAGTGAAAGCAGAAATAGCTACAAACCCTCTAGAGACCAGACAAATACAACAAACTCATACTGGTGTTCTTTGCTTGAGGTGTCTAACATCTACAAGAAATACAGATGTCTTCATTCAGGTCAAAGGTCAAGTGGTAAAGTTCAAATTGAGGTTGTTGGTTAGTAAAATACAAACAAAATCTTGGATCAAATATAAAGTGTTGCTGTTAAGAAGTGAACTACAGTAAAAATAAATCTGTTGTAGAATAAGAAGAGAAGATTGAGAATCCTGCAGAACCTGTCGGGTTGCATTTCACAACCTAACACAATCACTTCTGTTTTCCACTGCAGTTAATCAGCATAAATAATGTAGCCGAGCCTGTAGTACAACCTGCAGCTGCAGCTTGGTATTGCATTTAAATCATCTGTTTAATTAAAAGACACAGTCCATAATCCACAAAGCTGATTTCACACAACCAAAATTTCAAACTGGAACCAGCTATCAGTCCTAAAATCAACTGACAGGCCTCTTGAAACATTTGATACATTGAGTTCAGAAAGGAAAAGGATATATGTTTATTCTTCTATGTTTCCGAAGCAAGTATCTCCAAAAAATGACTTGACTTTGAATTTTGTGATATGGTTAAAAACATGGATTTAGCTGCTGTTTCCACTGAGCTGAATGTTTCCCTGATGTGTTGCAGATGTTGAGGTGTCCTGTATTTTCATGGCAAGCTGCGTCTTACCGTGCAGCTTCCAGGCCGGTGTTGGAGTGGACATTCGCTGGTCCAAAGTGACAGCAGTATATAATGAACAGTCTGTACACTCATACTATGGCGGCGAAGACCAGCTCACACACCAGGACCATCAATTCAAAGGCAGAACGTCTCTGTTCAGGGACCAGATCTCCAGAGGAGACGCCTCGCTCCAGCTGACAAGGGTGGAGATTTGGGACCAGGGCAGATACAGGTGCTACACCATCACCCATAGCAGCCAACAGCAGTCATTTATCAACCTCAGAGTGGACGGTATGAGAAATACACAGTGATCAAAAATGTTTCCATATTTACATTTCATTCATTCATTAAAGTGTCAATAAAATATCAAATCGGTGAATATTTTCTCTGTTTTAGTTTCTTCTGGCAGTTTGTTGGGTTATGTCCCAACTGCATATGAATATTATACATGCTATTTTAAACACATGGTCAATGTACTGATTGGGGCTGATGGGACGGGAACTGTTATCTATATTATGTTAACTGTAATCTCCCACATGACTATTTTAAATGTGCTTTTTCATGTTTGTTTGGTTTTTTTGCAGCTCCAATACATAAAGTCAACATTCGGCGAGTAGAAAACAGGATCAACTGCAGCTCAGATGGGATCTACCCTGCACCGACAATCACCTGGTACACAATCCCTCCATCCAACGTGACTCACCAGAACACAACTAAAGTCCTGCAGACTGAGCAGCAGCTCTACAGCATCAGCAGCCATCTGATAGTTTCAGACGGCGTCACTGATCTGAACTACATCTGCACAGTCAGCACTCGTAGAAACATCTGGACAGCCACTTTGAATAAACCAAGTAAGTATTATTTAACCTTATGTGTCACTATTTGTGTTTCTGATTATTAATAATATGTATATTCTCTGCAGCTTTGAATGTCATATTCACGTTGTTTTGTACAGCAAACAATACATTTGTCAAAGTTTAAAGGTAAAAAATCATCATGCATCAAATTCTTAATTACTTTTTCATGTTTGCATTGTTTCATTTTAGCGTCTATGACTGGTTCCAGCAGTGAAACAACAATCCCCTGCACTTCCTCTAACATTCCCCTGACAAGTCTGAACTGGACATTCGACCACAGTGAGAACATCGTGACTCAGACCGGGGCCAACGTCCCGTACACAGTTTCACAAAAGTGGAGCCAAAAGGTGATGGATGTGTCCAAGACAGGCGACCTCAAGCTGAAGGACTTGTCTTCAAAACACGATGGGATATACACGTGTGAACTTAATAATGTTGAGGAGACATACATAACAAACACCTTTCTGAGGATTAAAGAAGGTAAGATCATGTCATGTCAAAAAAAACATTTAATCATCACTTTAAAATCCTTAAAATTGCGTCTATTCCTTCTCCCTAATTAAACAAATCCACATTCTACGGACACAAGACTGGCATCAGATCAGATCAGCTGTAGCTAATTAACATTAATTCTATAAAAAAAATGAAAAGTTTAGGCTATTAATGTGTCTGCAGCTGCTGTCTGTATTTAGATAAAGATTGTGTGAGAGTGAAAACACAAAAATCATTCTGTAATAAACTGCAAGACTGCAAGATAAATGATGTGAACGGATTCAGATTCAATACTGTATTTAATGTTGAAAATATTTCATAAAACATATTAATGGGAAATAGATGTAAGGACTTTTATACCTGGAAAGACGTGTCACAAGTGAACATTCTGCTGCAACAGTATTTGTCATCGCACTTGTGGAAGTTTGGTTTGCAGGAAGTTTAATTAAAAACTCTTTCTCAGTTTCAGACAGTACAGCATTTTCAGCCACTAATGTGCCAGGAATTGCAGTTCCAGTGGTTATAGCCATTGTGTGTGTAGTATCAATAGTTGTGAAAGTATACTGGACCACAATTCGGAGAGGTGAGTATATCCTCTGTATTGAATATAAAAACACTTCAATGAACTCTGTATGAGCTGCAACTATGATGAACTGCTAAATTATCTTCTGTCTCAGCTTAAATGATGAATCAGTTGTGATGATGATTCGAACTCAAGACAAATATATTGGAGATGACTTTAGGTTTGATCTTGATGAGTTTCAGCACTGATTTTTATTCTGTTTTGTTTTAAGTTTGCCGGATGATGTTCTGTTGAATGAGAGAGAAAATGAGGGAGAATAAAGCTGAAGGAAAATATCTCCCGCTGCTCTGTTGCAGTAAAGCCTCTGATCACACGGTGCTGTTCTGAAGTGTGACTGGTTTAAATGAAGGCGAGCAAATTGAGACATGAATGTAAATATTCAGGAAATGGAAACTCTGGACAAAGAGACATGAAGACAAATGAAGAGACAAACTTCTTCTCTGGGGATTGAAGGATTAAAAGATGCACTGTTTCTACACTACAATGAGCTTTTCAGGGATTTTTTTTTTTGGTGTTAGACTCCAGCATGCTGTTTCTCCTCTACATCATGTCCTGATTCTCCTCTTGGACAAAACAGTAAAGAAGAAACAACAACAAACAGACCGACAGAGACTGTTGGACAGACAAAGCAAGTCAGATTCGTAGAGGAGATAAAGCCAGAGACTAAATGTTTGGAGTTATGGGATTGTTTTACTGTGGTGCATAAAATCTGTCCATTGTGGGCTAAATATATTTTGGCAGCTAAATCATTGATTCAACTTTAAGGGTCATTCTGACATTTGACTTAAACATTGCTGTCTTCTTGTTTATTAGTGTCATTGAACATGTTTCATCCACCTGTTTTATACACATTTGGAATTTGCCCATAAAACCATAAAGCTGCATTCATAACTCCTGCATTAAACAATAGAACGGGCTGTGTTGGTGGTGGTGTGTTGTTTAGACACATGTTTTAATGTAAAACACTCTACTTTTGATATAAATTAATGTCCAATATGATTTTTCCACTAAAAAAAGTTCAATTATCTTATCCTGGCATCAGCAGACCAATTCACAGATGAGTGAGTCTGAGACCTCTCAGTTCATTTCTGATTACCAAGAGTCGTCAACAACATACAACCAGTTAGAGCACCAACACGTATGATGTAGCGTTGCCACTGAGTAACAGAAAAATGTCAACGGATTACTCACTAAATCCTGTTGGAAGAACAGTAAACATGTCTTTCTGATCAACAAAAGCTTTTAGTGCAGTTTATTCTTCTTTTAGGTAAAATATACCCTCCAGTTCATTTAAATGAAGTTATGATAATAACTAAGTTCAGGAACAAGACCACACCTTGCTCCTCCTCACTAATTCACAACACCTGTGCTTCGTTAACCATAACCAGTCGTACGTCCGGCACACATACCTGTGTGCATATATAAGCACACCTAACCTCCATCTCTCCTGTTCATCTCAGTTCTCTCAAACCCCACCACCCCAAACCCCAAACCCCATTCTCCTTTCAGCGGGCGACACAGGGGCTCAGTGGTTAGCCACCAGGAACCACCAGGGGATGATGAAGCAAATGTATTTGCTCGTCGAGATGTGTCCCCACCCTAAGTCTCCATCCCCGGGTTCCTAGACGCTCCAGCCTCAACTCATCCTCCAACTGGTCACTATCATCCAACTCAATACCTCCACGATGGCAACCACATTCGGCAAACAACACTTCCCTTCAACATAAACTTCACCCCGAATCAATCTTGCTAATCTAAATAAACTACTTGAACTATACACAAATAGCGTGGTCCAAGTTAGTGAATACTGACGCGATCATCGAGCCTCTGTACATTCATTGTATAAAACCCACATTAGATAAACGGTTGTGATTGTGATTGGGTGATTGCCATCAAATAAACAGTAGCAATAAGCTACAGAAGAGAAGTTTTGTTTGGAAATTTAATAATATTTGAATACAGGACTTCAAACAAGAAACCAATCCAGGCACTTCAAATATAATAAATTTTAAGGAAGGTAACATTAAAAAACTTTTATTATAGTGTCTTTTTTAATGATTTAGCCACTACATATGGAATATTTTTACATTGATTTATTAGTACTTGATCTGGGTACCTTTTCCACCACTGTATGCCACCAAAATATCTGAAGTCCAGTACCCTGCTGTGGGAATTAGTGCAGTCCAATATCTTTATGATTTTATGGGGGAATTATGAATTATTATTGTGCACAACTCCAACATGAATTATTCGTCTAGTGACATAACTCATATGATAGTAGGTATAATAATAGTGTTGGCCACACAGGAGAGGTTGTTATATATTTTTTATGACTGTATGAGGCGCACAAATAATGAAGATTTTGTAAGTTATTAATTCAGTTTTAACTTTTTGTCTGAAAATAAATACATTTGTCATGTTGTCTCTGATTATGTCCTGATGTGCTATTCTATGCCAGTAGGTGGCAGTAATGAGACATGACTCCTCTGAGAACTCATAAAGTGTCATTTCATTAGTTCTGCAGAGGAAATCAAACCCATGAAGGTTCTTATAAACTCCGACTCTAGTGAAGCCCTGGCTGGTGTCAGACTTATCAAGATACCCTTTATGAAATATTGCAATCTTTATGTAGAATTATTAAGATTAAGAAGAGTTGATGGGTAATGAACCAGTGAGTCAACATGCCAAAAATGGGTTAAAAATAAACCAAGTAGTGTTGGCAGAAAGTAAATCTTTGTTTTGGTACAAAATGAAGATGCAGTGTCAGAGGTTAAATCTTAGAGGAAAGCATTTATGTCAGATCCAGCTAGAAGTCTGAAGATCACCATGGAAACGTAGAGGATACATTGATTAGTAGGTGCATTCATCTCTACACCTCATTGGAAAGCATCTAAAATTGAAATCAAACAGAGATCATGTCATATGTTGTGTAACAGGGAAAAAACATTCAGGGGTAAAAATTAACCAAATGGGGACGGTAGTAGAACAAAAAGAGAAGTAAGAAATTAAAATTATTTGTAGTATAAAAAGTAATTAAAAAAAAAAAAAATTCACCTGTGGCAAGGCAAGTTTATTTGTATAGAACATTTCAGCAAGAAGACAATTCAAAGTGCTTTACATAGCACAGTGGGCGCCAAATGAACAAATACAAAAAAAAGAGAGAAAGAACAACAAAGACAGAAATACACTTTGCACCCTGTCCTGCCGTGAACCTGTACGGTGCACACTGGGAGTGGCAGATGTGATGACAGTGAAAATAGGAGCAGACAGACCAGTTGGCAGCATGACACTTCCACTTCTATATTTTCTTCTTTCTAGTGCAGAGCAGCATTAACAGGTAACAGAAGAAGTTTAACAGCAGGATGTCTGGGGTCAAGTGTGTCGTAGTTTTGGTGGTTATTAGCTTTCTGTGGAGTCTCGCCAGAGGAGGTGAGTGAGACGTTCACAGCCTGTCTGATCTTATTCCAGTTTAAATATAAATCACAGATATGTTTAAACTCAGTATATTGTTCTGCATGTATTGTATGTCGTAGTGAATGAAGATTTAACTACATTACAACTTGTGTTTTTAGATTTTTTTTTAGCTGAAGCTTCTTGTTCAACACTGGGTCAAAATCACAGATCGTTACTGGTTAAGTTAACATAATGTTGTATTAGTGTTATTTACCCAAACCTAAATGGTGTTATGTGCCAATGTTTGTCCAAAAACAACAAGGTGAGTTGGAGGGAGATGGAGGCAGAAATATCACAAGGCAAATATCTGAAAATATTGACACATACAGTAAAACATAAACTATACACACAGCTACACACCTTCCAGAGACCAGACAAATACAACGAAATCATACTGTAGTTCTTTGCTTGAGGTGTCTAATATCTACAAGAAATACAGATGTCTTCATTCAGGTCAAAGGCCAATTGGTAAAGTTCAAATTGAGGTTTTGTTGAGTAAAATACAAACAAAATATTGGATTAAGAGAACATTTTAATGAAGAAAGAAATATAAATAATCGGTTGTTGTAGTTGTTAAAAAGTGAACTACAGTAAAATAAATCGTCGAAATGCAAACTTCTGTTTTTCACTGCTGTTAATCAGCATACCTGCAGCTGCAGCCAGCTGTGATGTTTTAAATTCCTCATAATGACATTTTCTTGTTCCTGAAAACAACCAACAAAACATCAACAAAACATCAACAAAAAAAATCATGAACCTGTGTCTTCTTTTATTAATTATTTTGTTGTTGCATTTAAAGCAAATTAACGATTTATTTACTTTGCTACATACATACATACATATATATATATATATACACAAAAATGCAGAAAATACACAAATATCTCTAATGAAAAAAGTATATTTGCAATTTTACACTTTAAAGATAGTTTTTAGATTATTATTATTATAAGTAGGCTTTTACTGTAACCAGATTTTATTTAGTTGTTAAACAAGTACTGTTGTTTTTTTTCTCATCTGTTTCATTAAAAGGCAGACTCCATGATCCACAAAGCCAAAATTTCAAACTGGAACCAGCTATCAATCCTAAAATCGACTGACAAGCCTCTTTATATATTTGATACATCGAGTTCAGAAAGAAAAAGGATATATGTCTATTTTTCTACTTTTCTTGTATGTATGTATGTAGCAAAGTAAATAAATCGTTAATTTGCTTTAAATGCAACAACAAAATAATTAATAAAAGAAGACACAGGTTCATGATTTTTTTTGTTGATGTTTTGTTGGTTGTTTTCAGGAACAAGAAAATGTCATTATGAGGAATTTAAAACATCACAGCTGGCTGCAGCTGCAGGTATGCTGATTAACAGCAGTGAAAAACAGAAGTTTGCATTTCGACGATTTATTTTACTGTAGTTCACTTTTTAACAACTACAACAACCGATTACTTATATTTCTTTCTTCATTAAAATGTTCTCTTAATCCAATATTTTGTTTGTATTTTACTCAACAAAACCTCAATTTGAACTTTACCAATTGGCCTTTGACCTGAATGAAGACATCTGTATTTCTTGTAGATATTAGACACCTCAAGCAAAGAACTACAGTATGATTTCGTTGTATTTGTCTGGTCTCTGGAAGGTGTGTAGCTGTGTGTATAGTTTATGTTTTACTGTATGTGTCAATATTTTCAGATATTTGCCTTGTGATATTTCTGCCTCCATCTCCCTCCAACTCACCTTGTTGTTTTTGGACAAACATTGGCACATAACACCATTTAGGTTTGGGTAAATAACACTAATACAACATTATGTTAACTTAACCAGTAACGATCTGTGATTTTGACCCAGTGTTGAACAAGAAGCTTCAGCTAAAAAAAATCTAAAAACACAAGTTGTAATGTAGTTAAATCTTCATTCACTATGACATACAATACATGCAGAACAATATACTGAGTTTAAACATATCTGTGATTTATATTTAAGCTGGAATAAGATCAGACAAGCTGTGTTATTTTGTTATTTTAAATCTATTATGGTCAAAAACATGGATTTAGCTGCTGTTTCCACTGAACTGAACCATGCTGAATGTTTTCCTGATGTGTTGCAGATGTTGAGGTGTCCTGTATTTTCATGGAAAGCTGCATCTTACCGTGCAGCTTCCAGGCTGGTGATGAAGTACTCATCCACTGGTATGACGTGAAAGCAGTAAACATTGAAGAAAATGTACACTCATACTATCACAATGAAGACCAGCTCGCACACCAGGACCAGCGCTTCAAAGGCAGAACATCTCTGTTCAGGGACCAGATCTCCAGAGGAAACGCCTCGCTCCAGCTGACAGGGGTGGAGGTTCAGGACCAGGGCAGATACATGTGCTACACCAGTACAAACAGCAGACAACAGAAGTCATTTATAAACCTCAGAGTGGACGGTATGAGAAATACACAGTAATACAGAATTTTTTCTTAAAAATGTTTCCATTGAGGTATATAACCCTCTACATATGTTACCATATTAGTCTAAAACACAGTTGCTTTGGGTAAGGTGAGAAGAGCCCTTAAGGTCCAGCCAATCACTATCTCGAACTGTGACCCCGGCCATTTTGGGCTCATCTGACCCTTACCCCCAATTTAGGGTATAAATACATCCCACATCCCATTTACTGGTAGAGTCGAATGGCTGCACTCTCCAGACAAACTCCATGGTTTCAAATGTACTTTAATAGAAAACAAACCTTTTCTTTTTCTTTGTTTTTTTGTCTTTGACAGCTCCAGTACGCAAAATTAACATTCAGCAGGTAGAAAACAGGATCATCTGCAGCTCAGATGGGATCTACCCTGCACCGACAATCACTTGGTCCACAATCCCTCCATCCAACGTGACTCTCCAGAAAACAACTGATGTCCAGCAGACTGAGCAGCAGCTCTACAACGTCAGCAGGTCCATGATGCTTTCAGACAGCATCACTGATCTGGTCTACATCTGCACAGTCAGCACTCACAGAAACAGCAGAAGAGCCACTTTAAATACAAGTAAGTGGTTTAAACAGCTGCCATAAAACTTTAGTGCCAAGACTATAAATGAGTTATTCTATTGATATACACAAAAAATCACTGTCGAAATTGACTAAATTTCTACAAATCCACTCTAGCTTTTTTTTAACCTTACATCTCACTATTTGTTTCTGTTAATAATATGTATATCCTCTGCAGTTTGAATGTCATATTCACTTGATACTTGTTATGTCTTATTCTTGGACAAAACAACCCATGTGCATCAAATTCTTACTTAATTACTCTTTCATACTTCTATTATTTTCATTTTAGCCTCTATGGATGGTTCCACCAGTGAAACAACAATCCCCTGCACTTCCTCTAACATTCCCCTGACAAGTATGATCTGGAGATTCAATCACAGTCAGATCATCGTGACTCAGACTGGAGCCGACGTCCCGTATATAGTTTCACAAGAGTGGAGCCATCAGGTGACGGATGTGTCCAAGACAGGCGACCTCAAGCTGAAGGACTTGTCTTCAAAACACAACGGGATATACACATGTGAGCTCAATAATGGCGAGGAGACATACATAACAAACACCCGTCTGAGGATTATAAAAGGTAAGATCATGTCATGGTAAGAGAAGTGTATGTGAGAAAAGATTGTATCAGTCGTTTAATCTATGGACATAAAATCATTGGTTTACTAAAAGTGATACTGGTTGTTGAGAGAAGCTGCTAAACTTTTATATTTCTTTTCAGATCAGCTGTAGATAATTAACATTGCAATTAAAAGTTAGGCTATTAATGAGTCTGCAGCTGCTGTCTATATTCAGACAAAGATTGTTTGTGGGTGAAAAGACAAAAATCATTCTGTAGCATCACTGTACACCAGAGAAATGATACGAAAGGATTCCGATTTGATGAGTGGATTCAATACTGTATTTAAAACTGAAAGTATTTCATAAACTGTATTAATGTGAAATAGATGGAACGACTTTTACCTGTCTTTATGAAAACATTTTAATACATGTCACAATGCACTTGTGGAAATTTAATTTGTAGGAAATTCAATGAAAACTCTTTCTCTGTTTCAGACATTTCAACTGAAGTTGCAGGAATTGCAATTCCAGTTGTGGTTGGAGCCATTTTTCTAGTAGTATTAATAGTCCTGGTAGGACGCTGTGCCAACAATCAGAGAGAAGCAAGAGACCAACAGAACCCAGAACCACCAGACGATGTCTTAGAGTAAGTATAACCTCTGTATTGACTCAAAAAGCAGGGTAATGAACTCTGTATGAGCTATGATTATGTTTAAGGAGAATACTGTCATTTAGTTTTATTACTAAAATCATGTCTAGTTTAATTTCCTCTAATCATTTTAGTGCATATCAAGCGTAGCAACACATTAAATATTCATAAATTCTTACATTTATTTTGTTTTCAGAACAGCAGAGCAGATTCCACTGAAGACAGAAAATGGGGGAGGATAAAGATGAAGCACTATTGCAGTGAAGCCTCTGGTCACACCGTGCTGCTCTGAAGTGTGACTGTATTAAATGAAGGCGAGCAAACTGAGACATGAATGTCAAAATATTCAGGAAGTGGAAACTCTGGGCAAAGAGACATGAAGACAAATGAAAGGACAAACTTCTCCTCTGAGAATTCAAGGATTAAATGATGCACTGTTTCTACACGACAATGAGCTTTTCAGGGATTTTTTGATGGGATATTCCAGCATGCTGTTCCTCCTCTACATCATGTCCTGATTCTCCTCTCAGACAAAACAGTAAAGAAGAAACAACGACAAACAGACCAACAGAGACTGTTGAACAGACAAAGCACAATTCAGTCCATGCCAGATGCAGCATAAGTTGAACCTGGTTTAACAGATGACTCTGCAGTGTTTTGCTGAACTCTCTGTCAGCACAAATGACTGGGAGAGCTCTGTTTTTTATGTAACGCTAAACACTTAGTCTGAACGCAGCATTAATCAACAGAAATTCAAAAAAAAATACTCAATGAAGCTGCTTTTTTCTTTTATCAAACTGGTTTTCATCAACATGTGGCTGCATGAACCAATGATCTTTATGCCATGTTTACAAGCTGGCAACACTAGATGGATGTATTGTATCAGATTATATCAGGCTTTCATTTTATATGCACAGTAACTGCTACATATTTTTTATGAATGCATTTTAAATACAGAAGTCCTTTTTGCTTCTACTTTGTACTTCCGCAGGTATGTTTGATATTCTAGTAATCTTTCACACAAACTGTATATTCACCAATGGTGACTGGTGACTCAAAAAATTGGAGGGGACAGGAGGAAAACCAACATGACATCTTACAACAAACCGCATCAAATTATGTATCATTGTCCCCCACCTGATATTCTTTTTTATATTTTGATCTCCCTCTTGCCTGTCAAAAAATTGAGGAGGATCAACCTCTTCTGCCTCGATGAACCAGCCTCCACTGATGTTCACATCTGTACATAAAACAACCTTTTACCACCTGGGCCTTTACAATAAGGATGTGTTAGTTACCAGTCAGTGCAGCTGTTTCAGTGAGACTGGAGCTGCCAATCACAGCCCAGGACTAGATGAGAACAGTAAGGACTTAATCTTGATTGAGGTTTACATTTATTTGTTGTGAGTGTATGAGGCTCATAAGGAGATTTTACACATTATAATGTCAGTTGTAACTTTTTCTCTGAAAATAAATAAATTTGTGGATATTGTTTATGTTGTCTATTATTATGTCCTGATATGCTATTCTATGTCAGTAGGTGGCAGTAATTAGACATGACTCCTCCAAGGATCGTCCTAACTCATAAAGCATCATTTCATTAGTTCTGCAGTGGACAGAGGAAATCAAACCCTTGAAAGTTCTCATGAACTCTGACTCTAGTGAAGCCCTGGCTGGTCTCAAACTTACCAAGATATGACTGGGGGTAGGGGGGACCCACAGGTGCTGGATCAGAAAACAAACTGAAGGACAAAATCAGAAACCTTACTGATAGCTTTCAACAAATTTAATAGAGCAATATTTCAATCTAAGCTGAACAAGCAACATATAAACACAGACACTCAGGTGGATGTACTCTCCATGACTGAGAGTCAATCTGTTCTCATACTGAACCAATCAAAACCTCCCTGATACTCACATCAGGGGACACTACACGCATCTGAATAAAGAATAAAAGCAAAACTGGGGAAAAAATTGAGAAAAGTATTCAAAACCATAACAAATGTACATGCAACATTCAATCAAATGTGAAGCATGAATCACATAAATCATCCAAAGAAGAAACAATTATCATGTAGAATACTATGTAGACTAATAATACATAAAATAAATGATACAGAAATAAAATAGAGAGAAATATATTACAAGGGTTGAAATGCCAAAACTAGTCAAATCTAGCAGTTTATCAGTGCTTTTTCTAAGAGGTAAATAGCTGAGAAGGTTGGAAACTGGCCAACTTGCTTCCACATACATCCCATTTATTATCTTTTTATTTTGAGACTTGAGACTTTTGAGATTTTTCTGTATGTATAAACACTATCATCTGTGGTTTTATATATCTTACATATCTTAACTTATGATTAAATGTTAGAGAAGAAGCTCTAATGTGTCTTTTGAAAGCTATTTGAAGATTACAGTTCCATTAGTATTTGCATGTCTCATCCAAGTTTTAACACAGAGGCAAATATTTCAGATTCATTATTTGATAACAGTGAGAATAAAAGCAGACAGACCAGTTTGTACAGTTTGCAGCCATGGCAACATGACGCTTCCTCTTCGATATATTTTTCCAGTGTAGACACAATAACAGGTAACAGAAGAAGTGAAACAGCAGGATGTCTGGGATCCAGTGTGTTGTACTTTTGGTGCTTAACTCTCTGTGGAGTCTCGCCAGAGGAGGTGAGTGAGGCGTTCACAGTCTGTCTGATCTTATTCCAGTTTAAACAGATATGTTTTAATTTTTTAGAGTAGAATGTTATGTTAAAATGCAATGCACTATACGTATTGTATGTCATAGTGAATGAAGATTTAACTACATTACAAGTTAATGAAGGTCCAAAAAAGTATAATAAAAAGCTACTCTATTCTTTTTAAACTTACATGTGTTTGTGATTTATTGTTAATAACTTGTGTGTCTTTTAAGTGTCATGTGCACATCGATTTGTACAAGAAACAAAACATTTGTTTTTTTAGTTTCTTTTTAGTTGAAGCCTATTGTGTAAAAATAACAGATTGTTACTGGATAAAGTTAACATAATGTTGTATTGGAGTTATTGACCCAAACCAAAGTGATTTTAGTGTTTAGCCAATCAGGCTGTTTTGGTGTTATGCACCAATGTTTGTCCAAAAACAATGGAGGTGAACTAAGTTCAGTGGAGATACAAGCTGTTGAGTAACAATAAACTGTCATTGTACGTGAGGTGAAGACAGAAATCTCAAAGGTAATATCTGAAAATATTGACACACACAGTAAAACAGTATCTACAACAAGCTCATACTGTAGTTCTTTGCTTGATTTGTCTAATATCTGCAAATAGATTCAAGAAATACAGATGTCTTCATTCAGATCAAAGGTCAATTTGAGTAAAATACAAACAAAATCTTGGATTAAGAAAACATTTTAATTAAGAATCAAATATAAAGTGTTGTTGTTAAGAAGTGAACTACAGTAAAATAAATCTGTTGTAGAATAAGAAGAGAAGATTGAGAATCCTGCAGAACCTGTCGGGTTGCATTTCACAACCTCACACAGTGAAACATCCACACCCTGTAGTACAACCTGCAGCTGCAGTCAGCTGTTTGGTGTTTTAAATTCCTCATGATGACATTTTCTTGTTCCTGAAAAGTAAAATTCAGAAACTTCAGAAAACCTGTGTCTTCTTTTATTAGTTATGTATTATTGCATTAAAGCAAATTAACAAATCATATACTTAAGTATATGTACTGTAAATGTGTACCTTTAAATTTAAGTAACTGTTGTTTTTGTTTCTCATCTGTTTTATTTATTTCACACAACCAAAATTTCGAACTGGAACCAGCCACCACCTAAAATGGACCTATCAGTCAAAGAAGAAAATATGTTTATTCTTTGACTCTGAAGCAAGTCTCACAAAAAAGACTTAATTTTGTTATTTCAGTGATTATTAATCTATTATGGTCAAAAACATGGATTTAGCTGCTGTTTCCACTGAGCTGAATGTTTTCCTGATGTGTTGCAGATGTTGAGGTGTCCTGTATTTTCATGGAAAGCTGCGTCTTACCGTGCAGCTTCCAAGCCGGTGATGAAGTACTCATCCACTGGTATGACGTGAAAGCAGTAAACATTAAAAAAAATGTACACTCATACTATCACAATGAAGACCAGCTCGCACACCAGGACCAGCGCTTCAATGGCAGAACGTCTCTGTTCAGGGACCAGATCTCCAGAGGAAACGCCTCGCTCCAGCTGACAGGGGTGGAGGTTCAGGACCAGGGCAGATACATGTGCTACACCAGTACAAACAGCAGACAGCAGGAGTCATTTATAAACCTCAGAGTGGACGGTATGAGAAATACACAGTAATACAGAATTTTTTCTTAAAAATGTTTCCATTGAGGTATATAACCCTCTACATATGTTACCATATTAGTCTAAAACACAGTTGCTTTGGGTAAGGTGAGAAGAGCCCTTAAGGTCCAGTCAATCACTATCTTGAACTGTGACCCCGGCCATTTTGGGCTCATCTGACCCTTACCCCCAATTTAGGGTATAAATACATCCCACATCCCATTTACTGGTAGAGTCGAATGGCTGCACTCTCCAGACAAACTCCATGGTACTGTCTGTAAGATGCTGACTTCTTGTAAATAAAATCTTATTATATGCAAGAAAGAAGTGCCATCGAAGCATCATTTCTACATCCTACACCTGGCCTTGGAGGCGACAAATCTGGCGTCACGAACAGGATCTGGCATCACGACACCATTTTTTCCTTTCATTCACTCATTAAGGTGTCAATAAAATATCAAATTGGTAAATATTTTCTCTGTTTTAGTTTCTTCTGGCAGTTTGTTGGGTCTCTCAGTCACACAGAAACCCTGAGTTATGTCCCAATTCCATATGAATATTATACATGCTATTTTATACACACATATTCCATGTGAAGAACATGCAGTAAGGTGAATTTACTTATTGGAGCTGATGGACACAATACTTCCACCAAACATGTGTCATATTTTTCTATGAATAAATGAGGAAGTTGCACAACACATCTCTGTTTTGTTTGCTTTGGGTTCAGTACATGTAAATGTTTCCTTATATCTGTGTACAGCATTGAAAATGTCACCACAGTTAACTGTTAACTCCCACATGACTGTTTCAAATGTACTTTTACATAAATCAAACCTTTTTTTTTCCTTTTTGCAGCTCCAGTAGATAAAATCAACGTTCAGCAGGTAGGAAACAGGATCATCTGCAGCTCAGATGGGATCTACCCTGCACCGAAAATCACTTGGTCCACAATCCCTCCATCCAACGTGACTCTCCAGAACACAACTGATGTCCAGCAGACTGAGCAGCAGCTCTACAACGTCAGCAGGTCCATGATGTTCTCAGAAAGCATCACTGATCTGGTCTACATCTGCACAGTCAGCACTCACAGAAACAGCAGAAGAGCCACTTTAAATACAAGTAAGTGGTTTAAACAGCTGCCATAAAACTTTAGTGCCAAGACTATAAATGAGTTATTCTACTTATACAAACAAAAATCACTATAACCTTGTCTTAACCTTACATGTCACTGTTTGTTTCTGATTCCATATTCTGATATCCTCTGCAGTTTCAATGTCATATTCATGTCATTTTGTACAACAAACAACACACCGTATGTTTAAAAGTTTAAGGTAAAAACTTGAACCTGTCGTGTATTATTATTGGTCAAAATAACCCAATATTACTTAATTACTTTTTCATGTTTGCATTGTTTCATTTTAGCCTCTATGGATGGTTCCACCAATGAAACAACAATCCCCTGCACTTCCTCTAACATTCCCCTAACAAGTCTGACCTGGAGATTCAATCACAGTCAGATCATCGTGACTCAGACTGGAGCCGACATCCTGTATATAGTTTCACAAGAGTGGAGCCATCAGGTGATGAATGTGTCCAAGACAGGCGACCTTAAACTAAAGGACTTGTCTTCAAAACACAACGGGATATACACATGTGAGCTCAATAATGGCGAAGAGACATACATAACAAACACCCGTCTGAGGATTATAGAAGGTAAGATCATGTCACAGTGAGGAAACACATCATTAACCTACGAGCATAAAATCACTGGTTTAATAAAACTGATACTGGTTGTTGAGAGAAGCTGCCAACATGAACTATAACCAGTCCAGTCTTAATATAAACAGTATAATAAAGACCAGCAGGGATTCAAGAGAAGTGAGCCTTTAAATTATTAAGTAAGAAACGACTGGAAGTAGACACAGTCATTTTGATGCAACAGTATTTGTCATTGCACTTGTGGAAGTTTGGTTTGTAGGAAGTTCAATGAAAACTCTTTCTCTGTTTCAGACAGTTCAACTAAAGTCGCAGGAATTGCAGGCGGGGTGGTCGGAGCCATTTTCTGTTTAGTCTTAATAGTCCTGGGAATATACTGTATTTATAAAAAGGTCAGAAAGGACAGACAGACAAATCAGACAAACCAACAGAACCCAGATGGTGTCCCAAAGTAAGTATATCCTCTGTATTGAATACAAAAACATTGCTGCACTATAATGAACTCTGTATGAGCCGCGATTATGTTGAAGGAGAATACTGTCATTTAAAATCATGTCTAGTTTAATCAAATCATTTTAGTGCATATCAAGCTGTAACTCATTTATTCAATCAATAACTTTTGCCTGTGTTGCTGTATGACTGATGATTTGAGATACAAGTTGTTTTTTTCTTTTTAAATCAACTGAGTTGTTCAGTTCATCTCAAGCTTTAAATTCATTTCTGTCGCAGCTTAACTGATTGATCAGTTATGATGATGATTCAAATTCAGAACAAATATATTGGAAATTACTTTAGGTTTGATCTTGATGTGTTTCAGCACTGATTTTTATTCTGTTTTGTTTGTAGTCCACCAGAGGAGATTCCATTGAATGAGAGAGAAAATGGGGGAGGATAAAGATGAAGCACTGTTGCAGCGAAGCCTCTGATCACACGGTGCTGTTCTGAAGTCTGACTGTATTAAATGAAGGCGAACAAACTGAGACATGACACCAAAATATTGAGGAAGTGGAAACTCTGGGCAAAGAGACATGAAGACAAATGAAAGGACAAACTTCTCCTCTGAGGACTGAAGGATTAAATGATGCACTGCTTCTACACTACAGTGAGCTTTTCAGGGATTTTTTGGTGTTAGACTCCAGCATGCTGTTCCTCCTCTACATCATGTCCTGATTCTCCTCTCATACATAACGGCAAAGAAGAAACAACAACAAACAGACCGACAGAGACTGTTGGACAGACAAAGCACAAGTCAGATTCGTAGAAGAGATAAAGCCAGAGACTAGATGTTTATGGGAATGTTTTACTGTGGTGCATAAAATCTGTCCATTTTTAACTAAATATATTTTGGCAGCTAAATCATTGATTCAACTTAAAGGGTCAGTCTGACATTTGACTTACACGTTGGCGTTTGCTGTCTTCTTGTTTCATTCATTTGTAATTAAAATAACATCTCCTCCACCAGGAATGTCCTTGCCAGATGAAGTTGCAGTAAAAGTTGAACGTGGTTCAACAGATGCTGCTTAGTCATCTGTTTGTTATTTTGTCTGCTTTCTCTACAGTTGGCCGAAGTGGAAAAGTTGGACAATTGATAAAAAGATGTGATTTTAGAGAGCAATGACTAAAACTCAATGTGAATGTTAGTTTCAACAAACTAAAGTGCAAGACAAGATGTGTGTTCATGATGAGAAGACATGACAATAGCTGAAAAAGCAGAAATGAGTTACAGAAGAGTTTCTGCCATTGCCATGTATATAGCTTTTACCCAGAGTTTATGTTTAATAGTGTTTTTTCCATTATTCTGATTTTTCTTTCCTAACTTAGTCATCTGTTGTTATTTTGTCTTCTTTCTCTACAGTTCATGGAATAATGCTGCATGTTATCACAGTACCATATGTTGCTTGTATTTTTATAACTTCTTCAGAGCTCAATCAGTAATGCTGTTTGTGTAAATCAGGAAATAAAACCACTGACAATTAAGATAAACAAAGTTTTTCCCAGTGAGAGCGCTGCAACCAGATACAAAGATAAGTGTTACATCAATCTGACAGAAATGTGTGCTATTTTAAGGTTTTAGCATTGCTTTTCATCACATTCAGTTTTTCTGTCAGGGATCGCGTAGAAGCAGGACCCAGGCGCAGAGGCATAGTGACAAAAAGCCTTTATTTTACGATCCCAAACAGGTAAGGCAAGACAATGACTATGACTGTGGCAAAACCAAAATTGGCAAGGCAAGGCTGTGAATCAAAACCAAACAAGACTATGAATGTCAAGACGAGAACCAAAACCAAAATGAACGGACAAGGACAGAACTGAAAACCAGGGATTAAATACACTGACAGAACTGACGAGGGAATGGGGAACAGGTGGAGATACTTGGGGTAATCACACAGACACATGAGGAAGTGACCAGAGACAAGGAGGGATAATTTTCAAAATAAAATAGGAAATGACAAGACAACACATGGAGACAGGACAAAAAACCCAACTAAGCCTCACCACGGCGTGACATTTTCTTTGTTGACGTACATTTAGGGAAACAGTTACTAGTCCTGTTAGACCGCTGTGAGGCTCAGAAGGGGGATGATCTTTGTCAATTAATTATGGCTGTATACACAGGACTCCTCTTCTGTTTTCTCTTGTGGATTTTCTCTACAGCAGCAGGAAAAGGTGAGTAGTCAACTGCAAATGTGTCATGCATGCTGAATATTAGATTATGAACAGAAAATACTGCAGAAATCTCTCTTTACATAAACTGTACTGAGTATTTTGGCCTGTTCAGTGTTTAAATAAGAATGTGACCCAAAATAGCACATCTGTACATGTGCCTGTATATATTCTCATTTGTCCAGGTCATATTTATCTCTAGGCAACAATGATTCCAAAGCAACTGGACTTAGATTTGTCTTATGAAGACGTTTCGCCTCTTATCCAAGCAGCTTCATCAGTTCGTACGCACAGTTACGAACTGATGAGAGATCTGTACATGTGCAATTACTTTACTTTAAACACAGCTGGAAAGAAACAAATTTCTCAGATAAAGGTTGTCACGTTGATGATAGTTTCTTTTGCATGTAGTTAAATCAAAAATATATGTTCTGGTGCCCATCTTTTGAAGCTGAAGAGCAAAATTATTCTTTTGTTTTTGGAAAAATGCTGCTTCACTATTATTATTTTAATTAATGGTGCATGAATATGTACATCAGCATGTTGCAGATAAAAGATGTGGCTAAATGTAAGATAAATAAATAGATAGATACATTACCTTCACATGGTTCTAGGTTGTGTCTTGTCTTTTTCTTTTGTATGTATGTTGAGCCTGTACTGTAAATCCGGGCTGCTGTGCAGAGATGTTTCACAAAAGACATGAGAGGTTGCATGAGTGTGAGACAAAAGAGAGCTAGTGTCTGTGACCAGTGGTGGAAGATCTAGTCAGATCCTCTACTTATTAGTAAAAGTACCAATACAGCAATGTAAAGATGCTCCTGCATGAAATATCCTACAACAATAAAAGTACATAAGTATTATGAGCTTGACGTGGCTTAAGTGTTACAGTAAAAGTAGTGGTTTGGTTGGTTTGACTGATAATTATTATATATGACATCATTAGATTATTTCAATCAGGAGAGAGAATTGAATGAGAAAAGATAATAATTATTATACAGATAGGAATGATAGTCATAGAGTCTTTGGCACTTGGCCTCCACAAGGACATCCTCCTTGAGCAACCGTGAAATAGAGCCCCCGATGGAGTCCAGACACTGGTGACGGTGATGGTAGATGACTTGAGATGAGGCTGATAGCTGAGGAAGTGATGGTACCAGTGATCCTGTGGTAACTGGTGAAGATGGGGAGGTGGAAGTGTGCACATAACGGCAGCATGCCAGACTAAAGCAGGGAGAGACAGACATATTTAAAAAGACAACAACCAGATGATAGGCTCATAATGTCAATGTGGCCGTGCTATTGGGCAGAAGTGATGAGCTGGTGAAACCTGAAACTCAAACTATGCACCTGTACACTGATAGCTAGGAAGTGATTGAGCATGCATGCGAAATGCGACTGACAGGGAGGTATGAGCAATAAAATTATGCCTGGCATGTGAATGATAGTCTTCCTAACTGAACCTTCACTAAGCTTCATTAATACTGAAGCATCAGTGTTAAAGCAGCATGTTACTGTTGTAGCTACTGGAGGTGGAGTTAGTTTCAACTACTGTATATACAGTTAGCTAGTTTACTACACTGGTTCCCAACGTAGGGGTTGGGGCCCCTCCAAAGGGTCAGCAGATAAATCTGAGGGGTCGTGAGATGATTAATGGGAGAGGAAAGAAGAAAAAATAAAGTTCTGATACACAAATCTGTTTTCAGTTTTTGGACTTTTTCTCTAATCTTTGATTTTTTTCTAAAATATTGGATCATTTGAACATTTATTGAAATGAAAGCATGTGAGAAGTTTAGAGGGAAAAATCACTATTTGGTGGAGCTGTTAACAACTCATAGACATGTGAAATGTGACCCCGACTACACACTGCTTTTTGTAAGATGTCAAAAGGTTGGAAACCACTGGTTTCATCTTTAACTTTATCTTTATCTTTATCTTCAATGTGTTGTATTTTAAAAGCTTGTTATATTATCCATTGTGTCAAATCTTCAACTGAAAAGTAACTAAAGCTGTAAAATAAATTTAGTGGAGTAGAAAGTACAATATTTCCCTCTGATATGTAGAAAATTGCATCACAAGGAACAACATTTGGATGATTTTCATAAATAAGCACTAGCCTACTACATGCCACCTGCATGCCTTCCTTTGAGCAATCAGAATGTTGGTTCCGATGTTGAGGTCAGATTTATCATTTTATGTGGTTGGAGTAAACTGCATATGCAGAAATATAAAAATAAAGACTTTATTTATATAGCACATTTCACATTTCAACAACTCGACAAGATGCAAGAAGTTGTAACATTAAAAAAATAACATGAAGTACAGTTTTCTAGATAAAGGCTATTTTAAAAGGGTGGGTTTTATGTTTTGATGGTTTTATTGTTATTATTATTATTATTATTATTATTGGAAAAACTGATGATGAAAATGTTATTTTGTTATTATTATTTTAATTATTTTAATAAAATATTATATTATTATTACTATACTGCAATATAGACAGCCTACTTTTGAAGGATTGGTTGGTAGAGAGATCAATTATTCTTAATTGATTCTTTTTCAGTTCCAGGGAGGAATGAAAGCACTGACAGTTGAGGCCTGAAGGGTGACTCAGCAAAAGCAGAAAAAGTAGTAGCACCACCACTGACGGGAATGGTAGCAACAGCAGTACCAGCAGCAGCAGCAGTGGCGGCAGGAGCAGTAGTATTATTCGGCCTGGTACTGTGCTGGATGATTTTTAAGCCCAAAGGTAAGATGGAATTCTACCTTTTAATTCTTAATTAATTTTGTGTTTGTTGTTTGCATTGATTATATCTTCTTTTGACATTTCTCAGATCATTGGATAACCAACCAGAGAAAACCAAACAATGATCAAACTCTAGTGTAAGTAAATCTTTTTTTTATTAAAACACACTGCTGTACTGTATGAACTACAATATACTGTAGTTTATACAGTGTAGCAGTATACTGTATATAAGATTATCCTTTCAATGGAGAAAAATATTGTTAGAACCAATTTTCTGCTGTTTTGTGCGATTTTCCCCAAAACATTTTGCATGGCATACTGTAATTTATTCTATTAAATAATAATTATTAATTTAGCCCTTCTTCCTCAGCTAAAATCTAACAGGAAAGCTTAAAAGATGATCTAAATAAAAGTAAGTGTAGGCATAACTGGCTCGAAACTACAGTAGTTATGATGTCATGAATCATGCTTGTAGGTTCACATGTTCATTCAGATTTAAGGTGAGCACAGAGAATCTTTCCTCCTTCAGCAGATGAATGTGAAAAACTGCACATTTGCATCATTCTGCACAGAGAAGCGCAAACATTAAAGTAAAATGACAAAAGAAAAACACATTTTCAAGTGGACAGGGATTTCAATTCACTCAATAAAGTGTGGATAAATATTAAAATCTGACCACATCATGTTTAAATGTCATATTTCCTGCCTTGCTCTGCAGAAGTTGTTCTTGATAAAGAAGAAGAAATGAAATTGTTTTGAGTTTGCAATGAATTATATTCAATTTTGTTTGCAGGGAAATGTATCCTTGTAACGCTGAGAGGGAAAAAGAGACTGAAGACATGAATGACGCAGTGTATTGTCTGAAAGATGAAATCCCACTCGAGAATACTCCTCTGTGGCCGTTAAATGAAGAGTGCTCTCACCTCCAACCCCTCTCCTCTGATCCCGGTCCTAGTAGAAGAGGCTCCAGCTGCTTGCCTCGTTGTCACAGTATGCTCACATTTAGTGAGATACTTTCTGAAAAAAGCAAGAACATTAAAAGAGCTGAAAGTTTACCTGACATGTTGTTAGACGACAGCTTTCAGGAGTTTACACCTGATATCACTATTGATGGAAATGAGGAAACCTACAGGTTCCACTGCTCCCATCCAGGCCTGTACCAGTGCAGTGTGACAGGTCTGGTGTTTCACATGGAGGGAGAAGGGGACGTGGTTTACAGGATTGTCTCTTGGAACTGCAGACTACTGGCCCAACATTACAAGAAGCCTGCAGGACCCCTGTTTGACATCAAATGTCTCCAGCAGCAGTCTGTGTGTCAGCTTCATCTCCCACACTGTGAGATCTGCTCCACAGGTGGATGTGGATTCCTGTCGGTTGCTCATGTGAATGATGAAGGCATCGAGTTTATTACTCCTCATAAGATAACAGAAACTCATGTCATTATAAACATCACAGAGTTTTCTGGTTTCGGTAATGTTAAGGATGAAGACTCTCCTCCTGACCCAGTCCGAGCGCTGGTGCTGCTGTTCTACAGACCCCCGACTGATACTGATCCAGAATCTGTTCTCAATGTGTTGTTGCTACCAAAGAATATCGTACTGCGTGATGCGAGGCGCGTGAGGAAGGAGTCAAATAGAGATGAGAGGTACATCGAGACATCCCCACACTGTAAACTGGTCCCAAAGCAGGAGTACACACTGTCCACTAGTCCTGAAGACGATTCAGTTCTAGTTCAGCCAAGAGAAGCAGAATTTGATGAGGAGTCTGACAACAACTACTTCCCATCATTCCAGGTGAATTTAGAAAAAAATTTGAAAAATATTAAGCTGTTTGTGAGAGACGTCAGCAGCTCCCACTGTGTCTGGGAAAGACAAGTGTGTCTTTTGTCCACTGGAGTAAGAAGGACCTTTGGGCCGAGCACATTGACCCTCCCTTCAAACGAGAGGCTGATGGAAATACGGACCTGCTTCATCGATGGGATATCAGGACCTGTTCTCAAAAGTCTGCTGGACAAGATGTTTGAGAAAAAGGTGATAACTGACTCTGAGAGGGAGTCAGCTGAAGGGATGCAAAACAAAAGCGACAAGGCTCGTTTTGTCATCGACACAGTGAGGAAGAAAGGTGAAACCGCGAGTTCAGAGATGATTGAGTTTCTCTGTGAGGTCGACCCCTTCCTCTGTGAACATCTTGGGTTGATCTGAAACAAACTTTACATCACTCTGTAACTGTCAGGAAAGAGGTTTGGGGTATTTTAGTTGTTATTTTTTGTGTCTTTGAGAAAGGCTGAGTACCGTCTGAAGAAGAATGTGCCTCGTGCATCTGTAAATGTGTATTGCATGTGTAAACATTTGATAAGGAGAAAATGATCAATGCACTTGATTGTGACAGAATCTTACCTTGAGCTATCTGATAGACAATTGTTATCAAGGTTTTTTTATTTTAATGTATTTGTTTAAGAAATGACAAAATTGTTAAACATTTATTATAAATGTAGTTAACCTAGGTTTGGGTGCAGAACCATGCCTCAACGACACCTCTAATCATCTGTCAAGCCCACTAATATCAGGTCAATCCATCAATCCATGATCTGTTTGACACCGGACATCTAACTGCACACAGACGCTGCTCTCTTCACAGGTTTGCAGCGACTACTACGGGGGGAGATGGCTTCTGCTTGGCCCCCAGTGTTCGAATCTCTGGACTTAGAGTACCACTCGTCTTCATCTACACTTTAAGAGCCTTTGGGGGTATGAATGGTCATTAAATAAATAAATAATCCATACTTATCCAATTATGATAAACAGAGTGCGGTAACTACAAACACAGTGTCTTCTTCCTGAGAAAATATAAATCAAATTTGATTTCTTATTTCATACTTACTTTTGTCACCCTGTCCTGTCACGCACATTGTTTAAGTCCTGGTTTTCTGTTCTGTCCTTCATGCGCTTGGTCCGGTTATTTGTTCCTTGTCCTTTTCCACTGGATCCAGTTTTATTAAGTTTATTTTTGCCTTGCCTCAAAATAAAGGTCTTTTTTGTCCATTCTTGCCTCTGCATTTGAGTCCTGCCTTGCCTCCACAACCGTCCTGGCAGAATGTTGATGGCGGGCCGCTGGGAGTCTGCGAAGCGTCAGCTTCCGCTCTTGGTTGGCCCCAGTGCCCCCTGCTCCTCAGCCCTTGCCACAGCCCATGCCTGTTATTTGTTCGGACCTATTTATTGTTTTTTTTCCAAGTGTATTTGCCTTAAAATAAAGGTCTTTTTTGTTCATTCTCGCCTCTACACCCGTACTGACAACTTTTATTGATGAGTAATTAAGAAAACTTCAAGAAATTCTCAGATATTATCTTGTGAGGATGAACTTATAAAAATGGTTTGACATATTTATTTTAAATGTAAGGTTTATGTAAACTCATTTTTAGAATTAGATATATGCTCTCATAGAATATAATCAAGTTCCTGTCTTAATCGAGACAAATTCTACCAGGTTAATAAAAGTCAAAATTTTTGTGCCGTTGTATAGATTACAAGCTGAGCACCTCTAAATGGCACATTTAATATAATATTGCCTGTTGTGAAGAGGTAGAAACAAGCATGAACACTATGAAGCTTCTGATACTGGTAATACAAGAGTAGGGAAGAGGCAAAGAGACAGAGAGAGAGGTTTTGGGATGATTTGTTCAAGAAGGAAATACATAGATAGTCAATTCAAAAAAAAAAAAGTTTGTTTCCCATGAACTGAATAAGGACTATGGGGAATGTTGGAATGAGCCTATTGGCAGAAGACAAGTGTTGCTGACAGAATGGAACATAAATATTGGACAACAATAAACTGCAGCTGCAGTAACTCTTCCACAATATCTCACGGAATGGTTTCAAATGAAAAACACAACTCCACATATGGCATTGATAACGGAAGAAGGATATGAGTCACAGGACTTGGATCCTTTGGTCAAAAGACTAAGTTATAAAATTTGTTGTGAAAAAGACTGAAGTGAGAGTTGGTGTGTGTAGTGTGTGTGAGAGAGGAAAAAAGGAGAGAGAAGGGGCAGGATGGCTTGGATCAACAATTCAATAAGAAATCATTCAAATTTAATGAATATCAGTGAATTTGATTTTATACAACACTACTACTAATTCCCTACCAATAAAAGGGAAAGGGTGCTCATAGCAGATTGTTCTCTTGTTTGTTTTTGTGTGTGTGTGCTCTCACTCTCTGCGGCACATACACAGAGGAGCAGAGTTTTTCTTTTTTCTTTCCTCCTCCTCTTCCCATTCATAGACACAGGCTGCTACAAGCGGCAGAGATTTTTCCTCTCTTCTCTGTTCATTCATCTTAGGTGCTAATAATTGATCCATTCCAAATTACATCTACCCTCACAAACTAGATCAAGCCCCCCCCCCAGATTAAAATTAAGTAAAAACAAGCAAGCAGGAGTGCTTTGACCACTAGAGACAGAGTCCTGAGACTTGAAAATAATCTCAATATATAAATGTCCTCTAGCACCATCATGTGGTCAAAATTATAATGTGTCAAATACTTAAATTTATGATCAAACATCATGACATCCCCATCAGCCTGTTTAGTGCTAATTACCATCCAGTATTCAGTTACCATAATAGTCTCATATGTTCTCAGTAATATTATCACTGACTGTCCCTTTACAGATTTTCTTATGCCAGTCTCCATCATAAGGTTGTAACTATTTTATCATTTTGTTATTGTGTTTTTTGAGTGTTTGTTTGGGATCATCTTAAAAACGAGATGATGCCTCGCAAGGTTTTATCCTGATATAATAAATTCACTTCTACTTTTCTTGCCAACTACATGATTTCTGTTGTCTTTTTATCCAGAGACTATTTTTCTGTATATTTATATACAGCATCTTCTGTGGGTTTATAGATCTTTATTTTATACACCATCTGTGATACCAACAAACAGCTGAAAGAGAATTCATTCAGAGGAGATTCAATTGAATGAGAGAGAAAATAGGGGAGAATAAAGATGAAGTACCATTGCAGTGAAGCCTCTGGTCACACAGTGCTGCTCTGAAGTGTGACTGTATTAAATGAAGACGAACAAACTGAGACATGAATGTAAAAATATTCAGGAAGTGGAGACTCTGGACAAAGAGACATGAAGACAAATGAAAGGACAAACTTCTCCTCTGAGGATTGAAGGATTTAAGGATCCACTGCTTCTACACTACAATGAGCTTTTCAGGGATTTTTTGGTGGGAGACTCCAGCATGCTGTTCCTCCTCTACACCATGTCCTGATTCTCCACTCAGACAAAAGAAAAGAAGAAACAACAACAAACAGACCGACAGAGACTGTTGAACAGACAAAGCAAATCAGATTCGTAGAAGAGATAAAGCCAGAGACTAGATGTTTATGGGAATGTTTTACTGTGGTGCATAAAATCTGTCCATTTTTAACTAAATATATTTTGGCAGCTAAATCATTGATTCAACTTAAAGGGTCAGTCTGACATTTGACTTACACGTTGGCGTTTGCTGTCTTCTTGTTTCATTCATTTGTAATTAAAATAACATCTCCTCCACCAGGAATGTCCTTGCCAGATGAAGTTGCAGTAAAAGTTGAACGTGGTTCAACAGATGCTGCTTAGTCATCTGTTTGTTATTTTGTCTGCTTTCTCTACAGTTGGCCGAAGTGGAAAAGTTGGACAATTGATAAAAAGATGTGATTTTAGAGAGCAATGACTAAAACTCAATGTGAATGTTAGTTTCAACAAACTAAAGTGCAAGACAAGATGTGTGTTCATGATGAGAAGACATGACAATAGCTGAAAAAGCAGAAATGAGTTTCTGCCATTGCCATGTATATAGCTTTTACCCAGAGTTTATGTTTAATAGTGTTTTTTCCATTATTCTGATTTTTCTTTCCTAACTTAGTCATCTGTTGTTATTTTGTCTTCTTTCTCTACAGTTCATGGAATAATGCTGCATGTTATCACAGTACCATATGTTGCTTGTATTTGTATAACTTCTTCAGAGCTCAATCAGTAATGCTGTTTGTGTAAATCAGGAAATAAAACCACTGACAATTAAGATAAACTTTGTAAGTTTTTCCCAGTGAGAGCGCTGCAACCAGATACAAAGATAAGTGTTACATCAATCTGACAGAAATGTGTGCTATTTTAAGGTTTTAGCATTGCTTTTCATCACATTCAGTTTTTCTGTCAGGGATCGCGTAGAAGCAGGACCCAGGCGCAGAGGCATAGTGACAAAAAGCCTTTATTTTACGATCCCAAACAGGTAAGGCAAGACAATGACTATGACTGTGGCAAAACCAAAATTGGCAAGGCAAGGCTGTGAATCAAAACCAAACAAGACTATGAATGTCAAGACGAGAACCAAAACCAAAATGAACGGACAAGGACAGAACTGAAAACCAGGGATTAAATACACTGACAGAACTGACGAGGGAATGGGGAACAGGTGGAGATACTTGGGGTAATCACACAGACACATGAGGAAGTGACCAGAGACAAGGAGGGATAATTTTCAAAATAAAATAGGAAATGACAAGACAACACATGGAGACAGGACAAAAAACCCAACTAATCCTCACCACGGCGTGACATTTTCTTTGTTGACGTACATTTAGGGAAACAGTTACTAGTCCTGTTAGACCGCTGTGAGGCTCAGAAGGGGGATGATCTTTGTCAATTAATTATGGCTGTATACACAGGACTCCTCTTCTGTTTTCTCTTGTGGATTTTCTCTACAGCAGCAGGAAAAGGTGAGTAGTCAACTGCAAATGTGTCATGCATGCTGAATATTAGATTATAAACAGAAAATACTGCAGAAATCTCTCTTTACATAAACTGTACTGAGTATTTTGGCCTGTTCAGTGTTTAAATAAGAATGTGACCCAAAATAGCACATCTGTACATGTGCCTGTGTATATTCTCATTTGTCCAGGTCATATTTATCTCTAGGCAACAATGATTCCAAAGCAACTGGACTTAGATTTGTCTTATGAAGACGTTTCGCCTCTTATCCAAGCGGCTTCATCAGTTCGTACGTACAGTTACGAACTGATGAGAGATCTCTACATGTGCAATTACTTTACTTTAAACACAGCTGGAAAGAAACAAATTTCTCAGATAAAGGTTGTCACGTTGATGATAGATAAATAAATAGATAGATACATTACCTTCACATGGTTCTAGGTTGTGTCTTGTCTTTTTCTTTTGTATGTATGTTGAGCCTGTACTGTAAATCCGGGCTGCTGTGCAGAGATGTTTCACAAAAGACATGAGAGGTTGCATGAGTGTGAGACAAAAGAGAGCTAGTGTCTGTGACCAGTGGTGGAAGATCTAGTCAGATCCTCTACTTATTAGTAAAAGTACCAATACAGCAATGTAAAGATGCTCCTGCATGAAATATCCTACAACAATAAAAGTACATAAGTATCATGAGCTTGATGTGGCTTAAGTGTTACAGTAAAAGTAGTGGTTTGGTTGGTTTGACTGATAATTATTATATATGACATCATTAGATTATTTCAATCAGGAGAGAGAATTGAATGAGAAAAGATAATAATTATTATACAGATAGGAATGATAGTCATAGAGTCTTTGGCACTTGGCCTCCACAAGGACATCCTCCTTGAGCAACCGTGAAATAGAGCCCCCGATGGAGTCCAGACACTGGTGACGGTGATGGTAGATGACTTGAGATGAGGCTGATAGCTGAGGAAGTGATGGTACCAGTGATCCTGTGGTGACTGGTGAAGATGGGGAGGTGGAAGTGTGCACATAACGGCAGCATGCCAGACTAAAGCAGGGAGAGACAGACATATTTAAAAAGACAACAACCAGATGATAGGCTAATAATGTCAATGTGGCTGTGCTATTGGGCAGAAGTTATCAGCTGGTGAAACCTGAAACTCAAACTATGCACCTGTACACTGACAGCTAGGAAATGATTGAGCATGCATGCAAAATGCGACTGACAGGGAGGTATGAGCAATAAAATTATGCCTGGCATGTGAATGATAGTCTTCCTAACTGAACCTTCACTAAGCTTCATTAATACTGAAGCATCAGTGTTAGAGCAGCATGTTACTGTTGTAGCTACTGGAGGTGGAGTTAGTTTCAACTACTGTATATACAGTTAGCTAGTTTACTACACTGGTTCCCAACGTAGGGGTTGGGGCCCCTCCAAAGGGTCAGCAGATAAATCTGAGGGGTCGTGAGATGATTAATGGGAGAGGAAAGAAGAAAAAATAAAGTTCTGATACACAAATCTGTTTTCAGTTTTTGGACTTTTTCTCTAATCTTTGATTTTTTCTAAAATATTGGATCATTTGAACATTTATTGAAATGAAAGCATGTGAGAAGTTTAGAGGGAAAAATCACTATTTGGTGGAGCTGTTAACAACTCATAGACATGTGAAATGTGACCCCGACTACACACTGCTTTTTGTAAGATGTCAAAAGGTTGGAAACCACTGGTTTCATCTTTAACTTTATCTTTATCTTTATCTTCAATGTGTTGTATTTTAAAAGCTTGTTATATTATCCATTGTGTCAAATCTTCAACTGAAAAGTAACTAAAGCTGTAAAATAAATGTAGTGGAGTAGAAAGTACAAAATTTCCCTCTGATATGTAGAAAGTAGCATCACAAGGAACAACATTTGGATGATTTTCATAAATAAGCACTAGCCTACTACATGCCACCTGCATGCCTTCCTGTGAGCAATCAGAATGTTGGTTCCGATGTTGAGGTCAGATTTATCATTTTATGTGGTTGGAGTAAACTGCATATGCAGAAATATAAAAATAAAGACTTTATTTATATAGCACATTTCACATTTCAACAACTCGACAAGATGCAAGAAGTTGTAACATTAAAAAAATAACATGAAGTACAGTTTTCTAGATAAAGGCTATTTTAAAAGGGTGGGTTTTATGTTTTGATGGTTTTATTGTTATTATTATTATTATTATTATTATTATTATTATTATTATTATTATTATTATTGGAAAAACTGATGATGAAAATATTATTTTGTTATTATTATTTTAATTATTTTAATAAAATATTATATTATTATTACTATACTGCAATATAGACAGCCTACTTTTGAAGGATTGGTTGGTAGAGAGATCAATTATTCTTAATTGATTCTTTTTCAGTTCCAGGGAGGAATGAAAGCACTGACAGTGGAGGCCTGAAGGGTGAAGTAGTAGTAGCACCACCACCAACGGGAATGGCAGCAACAGCAGTACCAGCAGCAGCAGAAGTGGCGGCAGCAGCAGAAGTGGCGGCAGCAGCAGTGGCGGCAGCAGTAGTAGTATTATTCGGCCTGGAACTGTGCTGGAAGATTTTTAAGCCCAAAGGTAAGATGGATTTCTACCTTTTAATTCTTAATTTGTGTTTGTTGTTTGCATTGATTATATCTTCTTTTGACATTTCTCAGATCATTGGATAACCAACCAGAGAAAACCAAACAATGATCAAACTCTAGTGTAAGTAAATCTTTTTTTATTAAAACACACTGCTGTACTGTATGAACTATAATATACTGTAGTTTATACAGTGTAGCAGTGTATTTTCATATACTGACACAGTCGACCACAACATATTACTAGACAGACTAGAAAACTGGTTGGGACTTTCTGGCTCAGTGCTAAACTGGTTTAAATCCTACTTAAAGGACAGAGACTACTTTGTGTCTGTAGGTAATTACACATCTGAGCGAACAGAAATGACATGCGGAGTTCCCCAAGGCTCCATTTTGGGGCCTCTTCTGTTCAACATCTACATGCTCCCACTTGCTCAGATTATGAAAAACAACAAAATATGCTACCACAGTTATGCGGATGACGCACAGATTTACATAACTGTATCACCAGGGGACTATGGTCCAATACAAACACTGAGTAAGTGCATTGAAGAAATCAATGATTGGATGTGCCAGAATTTCCTTCAGTTAAACAAAGACAAAACTGAAGTAATTGTTTTTGGAGCCAAGGAAGAACGTTTAAAAGTCAGCACTCAGCTTCAGTCAGTAATGTTAAAAACTACAAACCAAGCCAGAAATCTTGGTGTAGTCATGGACTCAGACCTGAATCTCAACAGCCACATTAAGACAATTACTAAGTCAGCCTACTATCACCTGAAGAACATATCAAGAATTAAAGGACTTATGTCCCAGCAGGATTTGGAAAAACTTGTCCATGCATTTATCTTCAGTAGACTTGACTACTGTAACGCTGTCTTTACAGGTCTCCCTAAAAAATCAATCAGACAGCTGCAGCTGATTCAGAACGCTGCTGCTCGAGTCCTCACTAAGACCAAGAAAGTGGATCATATGACTCCAGTTCTCAGATCTTTGCACTGGCTTCCTGTCTGTCAAAGAATTGACTTTAAGATACTGCTGCTGGTTTACAAAGCACTGAGTGGTTTAGGGCCAAAATACATTTCTGATCTGCTGTCACTTTATGAACCATCTAGACCTCTCAGGTCATCTGGATCAGGTCTGCTTTCTGTCCCCAGAGTTAGAACCAAACATGGAGAAGCAGCTTTCAGTTTCTACGCACCACATATCTGGAACAAACTCCCAGAAAACTGTAGGTCTGCTGCGACTCTCAGTTCTTTTAAATCGCAGCTCAAGACTTTTCTGTTTGCCGCTGCCTTCCATTAAACAACATTATGGGTTATTTTACACTGCACTGTTACTTTTATTCTTATTCTTATCTTTTATTCTTATTTCCTTTTCTTTTTAATTGTTTTTATGTCTTTTTACATGTCTTACTTTTAAATTCTGTTTAATGCTTTTTATGATCAATGTAAAGCACTTTGAATTGCCTTGTTGTTGAAATGTGCTATACAAATAAACTTGCCTTGCCTTGCCTATACTGTATATAAGATTATACTTTCAATGGAGAAAAATATTGTTAGAACCAATTTTCTGCTGTTTTGTGCGATTTTCCCCAAAACATTTTGCATGGCATGCTGTAATTTATTCTATTAAATAATAATTATTAATTTAGCCCTTCTTCCTCAGCTAAAATCTAACAGGAAAGCTTAAAAGATGATCTAAATAAAAGTAAGTGTAGGCATAACTGGCTCGAAACTACAGTAGTTATGATGTCATGAATCATGCTTGTAGGTTCACGTGTTCATTCAGATTTAAGGTGAGCACAGAGAATCTTTCCTCCTTCAGCAGATGAATGTGAAAAACTGCACATTTGCATCATTCTGCACAGAGAAGCGCAAACATTAAAGTAAAATGACAAAAGAAAAACACATTTTCAAGTGGACAGGGATTTCAATTCACTCAATAAAGTGTGGATAAATATTAAAATCTGACCACATCATGTTTAAATGTCATATTTCCTGCCTTGCTCTGCAGAAGTTGTTCTTGATAAAGAAGAAGAAATGAAATTGTTTTGAGTTTGCAATGAATTATATTCAATTTTGTTTGCAGGGAAATGTATCCTTGTAACGCTGAGAGGGAAAAAGAGACTGAAGACATGAATGACGCAGTGTATTGTCTGAAAGATGAAATCCCACTCGAGAATACTCCTCTGCAGCCATTAAATGAAGAGTGCTCTCACCTCCAACCCCTCTCCTCTGATCCCGGTCCTAGTAGAAGAGGCTCAGGCTGCTTGCCTCGTTGTCACAGTATGCTCACATTTAGTGAGATACTTTCTGAAAAAAGCAAGAACATTAAAAGAGCTGAAAGTTTACCTGACATGTTGTTAGACGACAGCTTTCAGGAGTTTACAACTGATATCACTGTTGATGAAAATGAGGAAACCTACAGGTTCCACTGCTCCCGTTCAGGCCTGTACCAGTGCAGTGTGACAGGTCTGGTGTTTCACATGGAGGGAGAAGGGGATGTCAAGGATGAAGACTCTCCTCCTGTCCCGGTCCGAGCGCTGGTGCTGCTGTTCTACAGACCCCCGACTGATACTGATCCAGAATCTGTTCTCAATGTGTTGTTGCTACCAAAGAATATCGTACTGCGTGATGTGAGGCGCGTGAGGAAGGAGTCAAATAGAGATGAGAGGTACATCGAGACATCCCCACACTGTAAACTGGTCCCAAAGCAGGAGTACACACTGTCCACTAGTCCTGAAGACGATTCAGTTCTAGTTCAGCCAAAAGAAGCAGAATTTGATGAGGAGTCTGACAATAATTACTTCCCATCATTCCAGGTGAATTTTAAAAAAAAATTGAAAAATATTAAGCTGTTTGTGAGAGACGTCAGCAGCTCCCACTGTGTCTGGGAAAGACAAGTGTGTCTTTTGTCCACTGGAGTAAGAAGGACCTTTGGACCGAGCGCTCTGACCCTCCCTTCAAACGAGAGGCTGATGGAAATACGGACCTGCTTCATCGATGGGATATCAGGACCTGTTCTCAAAAGTCTGCTGGACAAGATGTTTGAGAAAAAGGTGATAACTGACTCTGAGAGGGAGTCAGCTGAAGGGATGCAAAACAAAAGCGACAAGGCTCGTTTTGTCATCGATACAGTGAGGAAGAAAGGTGAAACTGCGAGTTCAGAGATGATTGAGTTTCTCTGTGAGGTCGACCCCTTCCTCTGTGAACATCTTGGGTTGATCTGAAACAAACTTTACATCACTCTGTAACTGTCAGGAAAGAGGTTTGGGGTTTTTTAGTTGTTATTTTTTTACTGCAACAACCATCACACTTGACAAGGTGTCTTTGAGAAAGGCTGAGGACCATCTGAAGAAGAATGTGCATAGTGTATCTGCAAATGTGTATTAAAGGTGTTAAGATTTCCGAGTGTCATTTGATAAGGAGAAAATTATCAAAGCACTCTTACCTTGAGCCATCTGAAATAGAATTGTTATCAAGGTTTTTTATTTTAATGTATTTGTTTAAGAAATGACAAAATCATCAAACATTTATTATAAATGTAGTTAACCTAGGTTTGGGTGCAGAACCATGCCTCAACGACACCTCTAATCATCTGTCAAGCCCACTAATATCAGGTCAATCCATCAATCCATGATCTGTTCAACATCGGACATCTAACTGCACACAGACGCTGCTCTCTTCACAGGTTTGCAGCGACTACTAGGGGGGAGATGGCTTCTGCTTGGCCCCCAGTGTTCGAATCTCTCGACTCAGAGTACCGCTCTTCTTCATCTACACTTTATGAGCCGTACCCCTTAATAGCCACCGTTCTTTGGGGGCATGAATGGTCAATAAATAAATAAATAAATAATCCATACTTATCCAATTATGATAAACAGATATGTGGATGGTGCAGAGTGCAGTAACTACAATCATAGATAAATCATCAATCAATCATAGAGTGCAGTAACTACAATCAATATAAATCCAATTTGATTTCTATTACATATCTGTACTTAATATATGTAATATCTGTGCTTTTATCACGCCGTCCTGTCACGCACATTGTTCAAGTCCTGGTTTTCTGTTCTGTCCTTGTCAGTTCATTTGTTTCATGTCCTTGTCCATGTTCATGCACTTGGTCTGGTTATTTGTTTCTTGTCTTTGTCCACTGGATCCAGTGTTTTCAAGTTTATTTTTTGCCTTGCCTCAAAATAAAGGTCTTTTTTTCGTTCATTCTCGCCTCTGTATCTGAGTCCTGCCCTGTCTCCACAATCGTCCTGACCTATTGACCAACAGAGGTGAGCCCAGGCTTCTTCTTCCTCATCCACCCAAACGATGTGAATGGTGAAGCCCTTGCCACAGCCCATGCCACAGCCCATGCTACAGCCCATGCCACCACTCTTGCCACAGCCTATGTCACAGCCCGTGTCACAGCCCTTGCTGAAGCCCGTGCCACAGCCTGTGCCACAGTTCTTGCTGGAGCCCTTGCCACAGCCCGTGCCACAGTCCTCACCTCAGCCTGTGCCACAGTGCTTGCCACAACCCAGCCCAGTCTGGGATTCATCCCATGAGGGGGGTCTGTCACGCTGTGTGAGGTTTAGTTGGGTTTTTGTCCTGTCTCCATGTGTTGTCTTGCCAAGTTGTGATTTATGCATTTCTGAGAAAAGCCCAAGTGTCTCAATGACGGTAAGCAAAGTATTTACTTTGGTCATTACAGCTGACAGTGGCATAACATATTTACAGCATAGTTTTTTTCTTCATATATTATGAAGATGGTCCTTGGAACGTTTTGAACAATCAGAAGTGGGCCTTAAGTTACAAAAGGTTGAGAACCTCTGATATAGACTCTGATGTCTGGTTAATTCATCCATGTCCCAGTCCGCTTCCAGTTCACTCAATCTCTGTTGCCTCATTCGTGCACCTGTAGTCTGACTTCTTGTTCTCTCTTTATACACACTGCAACCTTCTGGCATCAAGTCTTCACACCTTTACAACTCTTGCAGTTGCTTGTGTGCTTCCTGTCTTTCTTTTTCTATTTTCCATTAGTGTTGTTTCTTTTGTTGCAGCAACTTCCCTTCTTGATTTCTCCAACTCTTGAAACATTCCTGAGCCCTGCAGCACTCTTTCAGTTTTTATTTCAGACTCTCTGTCATTCCTCTGTTTCTTTCAGCATTCTTTGAGCTTCAGCCACCTCCTTTTTACTTAGTTCAAAATTAATCACAACCAAGTTGTGATTTATGCATTTCTGAGAAAAGCTCTTCACTGTTAGTCACTATTATTTTTATCTTTCATGTTAGTTCCCCTTATATGTTATACTCCCACACACATCTGACCTAACAGACATCTATCCCCAACGGAAAAGAGATGAAAGGAAAAAAGACGGATATGAAAGAGAAACATCTCATAGAGTTGGAGGATAGTAATAGTGAGGACAGTGAAACAAGCAGCCGCACTGATACTGACAACACTGGTGATACAGAAGAAGCAAATGCTGACTTTGATGAGAGACTGGTGACAGGCATGATGAACATAGAAACCAAGAAAAGAGCTACGCAGAGAAGACAAGGAAACAGAGAAAGAAATAAAAAGGAGGTGGCTGAAGCTCAAAGAATGCTGAAAGAAACAGAGGAATGAACACTTGGGCTTTTCTCAGAAATGCATAAATCACAACTTGGCAAGACAACACATGGAGACAGGACAAAAATCCAACTAAACCTCACACAGCGTGACAGACCCCCCTCATGGGATGAATCCCAGACTGGGCTGGGCTGGGCTGTGGCTGAAGCTCAAAGAATGCTGAAAGAAGCAGAGGAATGACAGAGAGTCTGAAATAAAAACTGAAAGAGTGCTGCAGGGCTCAGGAATGTTTCAAGAGTTGGAGAAATCAAGAAGGGAAGTTGCTGCAACAAAAGAAACAACACTAATGGAAAATAGAAAAAGAAAGACAGGAAGCACACAAGCAACTGCAAGAGTTGTAAAGGTGTGAAGACTTGATGCCAGAAGGTTGCAGTGTGTATAAAGAGAGAACAAGAAGTCAGACTACAGGTGCACGAATGAGGCAACAGAGATTGAGTGAACTGGAAGCGGACTGGGACATGGATGAATTAACCAGACATCAGAGTCTATATCAGAGGTTCTCAACCTTTTGTAACTTAAGGCCCACTTCTGATTGTTCAAAACGTTCCAAGGACCATCTTCATAATATATGAAGAAAAAAACTATGCTGTAAATATGTTATGCCACTGTCAGCTGTAATGACCAAAGTAAATACTTTGCTTACCGTCATTGAGACACTTGGGTTTCTGGGATATAATGAACATTTAATATCCAGGAAATCACATTATAAACATTAGCACTGACTATCCCTGTAACTAATATTGGTCACAGTTTCATATGTTGACTATATCCATATACATTGTGTACTGTACTGTCCATGTACTGTAAATGTTTCCACCCACGTCCTGATGACCTATCGTGATTGGAAACGTAACTGGTCATTGAAATTATGCGTTCTTATTTGATGTGTTTTATTTGTGTGAGTTCTTGAGCACATTTAGATGTAAAAATAAATAGCTCTGTAAATTACCAAAAACAACAATTTTAACCATTTGATAGTACCACTGCCTCTGCGTTCCACTAGATGGCGCTTTGAGGACCACCTGTGGGCCACAGCCCAGTGGTTGAAAATGGTTGGTTTTATGACCTGGATGAACATCCTGAAGGTGATGGGATGCCTAGCACGCACTAGATGCCCCTGATAGTGAGGCACAGTGTAGATCAATACATGCCATTGACCTTTATACCTATGCTAATTGGCAGTAAAAGAGTAATTTCACCAATGTTGTTTTCAACAGATACACCCATTAACCACATGGAGGAAGACATACTTTGTTCATTGGCAGGTAGTATCATGTGTGCCACTGATGGTGATCACTTGCATTTCCTGGTCAATTAGGTGACCAACCTGAACTGACATCCTCGAACCAAGGACTGATGATGTTGTTTGATGAATGTCATCACTGTGGATGTGTTGAACACTCAACACTTAATGCTACAGCAGCAGTGGATGTAGTGAAAACCATGGATTCAAGCACAGTTCAAACAACAATCACCATTGCCATTACACTGCATGATAAAGTTTGATTCCCATGGATTGGAAGACTATGAGGAATGTTGGAATGAGTGGATTGGGTGTTGCTAACCTCATGGGACATAAATATTGGCAGCTGCAGTAACTCCTCCACAATATCTCACGGAATGGTTTCAAATTTTTAAAAAAACTCAACTCCATGTATCACATTGATGACGGTAGAGGGCCATGAGTCACTGTGGTCAAAAGACTATAGTTATACAGTTTGTTCTGAAATAGACTGAAGTGAGAGTTTATTTGGGGTGGGGGGAGTGGGGGGTGATGATTGAAACAAACAGACAATATTGTATTACCCCCTTTTTTTATTCCGATACAATACAAACTTGATGCTAGCTCAGATATTAACCCCCTGATCCCAAGCTACTGTAACATTCACACTCAACAGGCCAAACAACGAAGTACAGCCAATCCACAAGCAAAACTCATTTTGCTGCCTTGAATCTAAATCAACATCATTCTCATAACTAGTCAGCACTCATACCTGGTGTGCAGAGCCGCACACAACAACCAAATGAGCGCAGCTGCGAAGTTTATGAACAATAACCAACACAGCAAAAAGTGAGTTATAAAACCGACTTACTTGTCGAAGTCCGCGGTGGACTTAAGTTAGGGCAAGATGAAGACGGACACTCCGGGTCTGTTGTTGAGGCCAGGGGCGCAGTGGAAGCTGGAGTCGGATTATTTCGTTTTTTCTGTTTATCTGAAAAAAAGTCTTCATTTTTATGTCGCTAGAGGGTTGGACAGGTGCCCGCCTTTAGCTCGCAACGCTCATACATGACGTACTGGTAAACAATGCACTTGATAGGCACACTAATTTCCAATCAAAACATGCAGCAGGAGCAGAGTGGCAGGTGTTTTTTTTTTATCGGCAGCAGTTGATGGTAGAGGTTGAAGTTGTTGTCTCGTAATAACACAGACACAACTTTTTACAGCAGCTTTTACTCATATAAGAGATTTTGTTAGAGTACAAAAGTTACCCGGGCCATGGCCCCCCTGCCCCTCGGTTCCACGGTCCATGGATTACAGTGAAAACAAAAGCAGACTGACCAGTTGGCAGAGTTGGCAATGTGACACTTCCACTTCCATGTTTTCTTCTTTCTAGTACTAAACAGCACAAACAGGTAACAGAAGAAGTTAAACAGCAGAATGTCTGGGGTCAAGTGTGTCATATATCAAATACTAACCAGCATAACCAGTCAAGTCTTAATATAAACAGTGTAATAAAGACCATGGATTCAATAAGAAGGGCATCATTTGGTAGAAAATGTGCCATTGTTGTGTAAGTGATGTCATAAATCATGCTTGTTGACCTGCCTCTAAATCAGGTTTTCAAAGAACACAGAGAAACTTTCCACTTTCAGCAGATGAATGTGATAACAAACTGCTCAAACATTCAAATGAAAACATATTTTCTGAGTTGAGGAGGACTAATTTATTAAGTAAGAAATGTCTGGAAGTAGACAAGTGTATAATAAATACCATAAACAACAAGAAAGTACTGCAACAATTATCAAAGTGCTAAAAGGGTAAAGCGGTTTTCAATGTGTGTAATAATGCTCTTTCCAAAGAGGTAAATTATATGTTTAAGCCACACTGGTCGTCACATGTGTCATGCAGACAAAAGTATAGTAGTGTAGTCTTGGTACAGCAGCTGGGATGTGTTGATCCTGAAAGAAAATGTGATAAAATGCTGCTTGATGCATCAATGGTAGGAAATAAAACAGGAGTGAATCCAAACACAACAGCACCATCTAGTGGGGTGAGTCATGATATCCAGTTCCATTTTGGATCCAGTTCTTGGTCCGCAAAACACCAGGATTCTTTATAAATCACTCATTAAACTTTTATTCTTTCCTCACTGTTTTTACTAGCAAAGAGCACTAAAAACATACATCTCAATATTTAGCCGACCATCGCTGTCACTGGTTAAAATGACAGACATGACTGGCATCAGATCGGCTGTAGCTAATTAATATTAAAATGAAAAGTTTGGCTGTTAATGTGTTTGCAGCTGCTGTCTGTGTTCACACAAAGATTGATAAAAATCACTCTGTAACATCACTGTACACCAGAGAAATGATACAAAAGGATTCAGATTTGATTATTGGATTTGATACTGTATTTAAAACTGAAAGGATTTCATAAAATGGAATAATTTTATTATAATAAAATAATAATATAATAATTTAGTAGATGTCACAAGTGAATATTTTGATGCAACAGTATTTGTCATTGCACTTGTGGAAGTTTGGTTTATAGGAAGTTCAATTAACAATTAAGTTTTCTCTGGCTCCTGTGAGCATTCATTCGCAACAGTACACCCTAGCGTTATAAACTACGCAGCAGTCTAGCAACACACACGGCCATAGTACTTCTCCAATTCTCCTCTAGTTAGCAAGTTTACGCATCGAAATATCAATGTGTCTCAGTGACTACATCAGCACTACAAACAGTTTAAACTAACTTACATTCACATTTCACAACAAAAACAGAAATACTTACCTCTCTGGGAAGAGTCGCGAGCCAAAAGGAAGTAACACCCCAGCGCAACGTGGTAAGTACGGCTTCAAAATAAAATGCGCATCGTACTTCCTGTATTTCTCAGACCCTCCCTCTGGCATCTAGCTGCATTTTCAACCTTAAGATGAACATTTTCATATAGAATTATAGAAATAGAAATGTCAGAAATGATGGACAGTCAAATCAGACAGAGCAACAGAACCCAGGACCACCAAACAGTGTCTCAGAGTAAGTATATCCTCTGAATACAAAAACATTGCTGCATTATAATGAACTCTGTATGAGCTGTACTAATGTTTAAGGAGAATTCATTCAGAGGAGATTCAATTGAATGAGAGAGAAAATAGGGGAGAATAAAGATGAAGTACCATTGCAGTGAAGCCTCTGGTCACACAGTGCTGCTCTGAAGTGTGACTGTATTAAATGAAGACGAACAAACTGAGACATGAATGTAAAAATATTCAGGAAGTGGAGACTCTGGACAAAGAGACATGAAGACAAATGAAAGGACAAACTTCTCCTCTGAGGATTGAAGGATTTAAGGATCCACTGCTTCTACACTACAATGAGCTTTTCAGGGATTTTTTGGTGGGAGACTCCAGCATGCTGTTCCTCCTCTACATCATGTCCTGATTCTCCACTCAGACAAAACTGTAAAGAAGAAACAACAACAAACAGACCGACAGAGACTGTTGAACAGACAAAGCAAATCAGATTCGTAGAAGAGATAAAGCCAGAGACTAAATGTTTATGGGAATGTTTTACTGTGGTGCATAAAATCTGTCCATTTTTAACTAAATATATTTTGGCAGCTAAATCATTGATTCAACTTAAAGGGTCAGTCTGACATTTGACTTACACGTTGGCGTTTGCTGTCTTCTTGTTTCATTCATTCATTTGTAATTAAAATAACATCTCCTCCACCAGGAATGCCCTTGCCAGATGAAGTTGCAGTAAAAGTTGAACGTGGTTCAACAGATGCCGCTTAGTCATCTGTTTGTTATTTTGTCTGCTTTCTCTACAGTTGGCCGAAGTGGAAAAGTTGGACAATTGATAAAAACATGTGATTTTAGAGAGCAATGACTAAAACTCAATGTGAATGTTAGTTTCAACAAACTAAAGTGCAAGACAAGATGTGTGTTCATGATGAGAAGACATGACAATAGCTGAAAAAGCAGAAATGAGTTACAGAAGAGTTTCTGCCATTGCCATGTATATAGCTTTTACCCAGAGTTTATGTTTAATGGTGTTTTTTCCATTATTCTGATTTTTCTTTCCTAACTTAGTCATCTGTTGTTATTTTGTCTTCTCTCTCTACAGTTCATGGAATAATGCTGCATGTTATCACAGTACCATATGTTGCTTGTATTTGTATAACTTCTTCAGCTTAAACAGTAATGCTGTTTGTGTAAATCAGGAAAGAAAACCACTGACAGTTAAGATAAACTTTGTAAGTTTTTCCCAGTGAGAGCGCTGCAACCTCATCTGTTATGTAGTCAGTCTTCTACAAATATACAAAGATAAGTGTTACATCAATCTGACAGAAATGTGTGCTATTTTAAGGTTTTAGCATTGCTTTTCATCACATTCAGTTTTTCTGTCAGGGATTGCGTAGAAGCAGGACCCAGGCGCAGAGGCGTAGTGCCAAAAAGCCTTTATTTTACGATCCCAAACAGGTAAGGCAAGACAATACAAGACTATGACTATGACTGTGGCAAAACCAAAATTGGCAAGGCAAGGCTGTGAATCAAAACCAAACAAGACTATGAATGTCAAGACGAGAACCAAAACCAAAATGAACAGACAAGGACAGAACTGAAAACCAGGGATTAAATACACAGACAGAACTGACGAGGGAATGGGGAACAGGTGAGGGGGAACAGGTGGAGACACTCAGGGTAATCAGACAGACACATGAGGAAGGGCAAGTGACCAGAGACAAGGAGGGATAATTTTCAAAATAAAATAGGAAATGACAAGACAACACATGGACAGGACAAAAAACCCAACTAAACCTCACCACGGCGTGACAGAACCCCCCCCTCCCCTCCTCCTCAAGGGACGAATCCCAGACGTCCCTAGAAATATATATATATTACATAAGGTGGGGGGGAACCCTTCTGGAGGCAAGGCTGGGGGCCAGCGGCAGAGGCGGACACCCTCCGGGGGCCAGCTGTGTGGCCTGGGGACTGGCATGGGGTCCGGCTGTGGCTGTGGCTGTGGCTGTGGCTGTGGCATGGGGTCCGGCTGTGGCTGTGGCTGTGGCTGTGGCATGGGGTCCGGCTGTGGCTGTGGCTGTGGCTGTGGCTGTGGCTGTGGCATGGGGTCCGGCTGTGGCTGTGGCTGTGGCTGTGGCATGGGGTCCGGCTGTGGCTGTGGCTGTGGCTGTGGCTGTGGCATGGGGTCCGGCTGTGGCTGTGGCTGTGGCTGTGGCTGTGGCATGGGGTCCGGCTGTGGCTGTGGCTGTGGCTGTGGCATGGGGTCCGGCTGTGGCTGTGGCTGTGGCTGTGGCATGGGGTCCGGCTGTGGCTGTGGCATGGGGTCCGGCTGTGGCTGTGGCATGGGGTCCGGCTGTGGCTGTGGCATGGGGTCCGGCTGTGGCTGTGGCATGGGGTCCGGCTGTGGCATGGGGTCCGGCTGTGGCATGGGGTCCGGCTGTGGCTGTGGCTGTGGCATGGGGTCCGGCTGTGGCTGTGGCATGGGGTCCGGCTGTGGCTGTGGCATGGGGTCCGGCTGTGGCTGTGGCATGGGGTCCGGCTGTGGCTGTGGCATGGGGTCCGGCTGTGGCTGTGGCTGTGGCTGTGGCACGGGGTCCGGCTGTGGCTGTGGCTGTGGCTGTGGCACGGGGTCCGGCTGTGGCTGTGGCTGTGGCTGTGGCTGTGGCTGTGGCTGTGGCTGTGGCTGTGGCACGGGGTCCGGCTGTGGCTGTGGCTGTGGCTGTGGCTGTGGCTGTGGCACGGGGTCCGGCTGTGGCTGTGGCTGTGGCACGGGGTCCAGCTGTGGCTGTGGCTGTGGCACGGGGTCCGGCTGTGGCTGTGGCTGTGGCACGGGGTCCGGCTGTGGCTGTGGCTGTGGCTGTGGCACGGGGTCCGGCTTGGGCTGTGGCTGTGGCACGGGGTCCGGCTTGGGCTGTGGCTGTGGCACGGGGTCCGGCTTGGGCTTGGGCTGTGGCTGTGGCACGGGGTCCGGCTTGGGCTTGGGCTGTGGCTGTGGCACGGGGTCCGGCTGTGGCTGTGGCACGGGGATTGCGCAGAAACAGGACCCAGGCGCAGAGGCGTAGTGCCAAAAAGCCTTTATTTTACGATCCCAAACAGGTAAGGCAAGACAATACAAGACTATGACTGTGGCAAAACCAAAATTGGCAAGGCAAGGCAAGGCTGTGAATCAAAACCAAACAAGACTATGAATGTCAAGACGAGAACCAAAACCAAAATGAACAGACAAGGACAGAACTGAAAACCAGGGATTAAATACACAGACAGAACTGACGAGGGAATGGGGAACAGGTGAGGGGGAACAGGTGGAGACACTCAGGGTAATCAGACAGACACATGAGGAAGGGCAAGTGACCAGAGACAAGGAGGGATAATTTTTAAAATAAAATAGGAAATGACAAGACAACACATGGACAGGACAAAAAACCCAACTAAACCTCAACTAAACCGTGACATTTTCTTTGTTGACATAAATTTAGGGAAACAGTTACCAGTCCTGTCAGACCGCTGTGAGGCTCAGAAGGGGGATGATCTTTGTCAATTAATTATGGCTGGATACACAGGACTCCTCTTCTGTTTTCTCTTGTGGATTTTCTCTACAGCAGCAGGAAAAGGTGAGTAGTCAAATGCAAATGTGTCATGCATGCTGAATATTAGATTATGAACAGAAAGTACTGCAGAAATCTCTCTTTACATAAATTGTACTATTTATGTATTTTGGCCTGTTCAGTGTTTAAATAAGAATGTGACCCAAAATAGCACATCTGTACATGTGCAAGTACTTTAAACACAGCTGGAAAGAAACAAATTTCTCACATAAAGGTTGTCACGTTGATGATAGTTTCTTTTGCATGTAGTTAAATCAAAAATATATGTTCTGGTGCCCATCTTTTGAAGCTGAAGAGCAAAACTATTCTTTTGTTTTTGGAAAAATGCTGCTTCACTATTATTATTTTAATTAATGGTGCATGAATATGTACATCAGCATGTTGCAGATAAAAGATGTGGCTAAATGTAAGATAAATAAATAGATAGATACATTACCTTCACATGGTTCTAGGTTGTGTCTTGTCTTTTTCTTTTGTATGTATGTTGAGCCTGTACTGTAAATCCAGGCTGCTGTGCAGAGATGTTTCACAAAAGACATGAGAGGTTGCATGAGTGTGAGACAAAAGAGAGCTAGTGTCTGTGACCAGTGGTGGAAGATCTAGTCAGATCCTCTACTTATTAGTAAAAGTACCAATACAGCAATGTAAAGATGCTCCTGCATGAAATATCCTACAACAATAAAAGTACATAAGTATTATGAGCTTGACGTGGCTTAAGTGTTACAGTAAAAGTAGTGGTTTGGTTGGTTTGACTGATAATTATTATATATGACATCATTAGATTATTTCAATCAGGAGAGAGAATTGAATGAGAAAAGATAATAATTATTATACAGATAGGAATGATAGTCATAGAGTCTTTGGCACTTGGCCTCCACAAGGACATCCTCCTTGAGCAACCGTGAAATAGAGCCCCCGATGGAGTCCAGACACTGGTGACGGTGATGGTAGATGACTTGAGATGAGGCTGATAGCTGAGGAAGTGATGGTACCAGTGATCCTGTGGTAACTGGTGAAGATGGGGAGGTGGAAGTGTGCACATAACGGCAGCATGCCAGACTAAAGCAGGGAGAGACAGACGTATTTAAAAAGACAACAACCAGATGATAGGCTAATAATGTCAATGTGGCCGTGCTATTGGGCAGAAGTTATCAGCTGGTGAAACCTGAAATTCAAACTATGCACCTGTACACTGATAGCTAGGAAGTGATTGAGCATGCATGCGAAATGCGACTGACAGGGAGGTATGAGCAATAAAATTATGCCTGGCATGTGAATGATAGTCTTCCTAACTGAACCTTCACTAAGCTTCATTAATACTGAAGCATCAGTGTTAAAGCAGCATGTTACTGTTGTAGCTACTGGAGGTGGAGTTAGTTTCAACTACTGTATATACAGTTAGCTAGTTTACTACACTGGTTCCCAACGTAGGGGTTGGGGCCCCTCCAAAGGGTCAGCAGATAAATCTGAGGGGTCGTGAGATGATTAATGGGAGAGGAAAGAAGAAAAAATAAAGTTCTGATACACAAATCTGTTTTCAGTTTTTGGACTTTTTCTCTAATCTTTGATTTTTTTCTAAAATATTGGATCATTTGAACATTTATTGAAATGAAAGCATGTGAGAAGTTTAGAGGGAAAAATCACTATTTGGTGGAGCTGTTAACAACTCATAGACATGTGAAATGTGACCCCGACTACACACTGCTTTTTGTAAGATGTCAAAAGCCAAAAAGGTTGGAAACCACTGGTTTCATCTTTAACAATGTGTTGTATTTTAAAAGCTTGTTATATTAAACTACTATTAAAATAAATGTAGTGGAGTAGAAAGTACAATATTTCCCTCTGATATGTAGAAAATTGCATCACAAGGAACAACATTTGGATGATTTTCATAAATAAGCACTAGCCTACTACATGCCACCTGCATGCCTTCCTGTGAGCAATCAGAATGTTGGTTCCGATGTTGAGGTCAGATTTATCATTTTATGTGGTTGGAGTAAATTGCATATGCAGAAATATAAAAATAAAGACTTTATTTATATAGCACATTTCACATTTCAACAACTCGACAAGATGCAAGAAGTTGTAACATTAAAAAAATAACATGAAGTACAGTTTTCTAGATAAAGGCTATTTTAAAAGGGTGGGTTTTATGTTTTGATGGTTTTATTGTTATTATTATTATTATTATTATTATTATTGGAAAAACTGATGATGAACATATTATTTTATTATTATTATTTTAATTATTTTAATAAAATATTATATTATTATTACTATACTGCAATATAGACAGCCTACTTTTGAAGGATTGGTTGGTAGAGAGATCAATTATTCTTAATTGATTCTTTTTCAGTTCCAGGGAGGGATGAAAGCACTGACAGTGGAGGCCTGAAGGGTGACTCAGCAAAAGCAGAAAAAGTAGTAGCACCACCACTGACGGGAATGGTAGCAACAGCAGTACCAGCAGCAGCAGCAGCAGCAGCAGTACCAGCAGCAGCAGCAGTGGCGGCAGGAGCAGTAGTATTATTCGGCCTGGAACTGTGCTGGATGATTTTTAAGCCCAAAGGTAAGATGGAATTCTACCTTTTAATTCTTAATTAATTTTGTGTTTGTTGTTTGCATTGATTATATCTTCTTTTGACATTTCTCAGATCATTGGATAACCAACCAGAGAAAACCAAACAATGATCAAACTCTAGTGTAAGTAAATCTTTTTTTATTAAAACACACTGCTGTACTCTATGAACTACAATATACTGTAGTTTATGCAGTGTAGCAGTGTATTTTCATATACTGTATATAAGATTATCCTTTCAATGGAGAAAAATATTGTTAGAACCAATTTTCTGCTGTTTTGTGCGATTTTCCCCAAAACATTTTGCATGGCATACTGTAATTTATTCTATTAAATAATAATTATTAATTTAGCCCTTTTTCCTCAGCTAAAATCTAACAGGAAAGCTTAAAAGATGATCTAAATAAAAGTAAGTGTAGGCATAACTGGCTCGAAACTACAGTAGTTATGATGTCATGAATCATGCTTGTAGGTTCATGTGTTCATTCAGATTTAAGGTGAGCACAGAGAATCTTTCCTCCTTCAGCAGATGAATGTGAAAAACTGCACATTTGCATCATTCTGCACAGAGAAGCGCAAACATTAAAGTAAAATGACAAAAGAAAAACACATTTTCAAGTGGACAGGGATTTCAATTCACTCAATAAAGTGTGGATAAATATTAAAATCTGACCACATCATGTTTAAATGTCATATTTCCTGCCTTGCTCTGCAGAAGTTGTTCTTGATAAAGAAGAAGAAATGAAATTGTTTTGAGTTTGCAATGAATTATATTCAATTTTGTTTGCAGGGAAATGTATCCTTGTAACGCTGAGAGGGAAAAAGAGACTGAAGACATGAATGACGCAGTGTATTGTCTGAAAGATGAAATCCCACTCGAGAATACTCCTCTGTGGCCGTTAAATGAAGAGTGCTCTCACCTCCAACCCCTCTCCTCTGATCCCGGTCCTAGTAGAAGAGGCTCAGGCTGCTTGCCTCGTTGTCACAGTATGCTCACATTTAGTGAGATACTTTCTGAAAAAAGCAAGAACATTAAAAGAGCTGAAAGTTTACCTGACATGTTGTTAGACGACAGCTTTCAGGAGTTTACACCTGATATCACTGTTGATGAAAATGAGGAAACCTATAGGTTCCACTGCTCCCGTTCAGGCCTGTACCAGTGCAGTGTGACAGGTCTGGTGTTTCACATGGAGGGAGAAGGGGATGTCAAGGATGAAGACTCTCCTCCTGTCCCGGTCCAAGCGCTGGTGCTGCTGTTCTACAGACCCCCGACTGATACTGATCCAGAATCTGTTCTCAATGTGTTGTTGCTACCAAAGAATATCGTACTGCGTGATGTGAGGCGCGTGAGGAAGGAGTCAAATAGAGATGAGAGGTACATCGAGACATCCCCACACTGTAAACTGGTCCCAAAGCAGGAGTACACACTGTCCACTAGTCCTGAAGACGATTCAGTTCTAGTTCAGCCAAAAGAAGCAGAATTTGATGAGGAGTCTGACAACAACTACTTCCCATCATTCCAGGTGAATTTTAAAAAAAATTTGAAAAATATTAAGCTGTTTGTGAGAGACGTCAGCAGCTCCCACTGTGTCTGGGAAAGACAAGTGTTTCTTTTGTCCACTGGAGTAAGAAGGACCTTTGGACCGAGCGCTCTGACCCTCCCTTCAAACGAGAGGCTGATGGAAATACGGACCTGCTTCATCGATGGGATATCAGGACCTGTTCTCAAAAGTCTGCTGGACAAGATGTTTGAGAAAAAGGTGATAACTGACTCTGAGAGGGAGTCAGCTGAAGGGATGCAAAACAAAAGCGACAAGGCTCGTTTTGTCATCGACACAGTGAGGAAGAAAGGTGAAACTGCGAGTTCAGAGATGATTGAGTTTCTCTGTGAGGTCGACCCCTTCCTCTGTGAACATCTTGGGTTGATCTGAAACAAACTTTACATCACTCTATAACTGTCAGGAAAGAGGTTTGGGGTTTTTTAGTTGTTATTTTTTTACTGCAACAACCATCACACTTGACAAGGTGTCTTTGAGAAAGGCTGAGGAACATCTGAAGAAGAATGTGCATAGTGTATCTGCAAATGTGTATTAAAGGTGTTAAGATTTCCGAGTGTCGTTTGATAAGGAGAAAATTATCAAAGCACTCTTACCTTGAGCTATCTGAAATAGAATTGTTATCAAGGTTTTTTATTTTAATGTATTTGTTTAAGAAATGACAAAATCATCAAACATTTATTATAAATGTAGTTAACCTAGGTTTGGGTGCAGAACCATGCCTCAACGACACCTCTAATCATCTGTCAAGCCCACTAATATCAGGTCAATCCATCAATCCACGATCTGTTTGACACCAGACATCTAACTGCACACAGACGCTGCTCTCTTCACAGGTTTGCAGCGACTTCTAGGGGGGAGATGGCTTCTGCTTGGCCCCCAGTGTTCGAATCTCTCGACTCAGAGTACCGCTCTTCTTCATCTACACTTTATGAACCGTACCCCTTAATAGCCACCATTCTTTGGGGGCATGAATGGTCAATAAATAAATAAATAAATAATCCATACTTATCCAATTATGATAAACAGATATGTGGATGGTGCAGAGTGCAGTAACTACAATCATAGATAAATCATCAATCAATCATAGAGTGCAGTAACTACAATCAATATAAATCCAATTTGATTTCTTATCACATATCTGTACTTAATATATGTAATATCTGTGCTTTTATCACGCCGTCCTGTCACGCACATTGTTCAAGTCCTGGTTTTCTGTTCTGTCCTTGTCAGTTCATTTGTTTCATGTCCTTGTCCATGTTCATGCACTTGGTCTGGTTATTTGTTATTTGTTCCATCTACTCTGTAACTGTGCAGATGCATTCAGGAAATATTTCCTCCAGCTGCTGGAGAAGTTAAATCTGATTTCCCATCTACACCACCCTCTGAAGCAGGCCAGTTCAGATGAGTTCACTTGTTGCCTTTGTGTAAGTTAATTGATAGCACTGCTATGTCATTATTATTATTATTAATGTTGAATGTTACAATTACACCTTGTTACTAATTAAATGTAGGTTTTAATCAAATTAAATGAAGTTTATGGTCAAGCAACATCCAAGCAGATTTTAAGGATATGTACCAGAGACTTGGAAGATTTTAGTTCTACATTCTAGTCTTCTATGTTTTCTTTTTTTGCACATTTTGCTTCTATGAGGCCCATAATTTTACAGTGAACCAAATACTAAAAGTATTAAAACATGTTGTTGAAGCAAAAATATTTGCCGTCACTAGGACTGACTGACTTTGTTAATAATTGTGTGAAACCTGCAATTGCTGGTAATTACTAGTAAATTTTTCATGAAAAAATAGCCTCCCATCAGCAATACATGAAACCCACAGCATTCAAGTCTTGTGACTCATATCCTTCTTCCATTATCAATGTGATATGTGGAGTTGTGCTTTTCATTTGAAACCATTCAGTGAGATATTGTGGAAGAGTTACTGCAGCTGCAGTTCATTCTCAATATTTATGTTCTATGATTTTAGCAACACTTGTCTCCTGCCAATCCAATGCTTGTTTCTACCTCCTCACAACAGGCAATGTTAAAAATGCCATTTAGAGGTGCTCAACTTGTAATCTATACAATGGCACAAAACTTTTATTAACCTGGATTTGACTGGTGTAATTTATTAGAAAGAAAATTTAGGAAAAGAGATGAAAGGAAAAAAGACGGATACGAAAGAGAAACATCTCATAGAGTTGGAGGATAGTAATAGTGAGGACAGTGAAACAAGCAGCCGCACTGATACTGACAACACTGGTGATACAGAAGAAGCAAATGCTGACTTTGATGAGAGACTGGTGACAGGCATGATGAACATAGAAACCAAGAAAAGAGCTACGCAGAGAAGACAAGGAAACAGAGAAAGAAATAAAAAGGAGGTGGCTGAAGCTCAAAGAATGCTGAAAGAAACAGAGGAATGACTGAGAGAGTCTGAAATACAAACTGAAAGAGTGCTGCAGGGTTCAGGAATGTTTCAAGAGTTGGAGAAATCAAGAAGGGAAGTTGCTGCAACAAAAGAAACAACACTAATGGAAAATGAAAAAAGAAAGACAGGAAGCACACAAGCAACTGCAAGAGTTGTAAAGGTGTGAAGACTTGATGCCAGAAGGTTGCAGTGTGTATAAAGAGAGAACAAGAAGTCAGACTACAGGTGCACGAATGAGGCAACAGAGATTGAGTGAACTGGAAGCGGACTGGGATATGGATGAATTAACCAGACATCAGAGTCTATATCAGAGGTTCTCAACCTTTTGTAACTTAAGGCCCACTTCTGATTGTTCAAAACGTTCCAAGGACCATCTTCATAATATATGAAGAAAAAAACTATGCTGTAAATATGTTATGCCACTGTCAGCTGTAATGACCAAAGTAAATACTTTGCTTACCGTCATTGAGACACTTGGGCTTCTGGGATATAATGAACATTTAATATCCAGGAAATCACATTATAAACATTAGCATTGACTATCCCTGTAACAAATATTGGTCACAGTTTCATATGTTGACTATATCCATATACATTGTGTACTGTACTGTCCATGTACTGTAAATGTTTCCACCCACGTCCTGATGACCTATCGTGATTGGAAACATAACTGGTCATTGAAATTATGCGTTTTTACTTGATGTGTTTTATTTATGTGAGTTCTTGAGCACATTTAGATGTAAAAATAAATAGCTCTGTAAATTGCCAAAAACAACAATTTTAACCATTTGATAGTACCACTGCCTCCGCGTTCCACTAGATGGCGCTTTGAGGACCACCTGTGGGCCACAGCCCAGTGGTTGAAAATGGTTGGTTTTATGATCTGGATGAACATCCTGAAGGATGCAAACACAGCAAAAAGTGAGTTATAAAACCGACTTACTTGTCGAAGTCCGCAGTGGACTTAAGTTAGGGCAAGATGAAGACGGACACTCCGGGTCTGTTGTTGAGGCCAGGGGCGCAGTGGAAGCTAGAGGGTTTGACAGGTGCCCGCCTTTAGCTCGCAACGCTCATACATGACGTACTGGTAAACAATGCACTTGATAGGCACACTAATTTCCAATCAAAACATGCAGCAGGAGCAGAGTGGCAGGTGTTTTTTTATCGGCAGCAGTTGATGGTAGAGGTTGAAGTTGTTGTCTCGTAATAACACAGACTTTTTACAGCAGCTTTTACTCATATAAGAGATTTTGTTAGAGTACAAAAGTTACCCGGGCCATGGCCCCCCTGCCCCTCGGTTCCGCGGTCCATGGATTACAGTGAAAACAAAAGCAGACTGACCAGTTGGCAGAGTTGGCAATGTGACACTTCCACTTCCATGTTTTCTTCTTTCTAGTACTAAACAGCACAAACAGGTAACAGAAGAAGTTAAACAGCAGAATGTCTGGGGTCAAGTGTGTCATATATCAAATACTAACCAGCATAACCAGTCAAGTCTTAATATAAACAGTGTAATAAAGACCATGGATTCAATAAGAAGGGCATCATTTGGTAGAAAATGTGCCATTGTTGTGTAAGTGATGTCATAAATCATGCTTGTTGACCTGCCTCTAAATCAGGTTTTCAAAGAACACAGAGAAACTTTCCACTTTCAGCAGATGAATGTGATAACAAACTGTTCAAACATTCAAATGAAAACATATTTTCTGAGTTGAGGAGGACTAATTTATTAAGTAAGAAATGTCTGGAAGTAGACAAGTGTATAATAAATACCATAAACAACAAGAAAGTACTGCAACAATTATCAAAGTGCTAGAAGGGTAAAGCGGTTTTCAATGTGTGTAATAATGCTCTTTCCAAAGAGGTAAATTATATGTTTAAGCCACACTGGTCGTCACATGTGTCATACAGACAAAAGTATAGTAGTGTAGTCTTGGTACAGCAGCTGGGATGTGTTGATCCTGAAAGAAAATGTGATAAAATGCTGCTTGATGCATCAATGGTAGGAAATAAAACAGGAGTGAATCCAAACACAACAGCACCATCTAGTGGGGTGAGTCATGATATCCAGTTCCATTTTGGATCCAGTTCTTGGTCCGCAAAACACCAGGATTCTTTATGAATCACTCATTAAACTTTTATTCTTTCCTCACTGTTTTTATTAGCAAAGAGCACTAAAAACATACATCTCAATATTTAGCCGACCATCGCTGTCACTGGTTAAAATGACAGACATGACTGGCATCAGATCGGCTGTAGCTAATTAATATTAAAATGAAAAGTTTGGCTGTTAATGTGTCTGCAGCTGCTGTCTGTGTTCACACAAAGATTGATAAAAATCACTCTGTAACATCACTGTACACCAGAGAAATGATACAAAAGGATTCAGATTTGATTATTGGATTCAATACTGTATTTAAAACTGAAAGAATTTCATAAAATGGAATAATTTTAATGGGAAGCAGTGAAAACAATTCAGTAGATGTCACAAGTGAATATTTTGATGCAACAGTATTTGTCATTGCACTTGTGGAAGTTTGGTTTATAGGAAGTTCAATTAACAATTAAGTTTTCTCTGTTTCAGACCGTTCAACTAAAGAGGCACGAATTGCAATTGGGGTGGTTGTAGCCATATTTATTATAGTATCAATAGTCCTGGGAGTATGTATATATAGAAATAGAAATGTCAGAAATGATGGACAGACAAATCAGACAGACCAACAGAACGCAGAACCACCCAACAGTGTCTCAGAGTAAGTATATCCTCTGTATTGAATACAAAAACACTGCTGCATTATAATGAACTCTGTATGAGCTGTGATTATGTTAAAGGAGAATACGGTCATTTAGTTTTCTTACCAAGGTCATCTAGTATCTAGTTATTCAATTAAAAACTTTTATTTATGTAGCTGTTTTCTTAACAAAGGTACAACGTGTTTCCAAAATGAAGACAAAAGAATTTTTTTAAAAAAAGTTACAGACCAATAAAAACAAACAGATCATAAAACACCAGGGAATAAAATGTATTTAGACAAATATATAAACTGGCAAGTTTTAGATGATTAAACATAGCAACACATTAAATATTAATACATTCTTACCTTTATAAATTAAGTTGTTCAGTTCAAATGAAGCTTTAAATGAACTTCTGTCGCAGCTTAAATGATGAATCAGTTGTGATGATGATTCAAACTCAAGACAAATATATTGACTATATATATATATAATATATATGACTTTAGGTTTGTTAGATTTTTATTCTATTTTGTTTGCAGTCCAACAGAGGAGATTCCATTGAATAAGAGAGAAAATGGGGGAGAATAAAGATGAAGCACCATTGCAGTGAAGCCTCTCGTCACATAGTGCATTTCTAATGTGTGACTGTATTAAATGAAGGCGAACAAACTGAGACATGAATGTAAAAATATTCAGGAAGTGGAAACTCTGGACAAAGAGACATGAAGACAAATGAAAGGACAAACTCCTCCTCTGAGGATTGAAGGATTAAAAGATGCACTGTTTCCACACTACAATGAGCTTTTCAGGGATTTTTTGGTGTTAGACTCCAGCATGCTGTTCCTCATCTACACCATGTCCTGATTCTCCTCTTGGACAAAACAGTAAAGAAGAAACAACAACAAACAGACCGACAGAGACTGTTGGACAGACGAAGCAAGTCAGACACATAGAAGAGATGAAGCCAGAGACTAAATGTTTGGAGTTATGGGAATGTTTTAATGTGGTGCATACAATCTGTCCATTTTGGATTAAATATATTTTTGCAGCTAAATCATTGATTAAGTTTAAACGGTCAGTCTGACATTTGACTTGCACATTGCTGTTTGCTGTCGTCTTGTTTCATTCATTCATTTCTAATTAAAATGACATCTCCTCCACCAGGAATGTCCTCTGCCTCGATGGACCAGCCTCCACTGATGTTCACATCGGTACATAACACCACCTTTTACCACCTGGGCCTTTACAATAAGGATGTGTTAGTTACCAGTCAGTGAGACTGGAGCTGCCAATCATAGCCCAGGACTCAGAACAGTGAATCCAAAGAAGAAACAATTATTATTATTAATAATACATAAAACACAGTGAACAGTGAAACTAATAGTTCACCCTCAAGGTCTCATGAAACTTTTTCAGAATTTCACCAAAGTGTTCAGCTGTCTGCTCGACAACACGACGGACTGACCTCTCTAAATTGTGATAGTAGCGATTCAGTTCCTTCAGCTCAGACTGCTGTCGTTTCTCCACTTGCGGACGCTCCTGTTGAGCTTCACTCAGCATCTTCTCATACTTTCTATTCACAGCTTCTCTTTCCTCTTCATGTTTGATCTTATTGAACTCTCTGAGTTCTTTCTCCCTCTGATCCAACATCTCCTTCCTCTCCTTGTAATTGCTGCTGGTGTAATAGTTGCCTCCGTTGGCAGATATCATCTTCTCCACCATCTCCAGCAGATCCAGGACCTGACCACGATTGTTGCATTTGTTGTTGTTGAAGATGTGATATCTGTTCTCCACCTTCTTAAGGACCTCCTTCAGCTCATGTGGTGCCTTCTCCAGCATCGTTTTAAAGTCTGACTTTGACTTGACTCTATCTCCATGGGTGAAGAGGATGATGGTGTACCTCCAGATATCCTCCCCAAAGATCTCCTCCACCTTCCTCACAGCATCTCTATCCTGGTCATTAAAAACCCCTGCCTGGATGACCAGCAGGAAGGTGTGGGGCCCCGGGACTGACATGCTGATGCATTTGTAGATCTCTCTCGTCACTGCGTCATCAGCCTGCAAGGTGTCAAAGATGCCGGGAGTGTCGACCACTGAAACCGCTCTGTCACAGACTTCATTTTTCTCTTTGCTGCATTCACCGGTCACTGAGGAAAGAAACACATTTTACCCACCAACAGCATCACCATGACGACACCCAGAGTGTCATCTAAATCATCTTTCATTCATTGTACATTCAGAGGTTTCTCTTCATGCTCTGTCTGAACACTCCGTTCTTCTTTTCCTTCACTTTCTCAGACAAAAATGGCACAAAAACATTTGTTGACGACCTTTTATTCACTCTGGTGCCTGACATTCATTTAGTTTTAGTCTTTGATTTATGTATTTAGAGGTTTTTGAGTGATTTTTGTTAGCTGTAGTGTTACCTGAGGCCTGACTGGCAGCAGCTCTGAAGGCGTCTCTTCCCAGTATGGTGTTTCCACTGGAGCTCTTTCCTGTTCCAGTCTTCCCAACAAGAACCAGCCTGACTGCAACAAGAGACACAGATCTGTGACATCATCACACTTCTTTATCCAAACCCTAACCGAATTTGTGAGTGCATGGATTAAATTTTTATTAAGGAGACTTTACTGATGTATGTAGACTGTATTTTCAAAGTTGGTTTTAGATGTTGGCGTGTCCAAAGCTCTATAACATGCTATACAATATGCTAGATGGATAGTAGTAAACTACATTCTTAGCTATATTTATACTAAATATCTGGTACAAAGCATGAATCAACCTTGTGCTGTAATAAAATCTGTAAGCAAATCAGAGTATATTTTATTTAAAATGCATTTACAACACAGTCACTGGATCTCAACCCAACTGAAAACCAATGGGAGTTGTTGGACTGATGTGTTAGACAGCGTTCTCCAGTATCATCATCAAAACACCAAATGAGGGAACATCTGTTTGAAGAATGGTGTCCAAGAAGAGTTCAGAGACTGTAGAATCAATGTACTGAAGCTGTTCTGGTGACATATGGTGGCCTAAAACCTTTCTAAGACACTTTATGTTGTTTTTTTCCTTTAATTGGTCATCTGTCTCCCTATATATCTCTCTCTATATATATATACATACACCCGTATGCAGAATATATGTTTAGTCTAATATGAACAGAGAGATGCGCACAATTAAAAACTGCACGTTGGAGGTTTAGTTTCTGATTTAATGAATGTATGTTAATTGTAACTTACAGTTCATAGGTTTGTCCATACTGCCGATGCTGCCTCTTCTGGTCTTTGCTTCCACTGTTCAGACAGACAGGTGAGGTGTTTTATTCATACTTATTAATAATCGGTGTGTGTCTTTAGTGTTTGGTTACCTCATTTAAACACATAAAACAAATGTTATACAAAAAAAAAACGTATTGCTTAAGATACTCCAACACCCCCCCCCCCCCCCCCCCTTTTTTTTTCTTATCATTTTATTACTTAAATTTCATAATCAAATGTATGAATATTACGATTGTTACCACTTTTTCTCCTCTTAGCCCTTTTTTTCTTATTCAGGATTGACCTTGGGGTGGAGCATGGCTATTGTAAAGTTGTTTGATCCTTTTATTTTCCTTTTTAACAAGTAACTATTGTTAGGGATCACAATTAACAAATAAGGAAAATTTTAAAAAAAAATCAGTTTTGTCATTTTTTGGTTTCACCATTGTGACAGTCGTGAGTGCAAATTGGAGAAAAAACTGCGTCACATATCAAGCACGTTGAGAACAAGACAGCTAAATAAAAACAGCTGACAGAGTCATCAGTCATGTAGAATACAAATCTAGAGATGCATTTTAAGTTTCACCATAGTTTGCAGGAAAGTTTGAACACAGGGCGCGCTCTCAAACACGAGGACAGACAGATGCAAAGACATTAACTGTTCAGGCGGATATAAAATCAAATGTAAGGGGAAAAAAGAGAGAAATAAGTCAGACTTACTGAGTGTTTCACTGTCTGCCATCTCTGCAGCTGTGGTAATCCTTCTCTTTAGTTAACTTGTAGCTCACTGCTGTTTCCTGTCTTTACCTTCAAAATAACAGCGGCTCAACACTTTCTGTCTCTGAGGTTTAGTCCACACTGACTGCTTCATGCATTCATCCATTCACCACCAATGAAACACACAGACACACACACATAGAGACAGGTATGAGTTAGTTTTCTTCGTTGTGCGGTTTTAAGAAAACTCTTGTGCTGTTATTTTGAAGCAGATGGCGTATTTCTGGTATGACCCCCTCTTTGGATGCGCTTCTCCTCGGGAACGCGACATAACCCAAAGTAAAGAAAACGGAGAAAAAGGGGTTCAAACTCGGAAAATGGCGAATTTTCTCACTTTTGCTTAATTGGAGCCACATTTGTAAGAGCCTGAGATGCTCATCTCAACACGTAAGTTAAGCTGTCGTTACACCGATATACTAGAATACTCTAAGTATTCCGACCTATCTTTATACAGTCTATGGTTCCGACCCATGTGCGGAAGAAAAGAGAAAAATGGCAAATAAGAGCGGTCTGTAACTTTTGAAGGGTGGAGGTATGCACTTTACCTCGACGACACATCTCAGGCGTTGTTATGAAGTAATACGAAAGTAATGTAACGAGTTGTGTAATTAATTACCGTACCGTACAGATTACAGTGTAATCGTTAAGTATTGACGCCAACACGACTCATGTGCAGATATTCAGATATCCATAATTACATTTTTGCACAGCGGAGCCATGTGTGACTGAGTGATGAACTCAGATCAAACTGTTAAACTAGGCAGTGCCGATCAAAGAATAATCAAGATTCTGTCACTGCATTACCTTTTTCTCACCTCAAATGTTTTCATAAACATTTTGTAAACTTTAATGTAATGTTTAGCCGTAAAATCAGTTAGCACTGACCAAAACCCCAAATATAGCCCCAAAACCACTGCTAGGCTGATTGGGGACTCTATAACCAATCACGTAAAAATGGAAAAAAACTAAAAATCTAACCATGAATAACATAACTGGCAGGGAGATAACACACATCCAAGTGATATGAACATTATTATACACACTGGATCTTTTCACATTATTTTTACTTTACATTAAAACAGATTTTTTTCCTGCTAGTGGAAAAACTGAGCGACTGTCAACTGCAACATCTTTGACTTGAATACATAGTTGATATCAGCTTGCCTCACCCATGAGATAAAGTTTATCAACAGTTTAAATATTCTCTGGAACCGTAAAGACCGTTTTAAACTTGATGGGGTTCATCCGAGCATGCTCTACGTGAAAAGTGCCCTTAGATTACTTCTGTCTTAATTTGGCACTAAATAAATAAATAAAACTGACTTGAGTAAGAGCTGTGTATTAAAAAGATGTGTCTGATCAGCAGCACCAGCAAGGTCATGTTTGAAAAATCATTAGATACCACAAATATTAAAAAGTTAACTAATCTTGTAAAGTTTGTTGAATGAATAATGGATACTTAAGATACTTGGTAGGGTGATTTTATATAGTATATATATTATATAATATGTGTAACACATGGTGAATAAAAAACTGGGTTTTGATGCAAAAACCCCACAGTCATCAGTGTCTTATTAATATTCATTATAACTAATATTTGGTGCACAACACCGCAATACAACAACATAATCAATAACACAAATTCTCCCTTTTTCATAGGACCACCACATCTACTGACAGAAATGGATCCAGATCCAGATCCAGATCCAGATCTCACCATCGTCCTGCTGGGAGACTCAGGAGTGGGTAAAAGTGCTTCAGGAAACAGCATTTTAGGACGAACAGCGTTTGTGTCAGAGTTGTCCTTTAATCCGGTAACAGAACAGATCTGTGAGCAGACAGGAAGAGTGTTTGGGAAAAACATCACAGTCATCGATACTCCAGGAATATTAGGCTCAGAAGAGGAGATCAGGACCAAGTGTCAGTACATCCTGCAGTCAGGCAGACCTCATCTGTTCCTGGTGGTGCTCAGAGTCAGCCGGTTCACTGAGGAGGAGGAGAAGGCTTTGGAGGCAGCTGTCAGAGTTTTGGGTGATCAGGGGTTAAAAAACAGTTTCCTGCTCTTCACAGGTGGAGAGTCTTTAAACACATCTCTGGAGGATTATATCTTTCAGTTTAAAACAAGTGCACTGAAAGAATGGGTTCACAGGTTTGGAGAAAGATTTCATCTGTTCAACAATGAAAACGACGACCAGCAACAAGTCAAAGAGCTGCTGCAGAAATCAGAGGAGCTGAGAGGCTGCAAAGAACTTCCAGGGTTCAACCTGCCAGGTACATCACACCTGTCTGTCTTTATGTGTTCATTATGTTCATAGATCAGAGGTCAGAATGTCTCGACTTTATTCACCATTCAGCTCAAACATCACTGTCTGTTCTCTGATGTTCAAACATGATTCAGGTGTCTCCATCATCCTGCTGGGAAACTCAGGAGTGGGGAAAAGTGCGACAGGAAACAGCATCTTAGGACGAGCAGCGTTTGAGTCGAAGCCTTCCCTCAAACCGGTGACGACACAGATCAGTGAGCAGACAGGAAGTGTGCTTTGGAGAGAAATCTCAGTGATCGACACTCCAGGAATATTATGTGCCGGCGCTGAAGACGAGATTAAGACCTTCTGTCATGTTGTCCTGCCGTCCTCCAAACCTAAACTGTTCCTGGTGCTGCTCAGAGTCGGCCGCTTTACTAAAGACGACCAGAAGGCTGTGGAGGCGGCTGTCAGGGTTGTCGGAGATCGGCAGTTTGAAACCTGTTACCTGCTCTTCACGGGCGGAGACGCTTTGAAGAACATCACACTGGAAGAGTTTATTCATGAAGATAGTGAAGGTCCTCTTCCAGACCTGGTCCGGAGGTTTTCACAGAGGTATCACGTGTTCAACAACGAAGATGGAGGACAGGAACAAGTCAGAGATCTGCTGCTGAAGTCAGGTAAGCTTTAGATCATACTTCACATGTTACAGTTATATATAACTATCTACAGTTATGCAAACTCTGTTTGTGTTGTTTTCTTTCAGCTGATGGTCTCAGGAAGTCTCTCCAGCTGGTGAACCGGAGGATCCGTCTGATTGGACCGTCAGGAGCTGGGAAGAGTTCATCAGGAAACACCATCCTGGGCTCAGATCAGTTTACATCAGACTGTAGCTTTGAGTCAGACAGTGAACGGAGGGTCTGTAAGTCAGCAGCAGTGGAGGGTCACTGGGTCACTGTGGTGGAAACTCCTGGACTTACAGTCAGAAATCCTGACCTGCTGGTTGAAGAGATCGAACAGATGATGATGATGGAAGAATATGTGGTGGTGGTTGTGGTGAGAATCGGCAGGATGTCCAGAGAGGACTCAGTCCTGATCAAAATACTATCAGAACGTATTTCGTTTTTACATTTTTCAGATAACACGATGGTTCTGTTCACTCATGGAGACGAGCTGAGAGGCCGGTCCATCGATCAGCTGATCCAGTCCAGCAGCGTTGTGTCTCAGTTGGTGTCCCGCTGTGGAGGTCGATACTGCGTGTTCAACAACATGGAGACAGGAAACAGGCTGCAGGTCAGAAAGTTCCTGAGCATCATCGATGAGATCGCTGCAGCTAACAGAAGAAGACTCCGGGTCATTGGAGGGAGACACTCTCTATTTCATCATTTATTTTTTCTACAAATCCTTTCTGGCCTTGGTGTAGCTCTTAGACGTCTTAATGAAGCTTATGAAAAGCTCGAAAGACAATTATAGATCACAGTGACAGAGATTCAGTAACAGCAGCTGAAAACACCACCCTGAAGCATCATCATCATCGTCATCATCATCATCATCATCAGATCTTCATGGACCCACAGAGATAAAGAGCAGTTCAGTATTGATCCCAGAAATAACTGATCAGCAGTTATCAGTCCGTATGAGGCTGCAGCTCATGTTTCACTGACAGCCTCTGCATACATGTTACCATGGTTACATAACTATCCTGCATATATACACAGGCAGATCATTTATAACAGTGGTGGGCAAACAGCGGCCCGTGGACCACATCGGGCCCTTTCAGCTAAGGGCCAGCTTTGTCGAAACAGTTGAAATAAAGTCAGTGAATGCTGTTGAAATGAGATCCTAACACACATCTGAACATCTACTCACCTCATCTACTCTCTAACCTCGAAGCCTTTTCAACTGCAAATCACCAAACTGATTATTACTGATCAGAGGTTACAAACATCTGTCACATCTGTTTGGTGTGTGTATATTTATCTTCAGCTGCTGCCTGTTGTGTTTCTGCTTAATAAATACATTATAATGTAACTGCAAATAAAAAGCTTTTAGTGAGGAACTGAAGTGTGTTTTCATTCAGATGCCAAAAGTTACAGTTTCAATCATAATTTATTAATATATAAATGAACTTCACTGATTCATATTATTAGTATTTTGAATTCACATCCATATTTCTGCAGATTTTAATATCTAGATGTGGTAACACTTCTTTTTAAAAGTTCTTTTCATTTAATACTAAGTTCTGGATACTTTCAGAGTAATTTTCAGGTATTTAATGGTTCGTTTGAGGACATTTTACAGAGAGGGTGAAGTAAAGGATGTGAGTGGGTTGAGTTTTAGTTTCATATGTAGTTTCCTAAAAGTTGCTGCTGTGTAACTGTTGATTCTCAGGACTTTTCTTTGAAATAGTTGTGTTATTTGACAGTACATTTGAAAGAGTTAAAGAGTCTAATGAAAGAATCAACTTTATTCTAATGTACAAATACAAATGAATTATTCCAATTAAAGAATTGCTAACAGTCTAATTTTTAAAGAAATATTGCAAATTAACAGATTGATCACATTTCTGACATTGTCAACACAAATAATAAACATCACCCTTTTATCAATATTTATGAGAAATATGATACTAAAAATTGTTATGAATGTACCCATTGAAGAACTGGCAGGGAATAGATGACAGAGGAAGTCTGGAGACATCTGGTGGACGGATGGAGAACGACAAATCCAAAGGTCTGAAGGACAAGCTGAATGAGCAAATGACAATATAAACAGGACTGATGCAGGAATCATGACACATGCACACATAAGAGCCTGATGATCCCCCTCAAAGAATAAACTGCTTTCTCATTCTCTAAACCTACATGAAATTAGAGCAAAATTTATATTGAACATGTGTCTCATACACAAACATGCAGCCAAACAACTCATTTTCAGTTTCCTGTTGCTTTTGCTTTTGTTTCTACAAAACAGTTGAGTAAAACGAGTAACTGTTACACTGGAACTGATGATATAACTAACTGTATGCATCTTATATGTAAATAATGTGGGAAATGTGAATAGAGTGCATGTGAACATATGAATATCAATAAAAAAGAATTATATTGCACTGACATTTGACATTTTTAGCAGTTATAACTAAAACAACGCACAACGCATTGGTCTGACTAGTCCGCACCACTCTGACAACACAGTGGAGATAGACCCAGGTATTTATCTCTGCAAAAGTGACCGCCCAACCATCGCCTAAGACAATAGTTCGTTAGTGGAGTTTCACTTGTTCATTGTTCGGGCCTGTGAGTCGTCCCAGTGAACGTCCTGAAAAAGAAACCTCTGTGTAAGGTCTTGGGATTCTAAGATTTCTCAAATCCTTAAGTGAGCCCCATCATGTAATCCACATTTCTCCCATCTCTTGGGGTAGGGGAGAGTCCCAGTCACTGTTGTCCCATGTGAGCTCTCTGAGGATTGACTTGCCTTGAATTGTGACTTGGGCAATGAATCCTAGAGGGTCAAAGATGTTATTCATAGTCGACAAGACACCCCGATGGGTGAAGGGCTCTTCATCGGTTACCTTGAAGGTAAAAGTGTCTGACTTGAGATCCCAGTTTAGACCCAAGCTGTGCTGCATAGGTAAGGTGTCAGTGCCTAGATCTAGGTCTGGCCCTGTTAACAGAACATCATTTTCGGATGGTACACACCAAAAGCAGGTAGGTACCATCGCTCTTCACCTTCCTTGAGTGGGGGCGCCACTTCAGCATGACCGTTTTTAAACACCTTCTCCATGAAGGTGAGAAAGTGTTGTCTCATATCTGGTTTCCTTTCAAAGCTTCTTCTTAGAGATGAAAGTCATTTCAGAGACTGAGCTCTGTTGTCTGGAAGACAGGGTCTAGGTGACTTAAATGGTAGTGGAGCTACCCTACTGTTCCCTACGAAGTGTCCCAGATGCGCCTCTCCGCTCCACTGCACTAAAGATAGGCACCCGGTCTATTTTTTACGGAGGCCGCATCACACACACACACACACACACACACACATACACAGACACCCAGCATGCTAAAATGTTTCCCAGAAGTCCTTCAATCCATAAAGGAGAGCTTGGCTCCATTTCCTGTCCATGTGTCATGAGCTTCATCTTCTTTAAGTGATTTTGCTTCCGCTTCTTTTGTCCTGCAAACAAAATTGAAAAGAATTCAGTCTTTAAACACATCAAGCTAAAACTCACGACAAACAATTCTTCTTCATGATAAAAAAATAACTTCTGCAGATGAGAATAAAAAATATGTTGCTTTATAAGCTTCATCATCACAACTTATTTACATTTTCAGCTGTGACAGCATTTATTACAAGCAAGGAATAGTAAAGATTGTAGTATTGTTACTGTATTCAACACAGAAGATATATTTACCCGTCATCCATTTCAGTTGTCGATCCTTTAGTCTTTGATGTCTTTTCATTTCCTTCCTGTGTTTAATAGAGGAGAAAAAAATGACACATCAGAGCCTCTCCTGAATGTCTTAGGAAGTCCTATAACTATACATTAGATCCTGACTGAATAAAATGTAGTTTATTTGATTAATTTATCCAGCTTCTATTCAGTCACCAATCATTTCTATTTAAATTAGAGTTCAAGTTAAAATAAATATATTAAAAAACAGTAACGGATCTACAGTGTTGAATTGTATATTATATATGTGATCATCATGTTTATTCCTTTAACCTTCACATTTATGAAAGTGTTCATTTAAATTTAAATTTAAAACACCAATGAATTAGTTTAAGTATGCTCACAATGAAATATATGAAATTATTTTTTTAAAGAATCATAACGATAGGAAAAGCAAAAATGCAAGAAATAAATGTCCTTCATTGATATTTTGGGCATAAAAAGACGGTCAGGGCTTGACAACAGTCTGTAAATATATTCATTTTAAACTCCCAATGTCCCTTTTGATACCAAATATTTTGTGTCACTTCATATTACAAGAATTAAAAAGCAAGTCTCATGTCACAGCAAGTTGTGAGCAGTTTACAAACAGAAGTCTAACAATCATGAATTGTTTGTACCAGCCTGGCTCGTCTCAAAAAAGTCAACTAACACCAATTCAAATCAGGTGAAAGCAAAGTTGGTGTTTTTTTTTTGTTGTTGTTGTTGTTTTTTTTTACCTTTTTACGTCGGCACAGGTAAAGTATCACACCTGCACCCACTGCAGCCAATACAGCCACTACAGCCACTGACACACCTGCAGTAACTCCTGCGATATTTGATGAACTTCCTGTAACTGAAAAAAGACTCAGTAAATTGAACTGTCAACCAAACAGTCTTCAACAAGTAGATTGATAAATACTGTGGCATCATAATGTTGGGTGAATGTTGTAGCTGGGTGCACCCAACTCAAAAATGTAACTTCACATATTTTCTATGGAGGTACCATGCTGAGTCCACAAGAACTGTGATTGGACAGCATGGATGTGAATGGACAACACAACGTGACGTCGGGTTACGTTTCATCAAAAGTTGAGTCTGGTTCAACTTCTTGCTGGATGACCGCTGTGGATTTTGCTTTGCCCTGCACAGTCCCCACTAGTAAAAACACTGCCCTCTTTCAAATGAATAGGAGGGCTGCAGTTTTTCATACATTACTGGATTTAAAAAATACCTGCACATTACTTTCAAATCTAGAACTTTTCCTGTGCTTCTTTTATTTTATATTTCTATGATTGCAATCATTTCAACCACAGATGGTGTTCCTCAGGTAAAGATGAAGACACACACATGTATTTATGGTCAGTTTGTGTAAAAATGTCACATCATTATTCTCCTGATCAGATAATCTGCTGCATATACACCAGGACAATGTTCCCAGTCTGTATCTCTCAGTGTGAAGATCAGTATTATTACTCTATTAAGCACAACAGACTTTTAAAAATACAATTATTTGACATTCATGTCTCCTATATTGTATTTATAATTTGGTGGACCATGTCTATTAAAAGTAGATGTGATTTCTATAGATGTATGGTTTCATGATGACCTCATCATAGTAAATAGTGAATCTTGCTAAGCTAAAGTAGATGAGTTTTATTTTAACAGTTCTAGTTCAGATAGATTTCCTTTAACATGACTTGATCTTACCTTCATTAATCTTCAGAAAGGTGTTCCCAACATATGTCTCCTCAGCATTCCTGAGTTCACACGTGTATATCCCATTGTGTTTCGAAGACAAGTCTTGAAGCGTGAGGTCACCTGACTTAGACACATCCTTCACCTGATGGCTCCACTCCTCTGAAGATGTGTGCGGGACGTTGGCCGTGGTCTGGGTCAGGATGATCTGACTGTGGTTGAATCTCCAGATGAGGCCCGTTAGTGAAGTGTTCGAAGCAGTGCAGGTGATTGTTGCATCAGTGCCTGAACCAGTGATTGGAGCTAAACAAACAATAAAAGAAACCATATACAAAAGAGGCATTTGTGCGTTATACTATAATATTGCTATATATAACAAAGGGACAGCTGAAGGTGTAATCCTCAGCTCTTCCCGCCCACATGCTGAACTGTCCTTCAGCAAGACTCTTATAGGGGAAATATCATGCACATTTCCAGATCTATACTTATATTCTATAACAGAAAATCACAAAAAACATACAGTACTGTATGTCCTCTTTAACCTCAGATTGCTCCCCAAATGTAGGTTCTTTTGGATAAAGACATATGCCAAATTAATGCAATGTAATACAGTCTAAACATAATTTTTTGTGCCACCTACTATGTTCACACAAACAGACACTTACGTAGTGTCTTCAGTGAGGCTCTCCTGCTGCTTCTCTGAGTGCTGACGGTGCAGATGTAGGTCAGATCACCAGCATTGTCTGAAAGTGTAAAAGAACTGCTGATGTTGTAGAGCTGCTGCTCAGTCTGCAGGACTTCTGTTGGGTTCTTGATAGTCACACTGGACTGAGGACTGGTGGACCAGGTGAGCTCAGGCTCAGGGTAGATCCCGTCTGATCTGCAGGTGATGATGTTTTCTACCTGCTCAATGTTCACTGTACGGACTGGAGCTGGAAAAAGGAGAAAAAGGAGAGGATTCACTTTATAGAAACTTCATATAGTTTTTGAAGTGGTAATGCAGGAGAACATGACGTTAGGATTGGCAATGCCAATCCTGGTTTCCTTCCCTTCTTTGCCTCCCTCTATAATCATGAAGTACTCTGGGACCTTGTAGCTGTAGCTTTATGATTGGATGACTGAGTTTTTACAGCAGAATAATCTATTATCCCTAAAGTATTCTTAGAAATGTTCCAATTTTGTTTGAGTGTAACAGGAAACAATTTATAAAAAAGTGTAACTGATTTTCATTAAAAGGTTTATAAAGTTTGGTGATGTTAATTTGCAGAAACAGATGAATTTAGATGAAATACTATGGACAACAACCTTCATTATCACAAGTTCTTCACGACAGACAAACAACATTTTTTATTATATTGTGTCTCTTGCTATCAGCACTGTAGGTTTCTCACAAAGGTGGTACAAGGTTTACTGTTGAGCTGTTCTTATCTACGTCATGACCTTCAGTCACACCGTCTTGGATGAATTGTATCAGGAAACACTCCCTGGCATTAAAATGTTATCAGATGTCTGTGTCTTATATCTGAGAAGTTAGTCACAGTTCATTCATGTGCCACTGAGTGTGTTCCACATCTGAAAATGCCACCACACACACTCTTATCCTGGAGAAGTGTTGAAACCTTATGCTGTTTTCCACAGGCACAGTTGATCCAGCTTTACAGGACGCCTTCACAATATTTTAAGTCTGTGATAAAACATAACGGACGTGTCCAACTGAACATGAAAACATGTTTTTCTTGCCGTAATCGTTCCTCCTGTTCATACTGACCATTAGAAGATCCCTTCATAATGACCGTACAATGGAAGTGATGGAGGACGAAATCCAGAGTCCTCCATCCAAAATGTATTTAAAAGTTTATGTGAAGCTAATATGAAGCTTCAGCATCCAAATGAGTCAAATCAAGTAGATATCTTTCAATGTTACGGTCTTTTTAGTGCCAAAGTCCCTCTTTTTGTTACTATACTTCCAACTGCAGCTCAACAGGGAAACACAAAGAGGAGAATTTGATGTTAAAAAGACTGTAAATGTGTCAGATATCCACTTGATATGTGTTCTTCTTCTGGACAATAACAAACCAAGAAATGTCTTGCACTAAACTGATGTTCTCAGCTCTAAAAGTACTATTAGCTTCTAACTGACTCTCAGTGGTTTGGAGTTTAGTTTCACTAATATGTTCTTGTTCGTTCAACCTCATTTTTACTTTTCACTGATCACAGTTACTGCTAATGCAAACTGAGCACACAGGATAAGGACATATTCAATGCTATTTAGTCAGCGGATCAGTTGAAACTTGCATTAAAAGACTGTCTATTTGTTTTAAGTTTTAAAAAAAAAACCTTGAACAACACTGACACATCATCACCAGTTGATATGTTGAACATGTTAGCAAACAGTCGCTTTCATTTCCACATCCAGCAGCTACGGAGCAACATTATCATTCATGTGGAGTCGTGTTTCTGTCCACCTGGTGAATATAAGTCCAATATTCTCTCTCTTTTAGCTTCTGTTTCTGCTCTCTACCAACTCCTGAGGAAATATTTGGCTCTTTAGCTGCTAAATGCTCCACTATGTCCACCAGCTAGTCTACAGCTAACTGTGAAATGCACTGCTAATAGTATTTATTATATTTATTTTCTGGAAATACTATGAGTTTCCGTACCATCCACTTTTAGTTTGATAAAATACTCCTTGTTTCCACTGATGGTGCTGGTGTAACACTTATAATTGCCCTGGTCTTGAAACTCCACCCCTGTTAGCTGGAGCGAGGCGTTTCCTGTGGAGATCTGGTTATTGAACAGCTTTGTCCTGCCTCTGAAGCGCTGGTTCTGGTTTGAGAGCTGGTCTCGGTTGTGATAGTAAGAGTGGACCTGAGCATCTCCTGCTGTCAGCTGAATCCAGTGGATGACGACTTCAGCACCGGCTTGAAATCTACACGGCAAGATGCAGCTTTTCATGAAAACACAGGAGACCTCATCATCTGCAAAACATCACATAGAGACATCATCAAGGTTCAGTTCAGAGAAAACAACAGTTGAATCCAAGTGAGCTCAATGTAAAAGTCTGATCAATAACTTGTTTGACCACGAGTTTTATACACAGACACAACTGAATTATGTTTTTATTGATAAACTTGATCTGACAATATATTTATTTTCATTCAGTTGTTGTCTTGTACTGACTGGAGTACACATGGTGACTGTAACACATCAATACACTAGAATCTATTTTATATCTAAATGAACTATCACATGCTGTACTCTGACTTTTTGTGTAATTCAGAAAAATGTAATGATGAAACCTTAATTTTAATGATAAATGATTAGTTTATTTCACGTAATTCTAATATGATGAAATGCACTGCTAATAGTATTTATTATATTTATTTTCTGGAAATACTATTAGTTTCCGTACCGTATACTTTTAAGTTGATAAATGACTCCTCGTTTCCACTGATGGTGCTGGTGTAACATTTATATCTGCCCTGGTCTTGAAACTCCACCCCTGTTAGCTGGAGTGAGGCTTTTCCTGTGGAGATCTGGTTATTGAACAGCTTTGTCCTGCCTTTGAAGCGCTGGTTCTGGAGTGAGACCTGGTCTCGGTTGTAATAGTAAGAGTGGACCTGAGCATCTCCTGCTGTCAGCTGAATCCAGTGGATGACGACTTCAGCACCGGCTTGAAATCTACACGGCAAGATGCAGCTTTGCTTGAAACCACAGGAGACCTCAACATCTGCAAAACATCACATAGAAACATCATCAAGGTTCAGTTCAGAGAAAACAACAGTTGAATCCAAGTGAGCTCACTGTAAAAGTCTGATCAATAATTTTGTACATATAAGTCGTAATCAGAGTTTTATACACAGACACAAGGGAATTATGTTTTTATTGATAAACTTGATCTGACAATATATTTATTTTCATTCAGTTGTTGTCTTGTACTGACATGTATAACTGTGTATCATCTGCATAACAAGAGAGTAATGAATAGAAAACAGCTATCTGTGTCTGTTTGGTGCTGAGCAGGTAGTGTACAATGGCTTTATAGAGCTTTTTCTCTGAAAACAGCTGCTGGTAGATTGAACCAGACAATGCATACATGCATGTATGTAATGTAAATCTGCCATAGAAGTAGCTAAGATAAGCTAAACTTCTCCTCAAGGCTGCAGAGTTGCTGATAATTCTCTGTTTGAGGATCCCCGTTCATTCAATCATTACACATTTTCATTTGATCAACTGTCAAAATAAAAACATTTATTAGTACAGCTTTAAAATAAAAAAAGTAGAAAATAACACAAAAGTCAAATTGTGCAGTTTTACAGTCATGCTAATGGTTCTAAGGCAATGACAGTCTGTCCATCGTGTTTGTCCAGCCTGAAATATCTCAACAACCTTCAGATGGATTGCCATGAAATTCAGACAAACATTTATGTTCCCAAGAGGATGAATCCTACTGACTGGTGATCCTCTGACTTTTCCTCTCGTGCCGCCATGAGGTTCATATGTGAGGTTGTAAGTGAACCAACTATTGGATGGATCGCCATGAAATTTGGTTCAGTCGTTTATTATCCCTTCAGAATGAACTGTAATACATTTTCATCCAGCTCCACCGTCTGGTCCAAATTATAATGTGTCCAATTTATGTTTGTGACTTAATACTTGCAAAACTAATGACATTCCCATCATCCCCTGCTTTACTATGTACTGAGTGCTAATTAGCATGCTAACATGCTCAACTAAGATGATGAACATGGTCGACATTATACCTGTCAGTGGTTAGCGTTTAGCTTAAAGCACTATACTGTGTCTAAGTACAACCTCACAGGGATACTAACATGGCAGCAGAAGGTTTTAGTAAAGAGGACATGTTATTGGAATTGTAAAAACAAAACACAAAAAAATCTGAGACATTGCTGCAACAACCTGAACGACCCTTTCCTGACTCAATAAACATGTTCATTGACTTTTGACACAGTCAATGAGTCCGTTCAAAGTCTGACTCTTTTAATGAGCAATTGATTTTTATCAAATGATAAGCTAGTCATACTTTCATGTTCAAGTGTTTCACCCATTTTAGAAAGACATGTTTTCTTTCTCTGGTGATATGTAGCTACATATGTGTGTGTAGAGTATAATACATGTGATTGTACAGTAGCATTCAAAGGCTTGTAAACATTTTCAATGGGAAGGTGTGTCTGAACTTTTGACTGGTACTGTAGGTGTAACTTTTGTTTGTAAAAGTGCCAAAACTCATCATAAGCTCGTATTTCATTAAAGTCATTCTTCAAAGCTTTAAATATTACAAATGAAATTCAGTGCACTGCTATTGTTTTGATGTGTTGTTCTAGTTTCAAAAGGTAATATCTGAAAACTTGAAAACACTGTTTATTTAGTGATTTTAGGTTAATTTACCCAATAAAATATATGATGATTAATTGTGTTTCCCGATATTCTTACTTTCTCTGATAAAAACAATCATGACGATAAATTGAACTAATTTCAAGAATATCTGTGGTTTAGTTTTAGACTGGATAAGACCAGACACACTCACCTCCTCTGACAGGAGTCAACAGAGAGGTCACGACCACCAGAAAGACACTCTTGATCCCAGACATCTTGCCGACACATTTCCTGTCAATACTGTCTACTTTACTGGAATGAGCAATACATCTAAGCGGGAGTGTCACTCACTCAATGATTCAAACTGGTCTGATTGGCTCCTAGATCATACTGAGGTCAAAAGTCAGAACTGGGAATGGTTAGAGATATCGCACCTGGTGTGATAAGTGTGTGTGAATGTGTATGTGTGTGTGTGTGAGAGAGAGAGAGAGAGAGAGAGAGAGAGAGAGAGAGAAAGAAAGAGAGAGAGAGAGAGAGAGAGAGAGAGAGAGTGACAAAGCACAAGTCAGATTCGTAGAGGAGATTAAGCCAGAGACTAAATGTTTGAAGTTATGGGAATGTTTTACTGTGGTGCATAAAATCTGTCCATTGTGGGCTAAATATATTTTTGCAGCTAAATCATTGATTCAATTTAAAGGGTCAGTCTGGTGTTTGACTTACACATTGCCGTTTGCTGTCTTCTTGTTTATTAGTGTCACTGAACACGTTTCATCCACCTGTTTTACACACATTTTGCAAAAAGCTGCTTTGGTAGCCGCGTCGGTTAAAGATCCCCTCCATTTTTCAAGATGAATATAAAATACTCTATTTTGAATAATAATTTGTGTCTAATATGATAATGTGATTTCCCCACAAAAAAGTTCAATTATCCTTAAAATAACATCTCCTCCATCAGGAATGTCCTTGCCAGATGCAGCATAAATTGAACGTGGTTCAACAGATGACTCTGCAGTGTTTTGCTGAACTCTCTGTCAGCACAAATGACTGGGAGAGCTCTGTTTTTAATGTAACACTAATCTCAGTCTGAACGCAGCTTTAATTGACAGAAATTAGTAAAATGTGAAAGGCTACAAAATCTTTAAAGTTGGCCGAAGTGGAAAAGTTGGAAAATTGATATAAAAAAGAAGACAAGACAATAGCTGAAACAGCAGAAATGAGTTACAGAAGAGTTTCTGCCATTGTTGTAATGATTTAATGATGGTTTGGTCATTTTAAAAATATTTAAAAACTGAATACTTCAAACAAGAAATCAATCAATGAAGGCTTTTTAAATGTTTCCTTCATTATTTGTTACATTTTCGTATATTCGAGTGTCTTGTTTGAAATATTCTACCACACCACACCTAACTCCCACATGTTGGGAAATATGATCACTCAAATAATAAAACAAATGAAGGAAATGTGAAAAAAGATGACTATTGCCTGAAGGGTACACCCAGTGTTAAATGGCAACTCTCATCTAAATTTGGAACAACCAGTATATTTTACACTCAAATAAATGGAGCTTGTACACTGGAGGGAAAGAAACATGTTATTGACTTGAAAAAAAAAATAGCTAAACAGCATTTTAGCACTTTATTATTTGGATAAACCACATATTGGGAATCTAAAAGGTTACTTTCTCACCTGACAGTCCTACAGTGAAAATTAGCCTTGCCTGGATTAAAATCTCTCACTATTGCTGCCATTTGGTAAAAAAAAAAATGCATTTTGGGATACCAAGTTTTTGGCAGAGTTCTGAGTTCTTAGTTGGAAAAAACACGATCAGAAAACAGGATTAATATGCTGGTCGAAGTTGAGTTGGGTGTCAAATACAATACTGAGGTTTTGTTGGGAGTTTTTCACTTATCTTGAATTTTGACCAAATGTGGATAGGCGTAACTTCCACAGTGACCTCACTCAAATAAAAAAGAAAATGAAAAGATGACTATTGCCTGAGGGGTACACCCTGTTACACCCAGTGTCGGAGCAAGAACAAATATCCAGAGGAGGCAAGTGAGCGGTGAGGGGGGGACCAAATTCCTGGTAAGTGTCAAGGTAGTTGTGCATAGTGAGTTAAACCAAATCACAAACATAGTGCATTCTCTTCACTTTCCTAATAATCTAACAAAAAACACAATGAATAATCACTTTAGTGTGAATAAAGGCCTGGACAAGCACGTTTTATTGAAATGTTTGACTGAAAACACATGTAAGGTAGTAATAATAACAATAAACCACTTTCTTAAATCCATGAAAATATATAGCCATCTAACCTAAACTAACCTTCCCCGGCGATAACAAATCATTTAGTTTTCAAAATTTGAATTTCTCGCTCAACTGAAGACGTAAAAAATAAAAACGTGTTACAGTGTTAGGCCACAGTGTTGTAAGGCTAAATATTTACAATCAATTTTAAAGTTTCAGTCATTTATGATAGATTTCAGTCATCCTTACAATTACACTGATGGGAGAAAACATATGCTTTTATACAAGTGACGGCACTACGAATGACGTGACTGGTGGCTCCTCGTGACGCCGACTACGGCCCTGTGAGTGGGTGACTCTGACAGGCCCGCGTAAGGTTAATTAGAAATTACAAAATAAACATATTTTCTAGTTTTCCCTCACGCATGGACTAGAGCTGCATTGCTTTTATTTTGAAATAGTTTTTTTATTCACATGAAGACATGAGGATGAAGACTCTCCTCCTGACCCGGTCCGAGCACTGGTGCTGCTGTTCTACAGACCCCCGACTGATCCTGATGCAGAATCTCTCCAATGTGTTGCTACCTAAGAATATCTGACTGTATGATGTGAAGCGCGTGAGGAAAGAATCAAGTAAAGATGAGAGGTACATCGAGGCATCCTCACACTGTAAACTGGTCCTGAAGTTCAACCAAGAGAAGCAGAATTTGATGAGGAGTCTGACGACAACTACTTCCATCTACTACCCATCATTCCAGGTGAATTTAGAAAAATTTGTGAAATATATGAAGCTGTTTGTGAGAGACGCCAGCAGCTCCCACTGTGTCTGAGAAAGACGAGTGTGTCTTTTGTCCAGTGGAGTAAGAAGGACCTTTGGACCGAGCGCTCTGACCCTCCCTTCAAACGAGAGGCTGATGGAAATACGGACCTGCTTCATCGATGGGATATCAGGACCTGTTCTCAAAAGTCTGCTGGACAAGTTGTTTGAGAAAAAGGTGATAACTGACTCTGAGAGGGAGTCAGCTGAAGGGATGCAAAACAAAAGCGACAAGGCTCGTTTTGTCATCGATACAGTGAGGAAGAAAGGTGAAGCTGCGAGTTCAGAGATGATTGAGTTTCTCTGTGAGGTCGACCCCTTCCTCTGTGAACATCTTGGGTTGATCTGAAACAAACTTTACATCACTTTGTAACTGTCAGGAAAGAGGTTTGGGGTTTTTTAGTGTGTGTTTTTTTTAAATGCGCCGTCATAGTAACAATCCACTACAGTGCAAACGCCCTTGGCTCTGAAATGGAATGGAAGTTGATTTCTTTATTGCATGAAAACATAACCATGATTAATGAGGAGGTGAAATACAACCTCTTCTCTTTTTTAAATAGCAGAAGTGGATACACCCTTGTGCTATGCTTCAGACTCTGCGCTTGAGATCGTTAAAATAGGGCCCAAAATGTAAAGTAACTCAACATTGCACTTAGTTACAGTATTTGTAAAAGTTTTGCTCTACAAGAGGTGACAGATATCCAAACTTCCTTTTTAAAAACGACTGTTCAGTTAAATAGGTAATAAAAGTTATAAAAGAGATTTGATGCTTCTCTTTGTCATACGTGAATGTCTCTGAGTTTTGGACTGTTGATTGACTGATGAAACAAAACATGTGAAGGCGCCACCTCTGATTCTGGGAAATTATAACAGATGGGTTTTTTTTTATCTATTTCCTGATATTTTATTTATTATATTTTTATCCAGAGACTATTTTTCTGTATGTATATACAATATCTTCTGTGGGTTTATAGATCTTTATTTTATTAGACGTTAGAGAAGAAGATCTAATGTGTGTCTTGAAAGCAATTTTGAAGATTACGGTTCCACTAAATTGGTATAATGGTTTGTGAACAGGTCCATGACGTGTCTCAGCCTGCCACACCCAAGCTTCAACTTCAACTACAGTGAGAACAGGAGCAGACAGACCAGTTGGCAGTATGACGCTTCTACTTCCATATTTTTGGAAGTTACTCCCATGTGGGTTTGGTTTCTTATAAATCCGCTTGATGTCTATTTTACCTTTAGACTCTGCTAAACATTCCCAAACAGATCCGTTATTTTGCTGTAGTTTTGTGAGTGTTACAGCAGGATGAGTGTCTTTCTAGTGCTCATGATTTTTCTGTTTTCTTCTCCTGCCAGAGGAGGTGAGTATGTGTCTGATCTTTTTCCAGTCCAAAACTAAATTGCAGATATTTTTAGTAGCAGTATTTGAAATTGTATTTTTGTCGTATCAGTTAAAAAAATGATCCTGGGTTTTTTTTCTGGGTGTTGTTTGTTTGACCAAATAGTTGCCTGTTACATTAGTCAGAAGCTGTTCTAACTGCCCTGAATGTTTTGTTCAGGAACAGGTGTGAATGGTCCTGATGTAAATGTTCTGGGGGGATGCTAGTGCTGATTTAAGTATGTTAAGTAGAGAACATAATAGACTTGTCAGATAGTATTGTGTGAATTTATTGGAATATGTAAAAGAATTAGGATTAATATACACTGATGTTATTTCCCCAGGAAGCTACTTAGTTCTCAATCCTGAACACTTGGTCCACCACCCTATCTATTCCTTCAGTTTATTTCACACAATATAATACTTACATGTATCATCAATACATATGTTTATTATTATTAGTTTTTACTTTTTCCATTTGTGAATGCAACCAGCAAAGAAACACTTCTATACAGTGTGCAGGATGTGATTGTTGCCGTCCAAAATGGAGAGTGATTTTGAAATGGAATCAGACACTAATGCCAGTGACGAAGAGGCGGATGAAGATCCCAGTGAAGTGGACGAAATAACAACAACCCACTGACTTCCCAGCCAGTGGTTATCATCAATTAATTTTATACATGGAAGTCAAACTTTTTTGGCTTCAAGTGCCACTGAGCAACTTTCATAGGAATAAACCTCTGATGCTGTATCCAGTTCTCTTTATACATCCATGTTGTTATGGAAATTCCCATAACTAAAGGGTGACATAGTTAGAGAGGTCAAGCTGTACCCTCCGTCTTCTCAAACAGAAGATAGAGGCATGTATGATCGATCAGCCAGAATGCAGACCATTGCCAGACGAAACAAGACAGAAACCTGAGATACAACATAATTAGAGGTCACAGATTTATGATTTAAAACTGATGAATCAATATCTCTCTTTGTTTAGCGGCTGATCTTGGATTTGCAGAACTCAGAACAGACTCCTCCTAGGCTTTACAGTTTGGTGCTTGGGAATGAAAAGGGCCCACCTTCAAACGCTGTATCCAGTTCTCTTCATACATCCATGGAGTGAACGGGGGAATTGACAGAGGTGTAATGGCAGCGTGCTTATCTGCGGACCTCAATAAAAAGCTGAGAGGAAAACCCAGAACATGTTGGACTGATTTATTCCCTCACACACACCCATATCGCTTACAATATTATTATTATATGTAATTGAGTTATCAAATTGTGCTGTTCTGGAAGACATTTAGTTCCACATGTCACACAGTTATCTTCAGCTGAATGAAAACAAATAGATCAAGTTTCTCAATAAAAACATTATTCAGTTGTGTCTGTGTGTAAAACTCTGATTGTGTCAAACAAGTTATTGATCAGACTTTTACATTGAGCTCACCTGGATTCAACTGAACTGAACCTCGATGATGTTTCTATGTGATGTTTTGCAGATGTTGAGGTCTCTTGTGTTTTCATGGAAAGCTGCATCTTGCCGTGTGAATTTCAAGCCGGTGCTGAAGTCCTCATCCACTGGATTCACCTGACAGCAGGAGAAGCTAAGGTCCACTCTTACTATCACAACCAAGACCAGCTCTCAAACCAAAACCAGCGCTTCAGAGACAGAACAAAGCTGTTCAAGGACCAGATCTCCACAGGAAACGCCTCGCTCCAACTGACAGGGGTGCAGGTTAAAGACCAGGGCAGATATAAATGTTACACCAGCACCATCAGTGGAAACAAGGAGTCATTTATCAACCTAAAAGTGGACGGTATGGAAACTAACCCTTGTGAAGTTTAAGATGTTGAATTACAAATCTTTCTCTACTCCTTAATCATTTTTGGTCTCAGTATAATTATTAAATAAAGTTTGGTAATTAAAATACTTTAAGGAATGAAAACTTTTTATAGTATAAATGTCATCATAAAGCTACAGCTTTAAGACACTTCATGGTTATAGAGAGAGGCAAAGAAGGGAAGGAAATCAAATTTTGTGGCATCGACCAACCCTACTGCTCAGTTCTCCTTCTTTATCACTTCAAAAACATGTTGCTATAAAGTGAATCTTTGGGGTTTTTGTGTGTATTTCCAGCTCCAGTCCATAAAGTCGACGTTCACCAGACAGAAAACATCATCACTTGCAGATCAGACGGGATCTACCCTGAGCCTGAGCTCACCTGGTCCACCAGTCCTCAATCCAGCGTGACTCTCAGGAACATAACAGAAGTCCTGCAGACTCAGCAGCATCTCTACAACATCATCAGCTGGCTGATACTTTCAGACAATGCTGGTGATCTGAAATACAGCTGCACCATCAGCACTCAGAGAAGCAGCAGGACAGCCTCACTGAAGACACTACGTAAGTATCAATAGTGCAAACATACAGTATATTTGTTATTGTGTTCCAGCTGTTCAACTTTCAGCTTCTTTCAGGTAAATAATAAAGTAACATTGCATTCATTAGGCAGACACTTTAATCCAAAGCAATTTACATTCAGGGAACAATTTGAGGTTGAAGGGGACATATGCTGTCTTCACTAAAAATTGTTGCAAGCAACATATCTTTCAGCTACACAGCCAGCTTAACATTATATTCTCCTGCATTGCATCCTCCAAGGATCAGACAGGGTGATGTGTTTGGCAGGATTTAATTGAGGAAAATATGTAATTTATAAAACTGAAAAAGAACACAAAGAACAAACAAGTAAGTGTCCTTTTAAGTACAACATAATATCTATAGGAACACCAATAGAGAAAATATTACTGACATAAACCCATTAAAATATGTCAATATGTGTAATAAAGGATGTAAATACAACAGTAAATGTCATTTACCAGACCACCAATGCTTTACCCACTAACACTAATACATCCATATGTAGTTGACAATAAAGAAACCATCATCAAAAATACTTAAACCCTAAAATAGAAACAAAACATGTCAATATAACTGGAAATACTAGATGACTTTTGGATGAAGCTGTTTTTGTGGACTTTAAGGCGCAGATTAAGAAGACCGTTACACTGTGATGCTCACTTACTATTCCCCCACTTCCTTTTCAAAGCAGCTATTGGGAATCACCACTAGATGGTGCTAAAGAACATGCAAAAGAAACCAATGTAGCGATTCTTATACAGGATATGTCATTTTTTTTGTCATCCTGTTATTTTTATACTGTTATGATAGAAGATGTGAAGTTTTGTGGTGGTTTAATTGAGCTAATTTGTGTAGGATATAGCAGAAAGGTCTATATACAATACAGAACATTATATACAAACTTTGTATGAAGTTTGGTGTTTGTAATTATAGGTCTTATATGTTTAATCAGTAGTGGGGATGACCTATGATTGGAAGGGTTTAGTGATAAAGAAAAATACAATCAAAACTAAATGTTGTATCTCTGTACTGCAGGTTTTCTTTTATTAGGGCCTGAGCACCGAGCAGTTCACTCACACTCTCCATTCAAATATATGAGTATTTTTCTGTGTTCAGCTGCAGTTACTTATTGTCTCTACACACCTGACGGTACACATGTCAATCAAACTTTGACCAGGTCATGTGGGTTAAAAGTCTTTACTTTTCTAAAAATGTTTTACACACAAACTCATCAAAAGTTTGCAATTTACTAATTGAAATTCAAGTGAATGGACCCAAAACTTGCTTAATTCTGATGACACAGGTGTGAACAGACATGTCTCACCCTGCAGAACATCCCCATCCTCACACCGTTGATGTTTCACCATGTCAGAGGAAGTTGCTATAACTTTATTGTAAATGCTCCAATCTGCACCAAACTTTACATGTTTGTTAAGACTCCCGTCGTGAACACGTCTACATGACAATATTCCATCAGTGACTGACTGAATAGCACCTCCTACAAAATTGCAGCGAAGCAGCCCCAACAGCAGGCAAAATAGTGAACAAAGGAAGTGATGTTTAGCTCCTTCTTGCACTGTCTGAAGACATCTACATATATGTGACAGAAGTCCTTCAATTGCACCGCAGTCCAATGTGCACGGAGGCCTGAGGGCCCGTTCAACGCTGCTTGCAGCTTGAATTAAACCTTTTATCTTTCCTCATTGTTTTTATTGGCAAAGAGCACTAAAACATACAGTATACTGTAGGTAGCAGGCATCTCAATCTTTAGCTGAAAGTCACTGTCACTAGTTAAAATGACAGACATGACTGGCATCAGATGAGCTGTAGCTAATTAACATTAAAATGAAAAGTTTGGCTGTTAATGTGTCTGCAGCTGCTGTCTGTGTTCACACAAAGATTGATAAAAATCACTCTGTAACATCACTGTACACCAGATAAATGATACCAAATGATTCAGATTTGGATTGGATTCAATACTGTATTTAAAACTGAAAGGATTTCATAAACTTTATTAATGGAAAATAGATGGAATGACTTACTGAATTAACAATCAAGTTTTCTCTGTTTCAGACTGTTCAACTACTGTAGCAGTAATTGTAGGCGTGGTGCTTGGAACCATTTTGTGTGTAGTATTAATAGTCCTGGGAGTATGCTGGGCCAAAAATCAGAGAAAAGCAAGACAACAACAGATCCCAGAACCACTCAACAGTGTCTCAACAGAGTAAGTATATCATCTGAATTGAATACAAAAACATTGCTGTACTATAATCTCTGTATAAGCTGTGATTATGTTAAAGGAGAATACTGTCATTTAGTCTTATTTCTAAAATCATGTCTAGTTTAATTTCCTCAAATCATTTTTGTGCATATCAAACTGTAATTCATTTATTCAATCAATAACTTTGGCACCTGTTGCTGTATGACTGATGATTTGTGATACAAGTTGTGTTTATTATTTATATCATGTTTTGCCAAACACAGAGATCATAAAATACCAGGAAATAAAATGTTACACAAAAATAGAAACTGGTAAGTATTAGATGATAAAACAAAGCAACACATTAAATATTTATTTATTTACTTACTCATTAAGTTGTTAACTAACTTCTATGTCAGTTTAAAAGATCAGTTATGATGATGATTCAAACTCAAGACAAATATATTGGAGATGACTTTAGGTTTGATCTTGATGTGTGTCAAACAACCACAACGCTGATGATAATCTAAATAGCCATAAAGAGTGGTCAACAAAATATGCCAAGTGAATTCATCCTGTTACTAAAGTTATCAGTCATGTATCTTAATTAAAATAGATACATTCTGGACATTATTACATGTTAATTTAAGTCAGTTTAAGCTACAAAACAAGTTGAGTCAACAGTTCAATTTACCTCCAAAAGTTTAAATAGGCTTCATATGCACAGAGTAACCTGTGTGTTTAGGACACTGTTTATTTTAGTGTCTGATCACTGTCATAATGTTGATGAAAAAAAACCTACTTGTTGACTAATGTTCAGTTTAAACCTGACAAAAACATGCTGTACTTACAGATGGATGACAAATTAAAGGAAAAACCAACATAAAGTAAGGTGTTGGGCCACCAGAACAGCATCAGTACATCTTGGCATTGATTCTACAAGACTCTTCTGGACGGATGAACATCATTCCTCAAAAAGATATTTCCTCATTTTGTGTTTTGTTGATGGTGGAGAGCGCTGTCTAATACGTGCAGTGACTCTTCCCTCTAAGAGGACAAGTGGACCCAAACCACGCCAGCAAAATGCCCCCCAAAGCATAACAGAGCCCCTAGATCCCCTCACTGAAGGGGTCAAACACTCAGACCAGGACCAGTTTTTACTTTAATTTGTCACCTGTCTGTTTACGCAAATGCACATTTACACTCATATTCTTTCTGTGGCTAAAACACAAAGTTTAATTTTTACTGAAAATGTTGGGGTAACTGGAGGTTTAATGGGAGCGATCATGTTGTTGGTGTCAAATCTCCACGTGTGTTTGTGTTTGATGGCTGTAACTGTTCTGATTTTGAGTGTGAAAACCTTTATGTGTGTTGAAAATGTTGAGCAACAAACTGAGTTATAAGTCAGCTCAGACATTTATGAGATTTTTACACAAGAAGACACTTAATAGTTTGTCAATTAATAGATGTAAATTCACCGTTACTTCATACATTAACTGATACAGTGGAATAGTGGTGGAATTTTGAGGTATTTCCATGTGATGCTGCTTTCTACATTTCAGAGGGAAATATTTCTACTCCACTACATTTATTTGACAGCTTTAGTTACTTTGCAGGTAAAGATTTGACACAATGGATAATATAACAAGCTTTAAAAATACAACACATTGTTAAAGATGAAACCAGTGGTTTCCAACCTTTTTGTCTTTTGACGTCCGCTCCCAATTACCATCTCACGACCCCTCAGATTTATCTGCTGACCCTTTGGAGGGGCCCTGACCCCTAGGTTGGGAACCAGTGGACTAAACTAGCTAACTGTATATAAAGTGGTGTAAACTAGCTCCACCTCCAGCAGCTACAACAGTAACATGCACACAGCAGCTTCACTCCTGAATCCTGCAGCTTGTTTCCACTCAGATCCAGCTCTCTCAGATGGGAGGGGTTGGACTTCAGAGCTGAGGCCAGAGAAGCACAGCTGATCTCTGACGAACTGCAGTCACCAAATGTGAATAAAGAATAAATTATGCAGATAAAATGTAATTTATAGTCCAACTAAGTTTTTCAAGAAAACTTGAAAAGAAATACACTTACATATTCATAGATTTTGAATTTCTAATAAATTAAGAGTAAAACAAGGCAAGTTTATTTGAACAGCACATTTCAACAACAAGGCAATTCAAAGTGCTCTACACTAAAAGGCATTAAAAACAGAATATAAAAGCAACACAAATAAAAAGACATAAAAACAATTGAAAAGTATTAAATTTGCAAATAAAAAGAAGGGAATAAGACAGATGGAACAAGAGAATAAAAGTTACATTGCTGTGTAAAATATTAACCCTCAAATTTGGTTTAATAAAAGGCAGAAAAGTCTTCAGCTGTGATTTAAAAGAACTGATAGTTGCTGCAGACCTGCAGTTTGAAGTAGATGTAACTTTATGGATTTGAACATTTTTTTCTGGGAAAACAATATCAAACACACATTATTATTGAAATGATAATATTTTATACACTTCTTAAACATGTCTGCAGGGGATCTTTAAGGGTCTGAGTATTTCCACCACTGGATTTTTTTGAAGAACAAATGAAACATTTTTGCTGCACATTTTGAGAGCTGGAAAACAGTAACAGAGCCCCCCGCCACTCAAAAATGTGTTTTTCTTCTTGTTCCCACAGATTAATGTTTGAGCTTCACTGTGCAGAACTTCAAGCTTGAGAATGGACCTTACAGCGACATAGTGACATCTTGTGTCCAACAGGAGAAACTTGAAATAAAATACATTTTCATATTCATAGATTTTGAATTTTTAATAAAGTAGAAGGAGTATATCTAACTTTATGGATTTTAACAAGATATTTGAACTTTTTCTGAAAAAAAAACCAATATCAGACACACATTATTATTCAAAGTAGAGGATTTTATATACATATAAATACATAGGCCACATAGAGGGTCGTCTAGGGCACCAACTAAGTGGGTAGTGTGTTTTCTGGAAATAAGTAGTCCACAAGTTCTCCTTTGTTAATGTTTTTTTCTGTTTTTCCCCATGAACTTGCTGGATTTTTATCTGATTTGATTTTCCAAAGCCTTAATGTTCAGTCAGTTTTCACACAACAGCCAACAAACTTCATCTGCTGCTTCAGGCGACGCCATCATGAATGACACCTTGACCCCTGCTCACCTTTTTCTCTGAGGGACTATAGGACGACTTTGTCTGAGTTGTAGGTACCATTTTGCGGGCTCCAATCTAAACCTTTTGGGGTTTCAATTTAAAATCTTGCCTAGGGCACCAACAAAGTCAGAGTTGTCCCTGTCTGAAGGGGATCTTTAAGTCAATGTTTTGAGAGCTGGAAAACAGTTACATCAAAAGTTTTCAATTTAGTCTCCCTCCACTCAAAACTGTGGTTTTTATTGTGTGCAATTTTGAATTTTCAATAAGGTAGACGGAGTAGATGTAACTTAATGGATTTTAACAAGATGATTTAACTTTTTTTTCTGGAAAAACTATTTCGGACGTATATTATTATTAAAAGTAAAATATTTTATATACATATAAATATATATAAACATGTCTGGAGGGGATATTTCAGTAAAGGGTCTGAATATTTCTTCCACCACTGAGTTTATTTTTTTATTTTTTATTTTTTTTTTAGAACAAATTAAATACTTGTTTGTTAATATTTTCACGTTTTATGAGCTGGAAAACAGTAACAGACTCCCCCTCCACTCAAAAATGTGGTTTTTATTGTGTATGATTTTGAATTTTCAATAAGATAGAAGGAGTAGATGTAACTTAATGGATTTTAACAAGAGAATTTCACCTTTTTCACAATTTTATATACATATAAATATATATAAATATGTCTGGAGCGGATCTTTAAGTAAAGGGTCTGAATATTTCTTCCACCACAGTTTTTTGAGAACAAATTACACATTTTTGCTTTTGTTTTGAGATCTGGAAAACAGTAACAGAGTGGAGTGACACATCTCGAGTATATATACGATCTTTGCTGCAGCGCAACTACGCCCTTCAGTTCCGCCCAAAAGGGAAATGACGCCGGCGCAGAAAATGGCGTCCGCGAAGCTAGTGGACCGCTGTGGTTTGTTACCCGTTTAATTCAGCGCCGAGCAGGGGGGTCTCTTCGTCTGGCTGCTGGGCGACACTATGGCGGAGCACCGCTGCCGTCCGCTTTCTTGACTCCGGAATTGAACCCGCAACTTCATGTCCGAAGGAGCCAGAGCTGCCTGGTCGAAGAGGGGTTGTGGGGATTCGCACCGCCGAGGTGAGACGGCTGGACTTTAGCCGCTAAGCTAAAGCTGTTTCCCCGGGTCGGGGGGCTCAGCTCCGGTCGCCCTGTAGCTCCGGTCAACAGCACCACCGAGAGTCGTGACAGTTAACGCGGCCGGTGAGGTAGCGAGCTGCGGGGAGAAATATAACCGTTAACCGTTATATTGGAGCTCCAGGTGTTTAGCTCACACACCGGAGCTGTAATGTGCAAGCAGCCTTTGTTTTGGGACGTTAATCTGAGCATGCACTGTCTCTGTGGCTCACTGTTATCTATTATTTTGTTTTTTGTTTTGTTTTTAAGGACAGATATGATTTTTTCCCCTCCCCTCAACTTTATTGAAAACAGTCAAATTACAGTCAAACTATAAACACCGCCTCACTGGTTGTCTGCTTCCACCAACCAGTTAAGTTGCAGTTTACATCCATATCTCTCCAGACTCAGTTAATATTTCTAGTTGAACACTTTGATGGAATTTAATAAAAGCTATTAAGTGTATTTTTCCTTGTATGGTGTCACATGTTTGACCAATAAAGCTGATTGAACACAAAAGTTGTAGCCATGACAGCAGCCAGCAGATGATGCTTCGGAGATGGATGTTGCTGTAAAATAATGGATGTATGATTTAAACACATCTACAACCAGGAAGCACAAAAGATCTAAACAATCGTCACAGTTTCCAGATGAGTGTCACTGATTTCAATTTCCAACCAAAATGTGAAATATGGTCACAAACTCTCCTTCTGTTCTGTTGAGTTTTAGCGTTCAATAATATTTGGACATTTGTGTGAAAGTTTGTCATAATTTTCACATGGATTCATTTAGTTACAGTGACCTTTACCTTTGACCTTTGCCCACCAAATTCTCCTCGGTTCATCCTTGAATCCTCGTTGACGTTTGTGCCACATTTAAATAAATTCCCTCCAGGCGTTCCTGAGATATCGCGTTCATAAAAACGGGGAAACATGAAGCTTCCTGCCACGTTTATTGCTTGAACGGAGTCAAATATAAACAAATTTAAAGGACAAAAAGAGGAAACTAAGTGAGATGAGATTCAATAATATAAGAAAATAAACAAGCACCATATAAGATATTTATTCAGAACCTCTTTCTACCATCTCAGAAACATCTGTAAACCGGTTCCTCCTCCTAAAATGATCCTGGCAGGAAGCTCCGACACGTTCAGGATCCCGATGAGAGCGTGAAAACACCATAATCATTTCAGTCTTATTTTCAAACAAAAATGTCAAATATTTGCTGGTTGCAGCTTCTCAGATATGAAGATTTGCTCCATGTTTTTATCTCGTATGACAATAAATTCAATATTTTTTTTGTTTTTTGATGAAACGAGACGTTTAAGAACATCACTTTCGTTTCTTTTTGGCGTTTTTAAAGACTAAATAATCGATTAACATGGAAAATATTCCGCAGATTAATGTTGTAATCACAATAATTGTTTGTTGCCGCCCAAGTAGGGAAAGTTAATCTCATTAGTTTTAACCCTTCTGAGGAATAAAGAGAAGAAAAACAACATTTATTGTTTTCTTGGATTATTGTAAAAAAAAAAAAATGACATTAAAGTTTATTTAAACTGTGCTGGCTGCAAATATTACATAGTAGTTTGAGTTTATTAACTGAATATGATTTGTTGGTGTGCTTCTCCTCCTCTACTTCTTCTTCTTCTTCTTCTTCTTCTGTCAGAACCAGGGAAACATAAACACAGGAAATGCGAGCGGCCCCTTAGCGCTCAGCCATCGAAGCCTGTGATTGTACGCCCGGGCTCCAAAAGGTACGATCTCCTTACTCTACACCTATACTCCACTAGTTACACCTCTATCCTCCTCCTCCTCCTCCTCCTCCTGACTGTCTGCTTCATTTCTTTTTGTATTCTGGGATGTGAGCGGTTAAACATCAGAGCTGCGTGATCCCAAACAAAGTGTTTCTGGATGACGAGACGTAGCCGAGCAGGACTGTTACAGACAGCAAATCTTATTCTAAAAAGCATCTTTTGTTTCTTTTTGTTGTAAACATCAAACATTTTGTGGCGTCACTAGAAGTGTTTTCATTGTTTTCACTGTGTTTTAATTTCAGTAGCAGAAATATTTAGTTTATTTTTCCCTTCCTACCTTTTGATATTTCTCTCCATGTGCTGCTCTGAGTGCTCATGTTCAGCTGGAAACAGGTTTTTTTGCTCTTTAATTAAAGCATATTTCCACTTTGTCGACATCTCAGGTTTTATTTTTCACAGTTTTGTCCGTCATTTCTATCGTTTATGATCAAATTCTGCTAACCGAATAAACGCAGATATGTGGGGACGTGATGATGAAGCTGAAACGAGAACAGTCGGACAGTTTATTCAGATTATTTGGAGGTGAAATTGAAAGTGAGCGCTGCTAATATTTAGAAAACTGTGCTCACTATGATGGATGTTTACAACAGATGATATGATAATATTCCTTCCAAATATGTTTGACTTTCCAGAAGGTTTTGTTTTCCAGATGTTATCATTATTATTATTATTATTATTATTAACAGAAATGATGGACAAAAGTACAGAAATAAGACTAAAGTTGTAAGAAACTGAAATAATCTTTTAAACATGAACTTATTTTCATCTTTGGAACAAACAAGTTAGTGAATTTTCCTGCTGTTATTGTTTGTTTTGGTTTGTTTTTTGCCACATTTTCAATTTAAATATAAGAAGTGAAAGAGAGATTGACTGGCCAAAAGTATGTAGACAGGTCACATATGGTTGTCATGTAAAGGTGTCCACACACTTTTGGCCATGTCGTATATTATTAAAGATGTAGCATCTGCAGAAGTCCATGTGTGGGTTTGTTTGTTTATTTGTTTATTATTATTTTTTTAAATTCTGCAGACGTTCTTGCTTTTAATGCGTCGGTTGTGTTGACTTTGTCGTCCAGGTGATTGACGCTCAGAAAAAAGGGACTTTGTTAGCATCTACTGGACACAAGGGGCACTGTCCTCTGATTGGCTCGGACAACCCCCTCTGACATGCCCGTGGCCAATCAGAGGTGAGTGTGTGTGTGTGTTTGTTTGTTTGTTTGTTTTCTGCTCTTGTCTTGTGTTAAATTAAAGTTTTGTGTGTGTTTTTATTTTAAGAGCTGAACTCAGAAGTTTTGTCGAATCAGATTCAACTATTCGGAAATCCGTTAGCACGAGCTTCAGTGACGACTTCCACCACATTAACACACCGTAGTCAATGGCAACGTAGTTTTTGAGCTTTTAAAAATCAATAAAACAGCCGCATATGAAGCAAGAGTTGAATTGTTGACGTGTAAGTCGGGCAATAATGTGGATTTCTAGGAATAATGAGACAGGAAGTACATATGAAGCTCTTATAGTGAAGAAAAGTCACTTTAAAAATTAAAAATGTGTAAATAAATAAACAAAGTAAACAGTTTAGGATCAGCTGACGTCTTTAAATAGAAGAAACTAATAAATAAATCTAAACAAGAGTAATTATTTAAGATTTTAATGAAAATAAAAAACTTCTGAAATATCTTCCAACAGGAAAAGGCTTATTATAAACTGCTATATTTCTATTTAAACATAAAATAATTAGATTTTAAGTGTTAATTAAAGGCTTGTAAACATTAATCCTTGTGCAGGTTTGTCAACTTCTATCTGTTTCTTCCTGTTATTGTAGAATAACAGGAAGAAACAGAGTCGACATTCAAAGGGGGAGCAACTCAAGTTCATGTGGTTACGTTTCTCTGTGTGTGTGTGTGTGTGTGTGTGTGTGTGTTTTCATGCAGACTTTTTGGGGATGAAATGACACACTACCTCTCTCTTCTCTCTTTTATATTTTCCCACCGTCCTGTGACTGACTTTTTGTGTTTGCAGCAGGAGAGCAGGTTGTTATTATTTCTCTCCTCCAGCGTGTCAAACAGCACAGACACACACACACACACACAGACACAGACACACACTCTCAGTACGTTTGGCTGTGAAAAGAGGAACGGCTTGTTAGGATGCAGCAGCTGAAGTGCTGAGCTTTTAATGCTGAACGTCCTATTGAATGTCCTTCCAGTCACAGATTTACTGTTTCCATCCGGCAGCACAAACAGAATCTTTTCCTCGGAGAGACTCGCAGTGTTTTTCCTGCTCAAGTCTCTTTTTTTTAATAGTTTTTATTTCTTTTGCATCCCTGCTTTATGTCACCATCTTCTCAGTCATCCTGGTCCCCGTTTCTGTGTATCTAAAAGTCAGCTGGACTCTCCTAAAGAAAGCAAAGAATGTAAAGTTTCCAGTCGCCTTTTGTCACTTTTCACTCCACTGGTTATAAATCTGTATCTGACGCTCCTGTCTGTGTGTTTCTCTGCCGCCCTCCCCCCTCCCTCCCTCTTCTTCCTGCCCCCACCTCCCCTCTCCCCCTCAGGTGTGTTATGTCGGGGGCGGATGTGGAGGTGTACCTGTCCCAGGTGCACGATGGGAGCGTGTCGTCGGGCTTCCGGGCGCTGTACGAGGAGCGTCTGCTGCTGGACGTCACGCTGTTGATAGAGGAGCACCACTTCCAGGTACACACACAAAAAAAACATAAAATAAGACATATTCTTTAGATTTCTACATCTATATTTATATTCTGGGGCTCTACTGGAATATCTTTGCATGGTTTCCAGTTAAAAACTCCTCATTTATCTTCTACTAGTCCTTTATGCAGCCCCTCAGTACAGCCTCTGTCTGAAACAGGAAGTTTTAGCTCCTGTCTCTTTAAGGCCCCGCCCCCGATGAGCCCGCTCTGTTCTGATTGGTCAGCTTTCAGGAAGCTTCTCTCGTAAACAACTATAGTAGCAGGATTTCACTTCTTTTCCTCCTTCTTTACTCACAAATGCTCAACTTCTCAAACACATCTGTAGATGTCGGAGCTGAAAAACACATGGAAACACCTTAGCAACCGCCTTAGCAACGAAGTCAGCTTGTTGGCATTTCTTACATATATTCACCTGTTTAGTATCCTAAATCATTATAATACATAAATAACAGAAAAAAGTATCATATTTCCGCTTTAAATGATTCGTAGCCCTGCATTATGTTACTGAACATTTCCTAAAATGTACTAAAGTAAGTAAAGATTTATTAGTACAACACTTTTTAAGACAAAAACGTGTGAAGTGTTTCACTTTAAAAGCATCAAATAAGCATGATTTACAAAATAGAAATGATATCAACAAAATAAACTTTACAAAACTGCAAACACAACAATATGTTTATTTATTTTGTAGAATAATAAGGATGCAGTTGAGCTGAATAATGACAGTAAGAGGTGAAACTATTCCAAAGTTTAGAGGCAAAGACGGCAAACACTCGTCTCCCTTCGTCTTAAGTTGAACTCTGGGAACATCAGCAGACTCTGAGAGACTTTACGTGACTTTAAGGACACAACATGGCTTCAACAAGCCTGATGAGGAACTCTGAACTCTCTGTTGGTAGACGAGCTGCAGCAGAAAGTAGGAACTGGCTGGATGGTTGGAAAACCCATCAGGCAGCTGTAAAGACGCTCATCACTAATGATATTTACACACCGCTTCCTGTTGTCGTTCCTCCTGCAGGCCCATAAGGCGCTGCTGGCCACGCAGAGCGACTACTTCCGGGTCATGTTCACAGCTGACATGAGGGAGCGGGACCAGGACAAGATCCACATGAAGGGACTGACGGCTGCGGGGTTCGGCCACATCCTCCGGTTCATGTACTACGGCTCGCTGGAGCTCAGCATGCCCACCGTCCAGGAGATCCTACAGGTAAACGCCAAACACACACACACAGACGATGGTCAGAAGTTGTCCAGAATCTGTATTTTCCACTTTTCCGCTCTCCACAAACCTCCTCCTCCTCCTCCTCTCTTCCTGTGCCGGCAGGCGGCCATGTACGTCCAGCTGACGGAGGCGGTGGAGTTCTGCTGCTCCTTCCTGCTGGCCAAGATCTGCCTGGAGAACTGCGCCGAGGTCATGCGCCTCCTGGAGGACTTCAGCGTCGGCGTGGAAGGCGTCCAGGAGCAGCTCGATAACTTCCTGCTCGATAACTTTGTCCCTCTCATGAGCCGACCCGACTTCCTGTCCTACCTCAGCCTCGAGAGACTGCAGGTTCGAAATGTGGATGCAATTTCTCTTCTAGGTTTCCATTGATCTGCTTTTCTGTTCACACAACATGCAAATCTTTTAGCAGAAACTTTCTTCTGTGTGTGTGTTGTGTAACTTTTATACCGAGCAATGCCTACCCTACAACTCTAAAACTCCATGCATGCATGCGTTCAAAACTTCTCAGCAAAAGTATAAAAATAAACATAATTTGTAGTGTAACACTAGTCCTAACCTGGAGGGTGTAGAAGAGGAGAAAAACATGGAAGGACACAGAGGTAGAGGGACTGTTTGTTAAAAATTAGAGAGAGACAGGCAGGAGGTGGGTTGCTGTACCGAGTCCCCAGGCCGGATAGCAGATATTAGGCCCCTCCGACTCGTTTCAGTTCAGTTTTTTGGTGGTTGTTGTGGGTCCCTGAAAGAACAGAGCTGGTTTTACAACAAAGGTCTGTGAGCAGGAGAGGTGTGAAGCTGTGATGTCGCTTCTAAAAGGGCGTCATCTTCCTTTTTTAACTCGACTCGTATCAACTCATCATAATTTACTCAGGTGCAGTGACACGCCCCTCCCTATTGTCTCCTCAGTGAAAACCAGACCAGCGTTTAGGAAATCAAAAAGGAAGAAGGAGGAACTATAAACCCTCCCAATCACTCCTAACAGTATCTAAGGACTTACTGAGATTAAGAAGTTCAACATAAAAGGCTGCTTTATGCTTTTTCTTTTTTCATTCTCACTGTTTGTTTCCCATAAATACTTTTATCTCTCCGACCGTACAGCTGAGAGGAAAACCTGGTGTTTGTCACTTTTCTTTCTCTTTTAATCTCCATAAAAGCATCAGCGTGTTCCTCTCTTTGTCACGACACCACAGGATCGTTTTACAATACAGCAGAAGTTTGTTGGTGATCAGATTGGAGCTGTTCACTAAGTCGATCTTTGTCTCTCTGAACTGAAGGCGTACCTGAACAGCGATGCTCTGAGCCGCTTCCCGGAAATCGAACTATACGAAGCCGTGCAGGCGTGGCTGCGACACGACCGGCGGCGCTGGAGGCACACGGACACCATCGTCCAGTCCATCCGCTTCTGCCTCATGACTCCCGCCAACATCTTCGAGAAGGTGAGCTCGGTTTCCTCCGTAGACGCAGCAGCCTGATAGTTTCACTCTTATTTCTCTTCGTCAACCTCCTCCTCTTCCTCCACAGGTGAAGACGTCAGAGTTTTACCGCTACTCCAGACAGCTGAGGCAGGAGGTGGACCAGGCGCTCAGCTACTTCCATGATGTCAACCAGCAGCCTCTGGTGGAGACGCGCTCCAACCGCATCCGCTCCGTCCGCCCGCAGACCGCCGTCTTCAGGGGGATGATCGGCCACAGCATGGTCAACAGCAAGATCCTGCTGCTGCAGCGGCCCAAGGTGTCTGGTTGTTTGTCTGCCGGCAACGGGAGACGATTCTTTCATATGTGTTCAGATTATAGACCGTTAAAAATTTAAAAGTAGTCACTGTGACGTCACCTGTTGGTTTGCGAACGGCTGCTTTGAAGCCTCGAGTGTTTTGAGTCGCCATGTTTGATCTTTGGTGGCAGAGGTGTTTTGATGACAGGGCGTAGCTGACCGTAGCGCTAGCTGTGTTAGAACATCGCATTTATAACAAGCAGCAACCCCGTGAAATTAAGCCAAAAACTGCAGTTCCACTAACGGCTCCTCTAACGGCTCCTCTAACGGCTCCACTAACGGCTCCTCTAACGACTCCACTAACGACTCCACTAACGGCTCCTCTAACGGCTCTACTAACGGCTCCACTAACGGCTCCACTAACGGCTCCTCTAACGGCTCCTCTAACGGCTCCACTAACGACTCCACTAATCACTTGAGGCTCTAAAACCCGAGTCATTCTCCACAGACCTTCGTGTTAAAACGCCCAACTTAACAGCAGAAATAAACATGTTTACAGTCTGGTACAAAAAAACGTTTTTTGTCTCTAAAGCTAATTTCATTTAACACGCCCGTTTAAATATTATTAAGCCGTAAAGTTATACATAATGAAGGACGTGGCTGCTGCTTTGAGTGACAGGTGGTTTGTTTCAGCCAATCGGCCCAGCCTCTTTGCCCATTTTTGATTGGCTGGGAGTTAGGCAGCGTCACGCACCGAACAAGATGGCGACGGCTGGAGCTCAAGCTAACTTTGAGCTTCTTCAGAAATAAACAGATGACGTCATGGTAACAGTCTGTGGTTAACAGTGGTGATGCTAATGGCTTAAAACAGTTAAAACTCATTGATGGTCTTTTTATTAAAACCAAACACTGAACACAACTGTTTTTTTTAAGCGACCGCAATGTTACAGTTAAGTTTAGTGAACTGAAAACACGCTGTGGAATAGCAGCAGCAGTTACACCTAAACGCCATGGTTACATCATTCAAGCAGTGCTGTCGCCATGGTAGTGACTTGTCAATCACAATTCCCTGAAGCATCATCAAATTTACTCTAAATGGGACGATAATTTACTAAATGAACATCATGAAACTAGTGATTGAGAGGAAACAGGAAACAGTTTACGGAGCGTCATTTTCTCAGGAGTCGCCCCCTGCTGGTCTTTGGAATGAAATGCATCTGTGATCCCGCCTTTCTGATCAGTTAATATAATCTGAAATCAATTTGTTGTGCGTTCTGACCCCTCAGGTGTGGTGGGAGCTGGAGGGACCTCAGGTGCCGCTGCGGCCGGACTGCCTGGCGATCATCAACAACTTTGCCTTCCTGCTGGGCGGAGAAGAGCTGGGACCCGACGGAGAGTTTCACGCCTCCTCCAAGGTCTACCGCTACGACCCTCGCCAGAACTCGTGGCTACGCATGGCGGACATGTCCGTGCCCAGGTTAGAGGAGCGGCGGCGCCCTGCCGTTTGTCGTTTATGTTCATTTCAAGGTGATTCTTCCGTTGCGTATTCACGGCGTCTGTTGTGTTTTCGCAGGTCAGAGTTTGCCGTGGGCGTCATCGGCAAGTTTATTTACGCCGTGGCGGGCCGCACGCGAGACGAGACCTTCTACTCCACGGAGCGCTACGACATCACGGAGGACCGCTGGGAGTTTGTGGACCCGTATCCCGTAAACAAATACGGCCACGAGGGGACGGTCCTCAACGGTAAACTGTACATCACCGGCGGCATCACCTCCTCGTCCACCTCCAAACAGGTGTGCGTGTTCGATCCGGGGCGGGAAGCGGGAGGTGGCGGCGGCGGTGGCGGTGGTGGTGGTGTAGGAGGAGTAGGAGGAGGAGGAGGAGGGAGCTCGGGCGGGTCGGACGCACACAGGACACGCGCCGGCCGAGGCCCGCTGCTGCCCGGCACGCACGCCAGCTGCTGGGAGAACAAATCCAAAATGAACTACGCCCGTTGCTTCCACAAGATGATCTCTCACAATGGGAAGCTGTACGTGTTCGGCGGCGTGTGCGTGATCCTGCGCGCTTCCTTCGAGTCGCAGGGCTGCCCGTCCACCGAGGTGTACGACCCCGACACGGACGAGTGGACCATCCTCGCCTCCATGCCCATCGGGCGCAGCGGCCACGGGGTGGCGGTGCTGGACAGACAGATCATGGTGCTGGGCGGCCTGTGTTACAACGGCCACTACAGTGACTCCATCCTCACCTTCGACCCCGACGAAAACAAGTGGAAGGAGGACGAGTATCCCAGGATGCCTTGCAAACTGGACGGTCTGCAGGTGTGCAGTCTGCACTTCCCAGAGTATGTGCTAGAGCACGTGAGACGCTGCAGCTGAGGTCTGCTCCACACCGAGCCTCCTTTTTGTTTTTGTTTTTGTTTTTTTTTTATAGAAACTGGAACGCGCTGCTCCGGACTCTCCAGGTGTTTACAGGTGGGAGACTTGCCGACGAGCAGCAGGCTTTTAAAACTTAGAGACCAGCACTTACCGTAAAGGTGAGGGGGGAAGGGGAAGGGCGGGAAAAAAAAAAAAGATAGTCGCTGTTCCTTAGAAGTGAAGGCGGTCGGGCGGGAGCGTGGCGCGGTGCGGAGACGCCGCATGTTTAAACGGTCAGCTTGAACATTTTCAGATTTAGCTTTCTCAGAAAATTTAAGAAAAACATCTGTTCAGGGGGGTCGAGAAGAGAAAAAAAAAAAAAAAAAAAAGGTTTCCTTCTGCTGGTTTCTGTTTGGACTGTGGTCAGCTTCCTATTCTACTACTGACCTTCTGTATTTAGGCTGTCCAGTCAGGCTCGCTGCAGAAACGCACTGGAAGCATCACGCAAAAAAAAAAAATTACAGATTTTTTTATTTATTTTCTGCACACTAGAAGCACAAAGCGGCTGTTACATACATACATACATACAACACAAATCTGGTCTGAATTACCTAAAATGCAAACAAAACATCATGTATATCGTAAATCAAGTTACTCTTTAGTGGAAGCTAAGATATGAACCGAGACTATTTAACGCCCTGTACGAAGCAAACAATCAGGTGTTTTAAAGCTAAATATTAACACGCTAATGTTATAGTGTGTCTGCAAATAAAAAAAAAAGGAAGCAGACTGTAGAGAAAGGAAACACATATTATGACCACGGTGTTTAAAAAAATGAATAAAACGGAGACACCAGTGCTTCGCTTCAATCTGCTACCAGCTATAAACTCAGATTATAAATTATTATTATTATAAATTCAGTTTTTTGTTTTGTTTTTTTGGCTTCCAGTGCGTTCCAGCTTTTTAGTCCTAATTCTGCTCTTTACTCCCGAAATAATCCACCATTACTGTTCATATATGTTCATATATCATCACCGTGTTTCTCTCTCTGTATGCGTGTGTGTGTGTGTCTGTGTGTGTGTGTGTGTGTGTGTGTGTGTGAGTGAGAGAGAGAGAGAGAGCTGACTACAAGATTTAGAGGAAAACACACACAACACTACATGGTACACTTCATTCGGTAATGCTGACAACGACGACGGCGGCGATGATGTCATATGACGGTAGTGACGGGGAGTCGTGCACCGCAAAGGGGTTAAAGGATGTTTTTGTTGTTGTTGTTTTGTTTTGTTTTGTTTTTTTTTTAAAGGGGAGGGGGGGAGATGATGTTCAGGAAAGACAGAAAGAAAGATCTTCCTCTCAGAGCAGCTTGTTATCCGTCTCGTCACTGGCAGTGCTTTACTTACTCTCGTCTACATTCCCTGCACTTTATCGGTTCTTATCGTGGCTCTCGGGTGTGAACGCACCAGTTTACCAGTGAACCTTCCAAACGGCTTGCACGGTTTACCGCAAGCTGTCACGTTACAGACGTTAAAAAAAAAGGGGGGGTAAGGTTCGCCTGATTTGTTTTTGTTTTTTTATATTTTGTTTTCTTATTGTTCATGTTTGGATCCGAACCAGCTGATCTACTGACAGGTTTATGTGTGTATCAAAGTCTCTGTTGTTGTTTAAAAACTATTTAATAACACAAGTTTGTTTAGAAATAACAGCATCTTGTTTTCAGTCTCTGGAGAGCAGTTCTGTGTAAAGCAGACGCTACTGAGCATGTGCAGGAACGCAGTTGTTGTTGTTTACAGCTTCACCAGCTTGTTGTGCTGCAGATCACGACCTCTTGACCTCTTCAATTTTTCAAAGAACTTCAGTACAAATGTTTGAGGTTGTGACGTATCCTCTCGATTAATTGATTAGTTGTTTATTCCATTAAATGTCGGAGTGCAACGAATCACTAAACTCACAGTTCAGATCAAAAAAAGGAGACAAATACAACTTTGCTTTCTGTTTATTGTGTAAAACACTGAAAGCCCCGAAGTCATAAATCAAAACAACATTCAAGGTGTCAAATGTTTAAATAAAATCTTAAAATATATAAAATATTCAACACTCACTTGTTAAATCTGTGTGTAACTTGCAGCTTCAGCAGTCTGTGCAGTGATCCGTACCGATCAGGGATCGACTACGTTCTGTTACACCGCTAATAAAATGTCAAAAAAAATCCCAGAGACGAACGAGACACTTTTAAAACAGCCCACAACCCAAATATACTCTGTTTACTGTCAGAGAAAGAGTAAAAAAAACGACTCATCAATCAAAATAATTGCAGTTTAATTTAATAGTCGGCAACTAATCTATTAAAATGCAGCTCTGCGACACAGAACTGCTCTCTGGAGACTGAAAACATGATGCTGTTATTAACTTAAATGTCACCCGGAGCGGCGGGAAAAGTGTTTAAACAACAACAACAACAACGGAGGAGTCAGATAGTTGTTTATTGTTGGTTTGGATGCAAACATGAAGATTAGTTAATAAGAGAAATATAGAAAAATAACCTTATCATTTAAAACGGCGTCTGAAATGAAACCTTCTGGCTGTCGTGTCGAGGTGAAATTAAAAATAAAAAAGTGCAGCTAGCTTTTCCACATTAATTGGTCCGCTCATTTCATTTTTTGTCATGTATAAAAAAAACAAAACAAACAAAAAAAAAAAGCAGGTTTTGTGTATTTCAATTTAAACTTTTATACAATCGACAAAAGCTCAGTATAACCAAGGCTTCCAGCTGTGAATGATGACTTCAAAAAACAAAAAAACAACAACATTACCAGCCAGTGTTTGTCCACCAAAGGTTAAATTTTACCCGTGTTCGGCAGCCGGTTGAGTTTTAATTTCAGACGCTGAAACGTCACCAGAAGCTGCTTCTTCAAGTCTTATCGGTTCGTTCAGTAGATGTAATATTTCTGTTTTGTCCGGCGCCTCGATCCTGCAGCTCAAAGACCAGCGCCAGCCACGCGTCTGACCTCGTCCTTTCCACGTATTTATTTCTCCTTTATTTTTAATTTTTTATTTTATTATTTCCATGAGCCAACTGTGAAAAGGGCTAGAGAGCACATACTGATGCAGTTCTGTCTGTCTGTCTGTCTGTCAGCCGACTATTTAAGTTATTTATTTTCTGAGGTATTGCTTTCACTGAGCTATGCAGTAACAGTAATAGGATTATTTATTACAGGACAAATTACATGGTGTAATTGTTTTTTTTTTTTACAAAATTGTCTTCTTCTCTGTTTTTTTTGCCTGTCTGTCCTCTCCACCTCAGCAGCGCTGCATGAAAGGATGCTCCGAGTCTTTCTTCCAAGTGTAAACTGACACAGATTGCCAACAAGTCGGGTTTAATAATAATAATAATAATAATAATAATAATATAATAAAAAAAATCAGCGAACAGTTTAGTGTGGAAAAATAAAAGAACAGTAGATTTTGCAGATTAACAGGCACTTTTTTTTTTAAAGGAGAATACTGGTGTCTTATTTTTTTTATTTTTATTTTTTTTTAATTGCATCTCAAGTCTGCGTTGACTTTCCGTGTCTCTGTATGCAAACATAACTTTACTGTTTATCCGTTTTCTGAACTTGTTTTGTTTTGTTTTGTTTGTTGTTGGCATGTGTTTGTCTGTGAGGGATCAAACATCGAACTCCAGTATTATCCTTTAACTCACACACAAACCCTCCTGAAGTGTTTCACACCATGCAACGTCGGGGTTTGTCACTTTTGTTTTTTTATTATTATTATTTTGCAGGGTGAGGAGGGATTTTTAACACTTTGTGGCACTGATTTAAAACGTCTGACTTTGTGTGAATTTCCCTCCTGACTTCACTCGTCATAGCGGAGACATAAATGCATCCATAAAAAGCCAAAAAAAAAACCTGGTCAGCAGAAGCTAAAAGACAAATAGAAAACACTAATTGAAGGGAAATAAACTTGCTGTATTATTTTTTTTTACATTTTTATTGATAAATGTTCACATCCTGCAGGTTCAACATTTCACATTCTTCTTCTTTTGTTTATAAAATGTTATTTTCACATTTATGCACTTTTTTTTTTTTACACCTCTGTTACCTTTTTTTAAAAAATAGTGTCACACATGTTTGACACAGCAGTGGTCTGGCTGGGAAACAGGCCTCTTTAACTCCATCATCATCATCATCATCATCATCATCATCATCACATCCGCCACTCTGCTCCTCCTCTCATGTCGCTGTTAAAAGAAGAAGAAACGATTTTAAAAAGTACTACTGTCCTGATTTTTCTGAGGCACACATTCAGTCATAGCGCAGCATCCTTTAGTCCACCAGTCTTCAGTCTGTCAGTAGGAAAACAGAATAGAGGATTTAAAAGAAAAAAAAACAAACAAACAAACAAAAAAAAACAAAAACAAAACATACCTTGCTACTACGACTGTATCCGAAAAAGAAAGTTAAAAATCAGATTAACATATCTTATAATCTGAGTAGAAACTCTTTGGAAACGATTTGTAACTTCTTTCCAGAAATAAATGTTCATATTGGTCGACTTTCAGCCGGATTCCTGCCTGTTTCTCTATCTGTGTGTGTGTTTCTGTATCTATCTGTGTGTGTGTTTGAAACTAATTGGTTATTAACCCTTTCATTGAATTATTACATCACAAAGTAAGAAAATAACATTTATTTTTACTCTTAAACAAGTGAAAAATCATGCCGGTAACTTTTTGTAACTGATAGATGGAAATCAATGTAGGCAAAATATATATATATATTTTTTATATATATATTATTTTATTACTAAGAGCAGATGATATGAATACATGTAGGAACATTAGATGACTTTCAGCTGCATTACTGAGTGTTTTTATATTTGTGTTTGTTTCCAAACTGATTAGTTTACAGGAAAAATTGTTCAAAAGTTGTATCAATATTCTTCATGTAGAAGGTACACATGTGTCTGTTAAAGACCAAAATATGTGTGTGAACTATTAAGCTGTTTATAATTACTTCAGTTTTTTGATTAGTTTATAAATTGGTAGAAATGTGTGAAAAATACCCACAATCCAACAGGACGACTTTTAAATTGCTTGTTGTTCTTTTAACAGTTCAAAACCAAACGTTCAGTTTACAGTGTTTATAAAAAAGAGAGGAAAGCAGGAACCAGTGGATATTAATGTGATAAATTACAAAGTAGTTTTGATTATTTTTCTGTGTTTCTACTTCCTGTACCTGCACCAGTAGTGACAGAGACATGTCTTTCATTTGCAGGATTGATGAAGGTTTAATTACTTATATAAGTGAGTAAAACTTTATTTATGGGACACAAAAACCATGAAAGACACATTCAAGAACACACAGACAATCCTCACACTTGGATTTATGATAAAGTCAACAGCTGATCTGATGGAAGTGGGGAGATTGTTCCAGAGTCGCCTTTGGTTGTTTTAGTTTAGCACGTGCCAACAGGTTTTGTTTGGAAGACGTAAGTATAAGGGATTAGTAGTTGGGATATAAATGCAGGAGCTAAACCGTCTCAGGCCTTTCACTGGCAGCCAACACAGTGAGGATAAAACAGGAGTGATGTGGCCAGTCTGAGTTAATAGTTAATATAAAACAACTGATAAACAAGGATCATCTCACACATCAGGAGCCCAGATGAACATGAAACCTGTTTTTCTTTCTGTAATCATTCCTCCTGTTCATACTGACTGTTAGAAGATCCCTTCATGATGCACATCAATATTTATGTGAAGCTAATATGAAGCTTCAGAAACAACCAAATGAGTCAAATCCAGTAGATATCTTTCAACGTTTCAGTCTTTTTAGTGGCAAAGTCCCTCTTTTTGTTTCTATACTTCCACCTGCAGCTCAACAGGGAAACACAAAGAGGAGAATTTGATGCTAAAAAGACTGTAAATGTGTCAGATATCCACTTGATATGACTAAACTCAGACTGCTGAAGCTGAACAGAAGCTTCACATCAGGAAGATCTTTTAATATCCAGTATGAACAAGAGGAATGATTACAGCAAGGAATCTTACACTTCTCTCTTACACTTAAGGTTTAAGACACTTGATTTTTTTGTTCCCAGATCTTGTGGCACCTGTGTCACAGACTGGTGTAAAGACTTATTATATACTCATTTTCTGCTCATATGTTGTCTAGCACAGCAAAAATGCAGGATTAATAAGGACTGAGCTCCTAATTATTTGCCCCAAAGATCCACAACAAGTTATTACAACCACAAGCATCTTTTTAGTAACAATACAATCTTAAAAACTGGTTAATTTCTCTCATTTTGGGGCCATTAACTGATGCAGTGGAAATGTAAATCTAAAAATCTAAATCTTTAATTCATTTCATTTGTTTCCCATCAGTAAGTGAGGGCTCATGCAGCTGATTTTAACACTCATTTGGTTTCAAATGATTCATTTGTTCTGTGCACTTCAAGACAAGAGACGTACTTTATTAGTTATCCACCAATCCTTGGCTGACTGAAAGTCTGTTGTTGCCTTAGAAACAAATGTTAGACGCCACCTGTTTGAGTTTGTGAAGAACAAATCTGTTAAAACAGTTGGAATTCACACATTAAACATTACATTTCTGGTAGTTTAATTAGACTTCATTTCAGCACCATGCATTATTAAAATGAGCACGGAACAACCGCAGTATTAACGCCTCTCAGCGTTAGAATTAACAAGCTTATTATTATTATTATTATTTTCTTTTAATCAATAATAGATTAATGAAAAAATATATAACAGATTTTAATGTAAACTATGAAGGTCAAGACTTTCATCCAGGGAGGACCGGATTTGGTCACTATTTATATCCCTTAATTGAATGTTTTGACAGCTGAATACACAATGCGCATGCGCCTCCTCTCTCTCCGGCTTGCCGTAGAAAGCGAAAGTCCTCTGGATGAGAATGTCATACGTGAAGCTGGTAAATATTCGCTTAACATTTTTACCTTTTTACACCTTAAAAACATTGTAATTTTTATGCTGTAGCTGTCGTTTAAAAAAAAGAAGGGGTTATAGTTTTACTCACAGCACTAAAACAGCGAAGAGATGCTGATGAATTAGCTAACAGCTACCGTTAGCGTCAGTTAAACAGCAGTTGGAGGTTCTTTCTCTTTAATTAACATTAAAAGACGTTAAACGCCACAGTTATATCCCCGTATTACTCTACAGTGTCTGAATATGTGTTTTAAGATGTTTTAAAGGACAGCACAGGCTCATTTCTTGCTTTATCCTCCCTCCTCGGCGTGTGTGTGTGTGTTGTGCCGCTCCGCCGCCAGGTGTCGCTGTGCGCCGCGGCTCCCGGGCTGACGGCCCTGCTGAGCGGCTCCGTGCTGGCGGCCAGCGAGGCGAAGAAGAAGAACTCACAGCTGAGCATCGATGAGGTGAGTTAATCAATAACTGAGTGACAGGAGCAGCATGTCCTCACTGTCATCTGTCTCCCTCTGTACTGTTTATTTACAGTGGTGGTAAGTAACATTTACTCAAGTACAGTCCTGACGTACTTGTACAATGTGATGCTACTTTCTACATTTCAGAGGGAAATATTGTTCTTTCTACTCCACTACATTTATTTGACAGCTTTAGTTACTTTTCAGATGAAGATTTGGCACAATGGATAATATAACAAGCTTTTAAAGTACAACACATTGTTAAACCTTTTTGGCTTTTGACGTCTTACAAAAAGTAGTGTGTAGTCGGGGTCACATTTCACATGTCTATGAGTTGTTAACAGCTCCACCAAATAGTGATTTTTCCCTCTAAACTTCTCACATGCTTTCATTTCAATAAATGTTCAAATGATCCAATATTTCAGCAAAAATCAAAGATATCAGAACGTTGTTTCTTCTTCTTTCCTCTTGTAAACAGTAACAGTGAGTAGAAGGTAGATCTCAGCAGCTGAGTAACAACAACCTGCAGGATTCAGAGGAGCAGCTGCTGCTTTCCTTCAGAAATGTCACATTTCAGCAAAAATCAAAGATTAGAGAAAAAGTCCACCAACTGAAAACAGATTTGTCTATCAGAACTTTGTTTTTTCTTCTTTCCTCTCCCATTAATCATCTCACAACCCCTCAGATTTATCTGCTGACCCTTTGGAGGGGCTCAAGCTCATAATACTTATGTACTTTTGGAGTTTTTGTACGTTGCTGTTTTGGTACTTTAACTTTCTCATCTTCACTCTGACTCTCATCCTGCCATCGTTTGTTTCAGCTGCCGTCTTTATACAGCCGTCCTGAAGTGGAGCCGCGGTACGTGGAGCCCGAGGCGGGGCAGCTGGAGCAGAGCATCGCGTCACTGAGGAAATGGGCGGAGCCGTACACAGACCAGTGTCAGGTGTGTTTACATCTCACACTTCCTGTCGCCAACAAAGAACTTTTTAAATAGTTGTGTGTGTGTTTTGAGCAGGTGTGCTTTGCAGAAAACGGATCTTTTCCAGAATTTTGTGCAACTTGCGGGTTGAAATTTAACTCAGTGTCTTTGTTTTCCTGCCAAAACCTGACCTTGACCTCCACTCAGGCTCTTCACTGTTTGTTTTTTTTTAAAAGATAAATATGCACTGTCCACATACACACATTGATATCTCTACATCTACTGGATTAAAATGGAGGTTCTGCCCTTTATTCACCTGTTGCCATGGTGAATCGTAATATCGGAGCTCCGTTGATAATGGTGTTTTAAATTCATCACGTATGCATTGAACTCAGAGTTGAGTGAACTGAGTCTGATCAGCTGTGCTGGAACTGAAAACTCAGTTTCCCGTCCCAGAGTTCAGGGTCAGACTGAGAGTTTGTTGAACCTGCTCTCTGGAATCGACCCTCGTTTCATCCCGACCGACTAAAATATTCACTTTACTGTCACAGAGGAAGAAAGACACCAGGAAATATTCACATTTTAGAAGCTGGAATCAGAGAATTCGGACTTTTTTTTTTGTTTTAAATGAGTCAAAACGGTTAATCAATTATCAAAATAGTCATTTGTAAATGTAATTTGTGAGCTACTCAAACAATATAATAACAAATAAATCCTGTCAGGCATTATTGATTCATCTAGCTGTTATTTTTTCAGTTAATCTCTTAATTGTTTAGTCTGTCCATCACAGCTTCTCAAGGACCAAGATCACATCTTTAGACGTCTTGTTTTATCCAAAACTCACATTTATTCAGTTTACTATCTTTATAAAACGAAGAGAAGAAGAAAATCCTTGAAATTTGAAATGCAGGAACCAGATTTTACTCAAGAAAATGATTTGAAATGATTCATTAGTCATCAAAATATGTGTTAATGATTATTTAATTCTTGATTCTACTATTGACGTCTATTAATAAACATACTGTACTTCCTAAAAAAGCCTGCAGTCTGCCCTCGGCGTTCAGTTTCACTTCCACACAGAACATCCTCCTCACTTTTCCTTCATGAACTGTCGGATCTTCTACGACTCTGCGGTTTTCACTCCTGACGTCAGATGTCATCTTGTTTGGGTTTTTTTTTTTTTTTTGTCTTCTTTTTATCAGTAAAATAAAAATCACGTGAGCTCAGAAGCATCACGGCATGCGTCCAGCTGTCAGCGTTCACCTGTGAAAGGATTAAAACTACACATGTTTCTGCTTTTTTTCCCTGCAGATGAAGATATTCCCCTCAAAAAAATATGACATTTTAATAACCGGCTTGTTAAATTTTTCCAGCGTGCAAGAGGAGCACATCTGTGTGTTTTTTTTCCTCCCTTCCTCCATTATTTGTAATTATTGCTGTTGGTTGGATTCAGTGTTTCATCAGGAATGTGGTGACATTTGCAGCCTGACACAAAAAAACCAAACTCTTTGTTAAACATCACATGAACAGGAAGGAAACATCAGTAGCAGTGATGTTATTTAAAGTCATTTTCCTGGTTTAAAGTAGCTTGATTATTTCTTTCCAGCATAATATTTAGTTCTGTTTTTATCACTGATGGTTAATGGTGTGTTTTTGGTGGAAATAGATAAAAAGTTGGATGAAATAATGAAGTTTATTTCTGTGTTTTGTGTGTTTGTTTTGCAGCAAAAAGGCCAGGCTGCTCTGGAGAAAGTTGAGGTTTGTTACTCGTAATTATTCTTGTTTTTAACTTTCTTCTCTGCTTGTTGTTGCTGTGATGAAAAGCAGTTATTTAATTAGTTAGTTTTAGTTATTTAACAGTTATGTGTCCAGTTGTTTGATGACTTTTTTTTTTTTTCTGAGATGAGAAGCTGCAGACGTCCGAACACGTCGTCTCTTCACAGCGCAGCTCGTCATGAAATACTGTAAACGTGACGCTCGCTGGTCTCATGAGTGCAAAAGAAAAACCACATCGACTTCCTGAGTGTTTTAAATTTAGCTTTAAAGGTCGAGTCAGTGTTGTAACTTACAGGTTTACACACTTATATAATTAGAGAGAGAAACATATACATGAACCAGCAGGTTAGAAGGAGACATTTACTGGTTTAAAGTGCTTAAATACAGTTTTAAAGTATCTACAGTTTTCATTTAAAGCCAAATATTAAACTTTTGACTCCATTTAATTAACAGTTGTTGTTATTATTTACATTTCAGATGTAAATTTATTGATTATCTTTTAAAATATTTGTTACAAATGACCTGAAATGACTTTAAGTTAGCGTCACTTACATAAGAAACATCAGTAACAATGATCCAATAACATCATTTATATTAATATGTCACACACAGGAGTCATTTTTCTGCATAACGAGTCTAGTTTTGATCAATTAAGTGTATTTTCTGCTAATAAATCTTTACTTTTACTTAATATTTTTTAAAAATACAGTATTTATTTCTACATATAAACTATAAACAGCAGAAGAAAACATTAATAATTGAGCTTTAGAAGTTTAATCATCAGTTTGGATGTGAGTTCAAGTTCCTGTTGTGCATTTTGACAGAAGAGCATTTAGTTTTATTTATAGTTGGTTTGTTTGTTTGCTTTTTAATGCATGAAATATTTAACATTAATAAATAAAAAGTAAAGGACGATAGCTGCCTGGTTTCAGCTTGTCTGTAATGTGTTGATTTTAATATTAAACTGTTCACGTATCAGCTGTTCAAATCACTCTTTGTGATATTAAAGTTCTATTTAAAGCCATCAGAGACAGAAACGACGTGTAAACGTTGTGTTTACGAGGTTCGATGCAGACCGATGAGCTTAACGTGATTTTTTTTGCGTCTGTGACAGAAAGCGTATCGGACGGTGGAGCCGACCATCAACACGTCAATAACGACGGTCACAGGTGAGAAAACACTTTGTTCTCTTTTATAAAACGACTTCAGTGGATGCAGCCGCTGTTAAACGTGATTTAAAGTCATGATGTCGTGTTATAAACAGGATTATAACATGAATTTGTTAGGAAACACGCTGCTTGTTGTCGTGATGAAGATCTTTCAGCAGGCGACTCTGTTGCTCTTTTCAGACGTCTATCAGTTCCTCAGCGATCCTCCTCCTGACCTTTACCCCAGCGTGGCCGCCGTCGGCTTCTCGGGCTTTCTGGGACTTTATTTGGCCAAAGGTAACCTGTTCACACACACACACACACACACGCACACACACACACACACACACACACACACACACACACACACACACACACACTGACCTGCATTTCCTCACACAGACTAATCAGGTCAAAGGCGGCAGACGGGTTGATAACGAGCGAGCACGACGCTGTAAAGCTGCAATAAAACCTGCAACTGTGCGTTTTCTCTGCAGAATTCCTTCAATCTAAAACAATTTTCTCTTTCTGGAAACGATAAAAACTTTAAACCTTGATGTAACGTTTTCCTTTGCTCTCTTTATCTCAGCCTCTTCTGTTAACTTTAAGTTTCATTTCCTGTGTTTCCTTGAATGTTTCCAACCTTACAGAGAGCCGTTATGGACGCAGAAATACGGTTCCTGATCGCAGACGCAGAGTTTTGCAACAGTTCTCCTTGTATGGTCGTTAAGAAACACGCTTTGTTTCGTACAGGATGTAAAAAGACCTTATTTAACAGTTAATTTAGTTTTTCAAGTAGATACAAGAACATACTGCAACATATGGAGCAAATTTACATCATGAAGATAAAACAGCAGGGATATTTACTTCCTGTTAGATCTTCTCTGTCTTCATATACATCAAAAAAACTCTCCTGAGCACAGCTGTATGTGTGTTTTAGAGCATATTTAAAGATGAATAATCTAATAAATGACTGTAAATAAAACAAAAAGTCACTTTAAATGCTTCATTTTTACACTTTTAACAGTATTTATCATCCTTTAGTCCCATTTTTAAAGCATAACAAGTAGATAATAAAGCTTTTATCCTCTTCTGTGTTTGAATTTGCATCTGTTTCTTGGACTTGCGGTCGATAATCAGCCTCCTGTTATCACTCAGACACTCACAGTCTGACTTTACGACAGATGGATGAATTATTAAATCAATAAAAAAAAAGTTAAAACGAGGGCCGGAGTGAGTGAAAGGTCACATCGGTTCACAACAGCTTCTTCTAACCGTGACCTCTGACCCCTGCTGAAAACATGTGTCTGTTGTTTTTCAGGCTCCAGAGTGAAGCGGGTGGTGTTTCCTGTCGGACTCATGGCTCTGAGCGCCTCCATGTTTTACCCTCAGCAGGCTGCGTCCTTATTAAAGGTGTGTGTGTGTGTTATTGTGTCATTCATCACCTCCTGTATGCAGCTAAATGCAACAATAAGTCCATTAATGGATCAGATGATCAACAGAAGTCGTTTTTTAGGCAGAAATTCTTCTCAAATGTGAGAATTTGAGGATTTTCTTTGTTTTCTTTGATATGAATCTATTTGAAAACATCACATTGGGCTGTGAGGAAATTATAACATGAATATATTTATACATAAAACAACTTATCAACTAAACAATCAGCATATTAACCGCTAATGAAAACAATGATCAGTTGCAACAGACACAGTTTAATGAGTTAGTGGGTTTCATGTTGACTCGAAGGAGCAGCGATGAGAAGCTTCCCTGTTTTTATTTAATTAATATTTAATAATAGTTGAGTCCAAACAGTTGAATCTGTGTTTATTCTCATTTGTCCAGGTCATATTTATCTCTAGGCAACAATGATTCAAAGGCAGCTGGACTTTAGATTTGTCTCATGAAGACGTTTCTCCTCTTGTCCAAGCGGCTTCATCAGTTCGTAACTCATCAGTCTGACTAGTGAGGACGAGTGTCTTGGCTTGAAATCGTTGTTGCCTAGAAACAAACAGTTGAAGGTGAATGTCAGGACTCGACAAACAAACTTTAACACTTCAAAAGAAAAATGGTTGAACTCTTTAAAGGTCAGGTGACGTGTTAAGGAGCAGCAGAAAAAAAAGCTTTAATAATAATAAAAACTACCTGCGTTTAAAAAACAACAACAATAATCGACTAGTTTTCACTGAAGCAGATCTTCATGTTTCTGAAAGCAACAGTCCGACATGTTGAGCAGCTTCATGCAGAGATCAGCTGGGCGTGTGGAGGTGAGAGAGCAGCAGGAGTTTAAACCATCAGTGGATTAAATCTGTTTGTGGATTAACAGAAAATTAATCAGCGAGCGTTTTGATCATCAGGATTTTTGCTGCTTATCTTTGATCTTCATGTTCTGGACTGTTAGTCGCACAAAACCAGTGAACTGAAGGCGTCGCAGAGGAAACAGGAGACTTCAGTTTACCGTCGCAGAGACTAAAGACACCTGGAAATATTAAACAAGTCACACTCAGCACTTACATCCTCTTTTAGTGAGGAGTCAGTCGCTCCTTCTCCTTTATTCATTTGATATATTTCATCATGTAATTAAGGGACAGGTGGACACACACACACAAACAGACTGATAATCACACCTTTACTGGAAGAGTTTAGCAGCTTTCATGTAAACAGCGTCTCAGCTCTTGTTGATCAGATGTGTTTGTATCACCCTGAAGGCATCATAAGGATCATATCAGCATGTTTGTCATGTTTAAACTGGACTTTTACCTTTTTTTTTCTTTATAAAATATCTAAAAAAAAATGTTACAGATGTTTTATGCAACAAAGGAACTTGTTGGAGAGGAACAGGAACAGTTTTTAAAGATAATACTGATGTTTTTTGACCTTTTGACTTTGTCTTTTTTTCTCCACATTACAAGCTTTCAGTGTAAAAAGGAAATAAAGTATTTAATATAGTGTTTTCTGACCTGAGCAGAAACTTTAAACAGGATAGAAATGACAGAAAAGGTTAAACCTGTAAATCTGTTCTCACCTCGTTTATTTAATGTTTCAGCAGGAAACAGCTACGAAAACAGGAAAAATGAGAAACCTGCACTTTTTATATTTTATTTTTAGGTACAAATTATTCTTGGTGAGTTCGATCTTTAGTTTTAAAACTGGAAAATCACACCCTTGTTTTATAAACCGAAGCTCTCTGCCGTCATGCAGGGCATCACGTAGATGAAAACTTTCCAGGCAGGTCTCATGCAGCGGTTAGTTTTATCACGCTTCGTGTGTGTTTGATCTGTGACTCGTTTCCCTTTAGGAAAGGGTTGTGCTTTTCCTGTAGGAGCTGCTGGCTGTGAGTTTTTTTGGAATCATTAATTCCCACCAACGTCTGGCTTATTTTATTCATTTCCACCCGGCGAGGCACGAAACACAGAGAGACACACCCCGAAGTGGCTGCGGGCAGGGCGGCGTGCCGGCAAGGCGTGTAGATATGGAAACGCATGAGCTGAGGAGATAAAACAGAAAGAAAAAAAAAAAAAAAGAGGAGGTTGCATCTCTGTGGTTTGCAAGTAAGCAGACTTTCTAAGAAACAGGAAACATGTAGAAAGATGCATCTGTAAATTTAAAGTTAAAAGATTTCTCTGCAGCTCCTCTCGGCTTTACGGAGCTTTATAGTTGAGTTTCAGTTCGTTGTTTATCTGTTCAGCTGCAACTTTTACTGTTCTGGTTCACTGTCAGCGGCTCTCATAGCATCGCTGTACACTACCTGCTCACAGACACAGTTAGCTGTAGACTAGCTGGTAGCATTTAGCAGCTAAAGAGCCAGATATTTCCCTCAGGAGTTGGTAGAGAGCAGAAACAGAAGCTGAAAGAGAGAGATGCTGGATGTGGAAATAAACAACTTAAAAGATGATGATGTGTCAGAGTTGTGTTCACTACTTATTTCTGCTGGAAACAGTTGGACAAACATCAGTTAATGCAGTTCTTGTTTAAGTTCTTGTTAAATCTGTTTCCACAGTTTTTTTTTTTGTATTTAAACATAAACATCATTCTCTTGGTGATAAATTGTATTGTGGCGTCCTGAAAAAGAGGAAACGTTGATCCTGACTGGTGACTTTTGTAGCGCGTCATCCGTCCATACATCAGAGTGTTACAGCAGATCCAGGGAGGTTTTTACAGTTTGTATCTGCCAAAACAACCCTCACTGTCTCGAGCCGCTCTCATAAAGTTTTGTTTTGTTTCCTCCAGCTGAGTCGGGACTCTGCCTACACCTGGGCTCAGCAGGGCCGAGCGACTGCAGAGGCTCTGTGGAAAGATCCGCCGTTCACTAAAAAGAAGGTGAGTCTGCACTGAATGACTTCCTGCTGCTGCTGTTGATGCTAGTGCGTGTTTTTATTGCACTGACTGATCTGAGTTTTGTGTCTTTTTTTGGGGGGAAAGTCTGAGAAGAAAGAGCGAACAGAGAACAACGACACGTCCAGCTGAGACGGAAAGAAGAAACCTCTCCATCCAACGAGACGCTGGCTCTCATGCAAGAACACTTTCAGACTCTACTCCTAAATATCTGACTTTTTTTCTTTTTCTGAGGTTGAAAGTCGGATTTAACAAACTTTCAACTGAACAAACCTCTAAAATCTCTGCTGTCAGCCTGATGAACGTCATCAACATCATCATCAATGTCCATAAAAACCTTTTTCACTCCGTTTCATTCACAAAAACATCAGCAGTGTCAGAGCTGAATCCATCAGAGCTGCAGCTGCACTGTGACAGAAATAAAGAGGCTTTGACGAGAAGTTAGCTGCTAAAAAAAAACCCCCGTCTTTCTAAAGCAAAAGTTGCTGATGTGACAGTTTCAGAGATATTAGAGGAGAGAGTGTTACTGTCAGCTGTAACGCAACATGATGCTGGACAGAAACGCCCTGCTGACAGAAACACTGCATCATCAGTAAACTGGCAGCCATGACGACGACGACGATGAAATGCTGAACAGATAAAGCTTGTTTTTAGTTCATTTATCATCATTTTTAAACTCTAAATTCATTCAGAATGAAGATTTCAGGGCAGATTCCTCATGACTCGTACATCAGGTCTGAACCGCTCCGCTCAAAGTAAACGAAAAAACGAGTCTGTTCGTACAAACGCTTCTCGCATGAGACCCAGCGACTTCTCACCCTCCAGTAACACAAACTCACACCTGTAGATCAAACCTTACTCACATTCCACACGCAGACACGACTCTTAGAGCTATTAACCACGACTCGTAAGCTCTTTTTTTTTTTTTTTTTCTTCCGGTCATCCCTGGAGTCAAAACCTCCAAGAAGCAGGTTCTGTAATTGTTCTGGCTCCGTCGTCCAGTGATGCTGACCTGTTTTCTTGGAACGGGAACCCTCAGCGCTCCTCCCGCTCTGTCATTCCAATTAAGTTTCGATAATGTCCGCCACTTCCTCGTTCTTTTATTTGAGAGAGCCGTATAAAGCAACTTTCACAGATGGCTGGAAGGGCAGAGAGAAGGAGATGAAACTGTTACAAACTGTATAAAAATGTCATAGAAGAGAGGAGTTTATTCTAAAATCATGGCTGCGACTCCGGCATGAATAAACGTCATCTGTTATTAAAATGATAAAGAGGTATTTAAGCCTGATAATGAGACTGAATGGCTGCTTAGTTCCACTTCCTGTTTCTCACTATCTCTGGGTGGAGGAGGGAGTTTCATTCACACCAACAGTGTGAATCTAAAGTTGTTGACAGTTTCTTCTTTTACCTCTTTTGTCTCTCTGTGATCCTGCTGAATTAAACACATCGACGTATTTATTTCAACATGTTGTGCTGCGATGTTAATAACACTACTATCCTGTAGTTAAAGGGCCAAATGAAGTGTGCATTCCAGCTTGATTTACTTGAATAAAAATGTGTCCATGTCTAATAATGCACTGTATATATGAAGTGTTATCTTAATACAATGTAATTAAAACATCAGTTCTTTAACCCCAAACACTTGTCGAGCACTTATTTTGGTCTAAAGAGCTGTTCGTATCTCATAAAAATGTGTCTTAAGAGTGTTTTTATGCGTCTCTTTTCTCTTTTCTGAGCAGCGTTTCTCTGTTCACATGTGTCCGACGGTGTCTCTTTGTGTCTGTGCTGCAGGAAAAAGTCACGGATAGATCATGTGTGAGTGAGAAGGTCATGTCCTGTTGTCGTGGTCGGAGGAAACCACGGCAGCAGTTCCGCTTATAACCCCCAAAGAATGAGACGACGTGGTCAGAAGCTCTGAACGTGTTCAGTTGAAACATACTCTGCTCTCAATGTTCACGTTTCATTTTCTTTCTTTTTTTTTTTTTCCAATTGTCCTTTTTTTCCTTTTCTGGTTTTGATTTGTCGTCAAACCAGTGATGCGATGTTTCCGCAGCTTCAGGGCTCTGAGACTGGAAGACTTAGAGCTGCAACTAGAGAGGACTGTCGTTATCCATCAATCTGTTGATTCATTTTTTTGCCATTAACTGATTAGTTGTTTTGTTCAGAAAATGGTGAATAATGTCTCACTGTTTCACAAAGCTGAAGGAGACGTCTTCAAATGTTTTGTTTTGTCCACAAACCAAAAGATTTTCAGTTTACTCTCACAGAAGAAAAAAAAATAAAATAAAATATTCACATTTTTTTTCTTTAAAAACTCACTCAAAATTATTAGTCTCTTATCAAAATAGTTGGCAGTTAATTTAAAAGTTTACTAATTGATTAATCGCTGCAGCTCTAATGGCTTTAGAAACTGTTAAATTATATTTTTGCACTATTTTAATTAGTCTATAAACAAAAGTTGCTCCTCTGTATGTTTTTATTCTACATAGTATCTGCCAGCTATTTTAATAATATGTTAATCCATTAATTGTTTTGAAGCATTTTAAAGAAAAACGTCCAAATTCTCTGATTCCAGCGTCTCAGATGTGAAAACATTCTTGTTTCTTTTCTCCTCCATGACAGTAAACTGAATACATTTGGATTGTGGACAAAACAAAACATGCTGTGTTGCAGCTTGGGTTTTATAAACAGTGCTGGCTAGTTAGCCAGCTAACGTTAGCTGAGTTTAAAGCCTTTTCACAACATTTTTATTTGTTAGTTCTAGATGGTGACTGATAGAGAACAGTTTCATCCTAAGCAGATCGTTACTGGCAGCAACTTGAAATGATGTGAACATTAACATCAAAAACATTGATGGCAGAAGACATTATGTAACTCTCTTCTATTCTTTGAAATAATTCAAATGAATGAACTGAATTCATGCAGGTTTTCGCCTCGTGAAACTTTCACACAAGAGTTTTAGGTAAACGTGTGAACTACAAACTAGTTTGAAACCAGCAATTTGAGGCTCCCAACAGCCTATATCAGCTGGTTTTCTAACTGAAAGTGCATCAGTGCCAATAAAACTTAATCAGACTAAAGAAAACAGCCACAACAACATATTTCAAACAGCCAATGACTCGACAAAAAGGGACAAAAGAGCATAACACGCGTTTACGGGTACATTCTTGTTCCTCTTAAGATGCTTGAAAGTGGTTTTAATTCCTTAAATCTTCTTAAATACAGGAAACATTTATATGTACTAACCAAATATGTAAATAACTTGCTATGTTTCTTGGTTACAGCTCATAATTTTGCCTCATCAAGTGAATCTTTTTGTTTTTGTGGTGTTCCTCAAGGTTCCGTCCTGGGCCCATTGCTGTTTGTATTGTAAGTAATTTTAAAGGTATCTCCTTCCATTGTTATGCAGACAATATTCAATTATACATTTAATTTAAGCCTAACAATGTTTCATGCCTGTCTGATAATTTTCTACTGCTAAATACTGATGAAACAAGTTCTCATTTCTGCCCTGACAAGGTTGACCCAAAAGTGATGGAAAGCTTTGGCTCTTTACCTTCCTGTTAAACCTACCCTCCGTAATCTGGGCGTTTCTATGAGTCAAGCTTTGAGTCTTGACCAACATGTAAATTGTTTGGTTTGCTCCTGTTTCTACCAGCTGAGAAAGGTTGCTTAACTCAGACCCATTGTGTCGATAGCTGATATGGAGATAATTAAACATGCGTTCATTTCCTCTTCCTTGTAACGACGTTCAGGTCAGGTACCTGCCTACATAAAAGAGCTACTGCAGACATATAACACATCTGGAGTCCTCATATCAGGGTAAGTAAGGAAGTAAACGCCTTTCAAAACCATAGCTTACTGTGACGGCCCCTGCCTAACCATCTATGGGTCACTGTGCTGGTGTGGTGTTTGTTTATATTTGTCTGTCGAAGGTGCCTGGATGAGTGTGGGTGTGGCAGCAGGCGGAGTCGGAAACACCTGGGCATTATGCTGTTGAGGATAAAAAGGCCAACTTGCAGCGTGACACGCTCTCTGATTCCCATCCTAGCAGCCAGCAGCCGCAGGCCTTCTGTTTTGTTCTGTTCTGGTTTTGTTTTGCACTACAACACATACATTTCATTATCCACACACTCACACTTACATTACTGATGTTACTGACTTCCACACTTCATACTTTTGTCAATCATTTTTGTAGTTTATTTTGTTATAATAAATACTTTTCTTTATCCTCATCCCATGTCCTTTCACTATATGTCATGGCCTAGGAGCCGGGTCATGACATTACCAAATAACTTGCAATATACATAAGCAAATCAAAGTCACAGTAAATAATTTACTTAACATAATTTTGCAAATTATAGATTATTGCTGAAGATATGGTTAAACAACAATTAACAAGCATGATGTGGCGTTGATAGTAAAAGTAGGGACAAAACTCTCGCCCACTTTGTCACAAGGTAATTAAAAGAGTTTTTAAATCAATTCTACAATCTATTGGTAGCCAATGTAGGTTGGCCAACACTGGTGAGATGTTGCTCTACGCTGTGTATTAGTTATTTACATTTTGGACCAACTGGAGGCGAGACAGAGAAGAATGGCTCAGGGTTGTAAACAGTGAATTGCAGTAATCAAGGCAGGAGGACACAAAAGCATAAATTATTTTCTCCAGATCTTGATGGAATAATACGTCTTTGATTTTTTGCAAAGTTTCTAAAGTGGAAGAAACAGGATTGGACCACTTTCTTTATGCGACACTCAAAGTTCAGGTGACGGTCAACGAGGACTCCAAAGTTTTGTGAAGCTTGTTTGTTGGTTGGTTGTCCATCGTTCCAGGTTCAAGACCAAAGGAGACTGAGCTTTAGAGGTTGTAGCTCCTAAACTTTGGAACCTTTAAAAAACCAGCTGAAGACTTATTAGTTAACTTACTTTTGTTTAATTTGTTCATTTCTGTTTTTTTCCTCCTTGTGTGTGTAGTTGGATGTTGCTCTGTCTCTTACTTGCTTTTTATTATTTGTTTTTATTCTGAAGCACTTTGTGACATCTGCTCTTAAACCGTGCTATATAAATAAACTTATTATTATTACAAAGCCAGCAGGGCTGTGTGTGAAAGTACATACAGTACACGCCATAAAAACATTGTTTCTGTTGTGTTTTTGCAGCGCTTGGTGACAGAAACTGTGGGAGCTTCTGGTAACAACATCATGAACTGTTAGTTTGTACTGAATCAGAGGATATTTTGAGTTTCCATCAGGGAGAGAAGCTGTTACACATGTTTTTCACTTTTTGCAATTTCACACCTCTACATGACCTTAAAATTGTATTATTTATCATTTTCAGCCTGTGTGAGTTGATACTCACAGCAGATATGAAAACTACATTGGATTTCATCATGAAGACAGACACTAACTATTTATAGTGTTGGGACTGATAACAATGTGTTTTCCTGCTTGCTATATTCGTGGCTTTACTCTTGGGATGTCGGTTGGTCTGTTGGTCACTTTGATCCAAACCAGGAACCATCTACCACAGCTTGACACTGACGCCAATGTGGAAATATCTTAAGCTAAATGCTCCAACTGACTCCCATTAAAAAAAGCTTCAACTTCTCTCAATCGTTTTTTCCAACTAGTCATTACGATCTTAATCTCTAAATTCGGGCCCTCTAATAAGTGCACTGGTGGTTATTTTGGAAAATGTTGCTCTGTTGTTCAGATATGAAGACTTATAGTAGCTTTGACGTCTAATGTGTTGGTGTTGATTGTCCAGTTAACCAATGGGTGACAGTGGACGGTTCAGATGGGAATATCTCGACAACTATTGGATGGATTGCCAAGATATTTTACACAGACATTCATGTTCCCCAGAGGATGAATCTTACTCCTCTGACTTGAGGTTGACTCTTTAGTTCTTGACTTAAAATATCTTAACAAATATCGGATGGATTGTTGTGAAATTTGGTTCAAACACTCATGTTCCCTAAAAGATGATTGTAAAAACTTTGGTCTCTTGACTTTTTTCATCCAGTTTGTCCATTTTGCCCAATTTGACTACGACCAAAAACCTGCAAAACTAATTACCTTCACATCAAACTCAGCTGTGCTTTGTGTTTAGTGCTAATCAGCAGTTACTTACTTACTGACCTGTAACTGAACTTGTAGCCATTGTCTTGGGTTCTGCTTTTGTTTCCATTGTCTTCTGCCCGCTTTGGAAGTTATGGGAAGTAAATTTCAACACCCTTTAGGAAGTACTAAATCAAGCTTCATTCACTTGATAGGTTTGGGGAGGGGGGGCTGATATCCATGATTGACAAACACAAGATAACAGTAACCCCCTTTTCACTTGTGTTCGTTGGACTTTTTAAACTTTTTATAACATAGAATGACACCTTTTTAGGGATGTCCATCTCTTTTCGAATAACATACCTCCAATTATTCTCAGTTTGTGAAATACAATGGAAAAACAAGACACACCATGTTTGCTCTACAATTTTTTTTGATGGATTTGTTTATTTGAGCGTTTGGTACCTTTGTGGACAGAAACGTCCTGTCATGTTGGATACAGTGGTCTCCGTCTCAGTTGCTGCATGTTTGCTACAAATCATGAAACAAAACAAAAATCTCCACATTAAAAAGCAAACTAAACGTATCAGCTTCAGACAATCAAAACAAATCAGGATTCTTTGGTTGGACCAGACATCGGACAGAACAAGAAATACAAAATAAACTTCATCCTCGACACCAACAAGATCACAAAAACTCATAAATGTTGCTCTTCAGGGATACCTTTATATCTGCCAGCAGTAAAGTAACAGTTAACTGCTACATAGAGACCTTTATCTTCTCTGTAAATTGATGTGTCTTTGATTTGCAAATGACCTCCCTCCATTATTCCTTATAGCTCTTTAATAGTTTTTGTATTTATATTACACTGCAAGTTATTCCTGAAAATAAAATATTGCAGCGACCTCTTGAACGAGGACAACTGTGTGCCTGATGCCAGTTAAAGATCTTTTTCATCAGTCTTGGCAGCTGAATAAGTACACAAGTAGTCAAAGGTTCAGGTTATTGGAAGGTACGGGTTGTTATGTCCCAGATGATGGGACATAAAACACCATCAGTCTTGTTTATGTAATCACAAGGAGTGGCTGCCCTGCTCACTCTCAGGTAGCCTGATGAGACCTTTACTCAGGTTGAGGACGGCTGGAGCTCTGCTGGGGATCAATGGACTCAAATCAATAACAGGTGCAACAACGCTGAGACACATCAATGAAACCTGGTCTGAGAGTAAAGGTCTCGCACATGAGTGTCCAATAAAGGCAAAATGCACAAAAAATATCTACATCCTTGCAGAAGTAAATAACACAAGCAGCAGAGTTGGAGGGACGCTGCCTGTGTAGTTTATAACCAGCCATGTTTACGCTACTTCCCTTCTCACCTACTTTGTTAAATCTGGTCTGACACAACGTAACGCTGCTACCAGTAGAGCTGGGAACAGATTACTGCAGCCTCCTCCCAATGACACCGGATAAAAAGTAAATGGTTTTACAGGCTGGTAGCTCCTTTTCTTTGTTGCAGAATATTTCCAGTTTTCTACGTTTAGAAGTCAAAGAACATGTACTTACAATCCTCACCGTTTCACAATGTTCTTGAGTAAATGTTCTCATCAGTGAGTGCAACTTTATCTACTATCCATTTGTTTAGAAACGCAGTTTATTTACATCATTTACATCATTTCCTTTATGAACTGACCCAGAACTCAGGTCATCCATCCACGAACAAAATGTCCAACCGTTCCCAAAGTTTTTTTTTCCCCTCTTCATTTTATTTGAGAACAAATATGGTCCACTAAACTTTATGAACCAAAGATAAGCTGGTGACACTTCACCCTGCTTATCATTTATTGACAGTATACAAACAACTGATAAAGGGTATAAGAGGCTATAATGCAGTTAAATGTTGCTGTTAGTGCCAAACATCTTCAAATTCTGCACATCGCTGGCAAACAGCTAACATTTTTTAAACCTTCTCTCGCTCTCTGTGAAGCCTTCGCTGCTGGTTGATGTTTATGCAGCATGTAATCTGATGATGTGGGTGTTTAAGGGAAACACAGAAGCACGTAGTCTGTCACTTTTGCACAGCTGCGAGGTTTTTAATGTGCACAAATCTGGTCAGTGAAAGCAGGATGTGTCTGTTCATCAAACTGAACACAGTCAGGCAGAACTAAACTAAATGATGCTTCACTAAAGGGAGAAAAAATCTTCATCTTGAGGGAGAGAGAAAGGTTTTGTGCACACAAATGCATGCTGGGTTTTATGGGATTACACTGACTGAACCCGTTGGAAGACCCGGTCAATGTTTAACCAGACATAAAGTTTAATAATTCAACATAAACAAGTCAAATCAAAGGTCAGAGCAGTTTTGGAGCCTAAATTATCACCATAAATCCGTGTGGGCTTCGGTCAGGACTTGCGTGTGTTGCTGGTTCCTGTTTTGTTGGAGCTGGAGGTCACTGGGGAGTTAGAGGCTAGCAGGTCAGTGTCTCCAGGTCGCATAAAAAGCCGCCTCATCCTGGTAGTCCGGCGGCTCCGTTTCCCCACCGACACCACGTCATGTTATGTTGTCTTTTGATCTTCTGTATAGTTTATTGGACATTATCTTAGTTTCTCTGCCAGCTTTATTTGTTACATTAGTTAAATTAAACCCCTTTCTCTTTTAGTTAATCTGAAAGAAAGACAGTCTTGGGTCCCTTGTTCTCCTTCGACTGCTGCTCTCGTCCTTATAAATCATTTTTTCCCTTTCTGTCAGAGGAATAAATGACTATTGGAGCCGCTCAGTGTGGTTCTTCTGTTTCCAGTACGTGTCCAAATATTCATGTTTCCAAAGGACGGAGGTGTCCCCCCCCCCCCCCTCCTCCTTTTTTCACTGCAGCATTTGACTCAGATGAACTGAACACGTTGAGGCTCGGATTTTCTCTCTGGAGTGATCATGTGTCGTGATAAGAGCTTCAAAACACACCTCAGTTCCACCGTGTGTGAAGTTACACTGAAGTCAGGCTGTTAAAATGAGACAAGAAGAGTTTATTGTGTGGCTCAGTCCAAAAATACTTTGCACAAACTCCTGGATAGGACAAAAGATGGTACCTATAGAGTCAAGATGTATAAAAACCAGATGAACTTTTGGCTTTTTTGCTTCAACATGCTGTCAAACCTCAACTTTAACTGGCAGAAGCAGAGAAATATTGTTCAGTCTAGTCTGCAGAGTTAAAGCAGGAAATACAAAAATATCCCTGAAGGCCTCCGACACATTGTGCTGCTGCTGAGTGTCAAAGTTCGCTCCTGATGTTGGAGGCAGGAACAGACAAAACACCTCAAAGTCCGTTTATTAGCTGTTCTGGTGATTTTCAAGCCTGTTACATAATCATTATTTCATTATTAAATGGACCTTTGGCTCAGATAATCCTCTCAAGAACGGACTTTGAAAACTCGGCTCTTAAGTAGAACATGTAAATTTAAACACAATCACAAATCAACGACTTTTGGGGGAAAAATCCATCTGCTGTGGAAGATCATGTGATAACGAACAAAAGCTGCAGAACAGCTACTAAATGGACCTTTGGTTGAGATTGTTTTTTTCAAGAATAAACTTTGAAACTCAACTTTTAAGCCTCCGTAACTTAACCTAGAAACTTTAAAACGTCTGCAAATCCACGACTTGTGGGGAAAACTCCCATCGGCTGAGGAAGATCATGAAAGCTCCAGAACTAGCTACTAAATGGACCTACAGCTGAGTAATCTTTGGATCTCAGTGTTTGCAACATGGATGCAAACTCTTTAAAGTGCTTCGAAAATGGAAGTTTAAACATCTACAGATCCATAGCATTTAGGAAAACTCCCATCTGCTGAGGAAGACCATGTGATAACAACCAAAAGCTCCAGAGCTAGCTACTAAATGGACCTTTGGTTTAAGATTATTTTGTCAACAATGAACTTTTAAACTCAACATTTAATCCGATGCAGACATAAACTCATTGAAATGCTCAGAAAGTGGAAATTTAAACAAATCAACGATCTTCTACTGAGGAAGATCATGTGATAACGATCAAAAGCTCCAGAGCAGCTACTAAATGGTGCACTGCTGCCATTATTTGTACCAGCCAGTCTATCAGACAGACCTGACTGAACCACTTTAGTACAACTTTATATGATTTATATGCTCATAATTAGACTCTTTATGTATATTTTTCATGTTTAAATACGATCATCAATAGCTTATCAATCATTATTGGTGATTAATCATCAATAAAGCTTTCAGAGAGCAGAGAGAGTTCGTTCTTTGGGTTTTAAACTATTTGTTTATGGAGAAAAAACCTTCACAATCACATTTTTTTACAGTCTGATGCTGCGTTAAACAGGAGAACAGCCGGATTTCAGTGAATGTTTTGTTGTTTTTAAATGAAAACGGCTCAAATTTGAGCTGAAAAACATTTTATGCACAAAAACACCGAATCAAAAGTAAAAATATATATATATACATGTCACTATTTTTGAATAAGGATGTTTTTACTGCTCTTAAATGTAAAAACTGATCACATTTATACGTTTTAACCACTAAAGATCCTCCTTTAACTGAGGAAAAAAAACCCAAAACAGAAGCTGGATTATATTATTCTTTCTTTTAGTACTTTTATTTTGAAAAATTATGCATGAGAAGAATCATTGTTTAAAAAAAAAAAAAAGCCAATCAGTGAGAAAATATTTAATTTTCTTTATCTTCAGAGAGGACGTCATATCTCTGAGTCACTGCAGGCAGTTACAGTAAACTTCCAGAGGAGAAGAAGAGGATGATGATGATGATGGCGTCTTGCCAGTAAGGAAGTGAAAGCTGGACGAGCCGATCGCTTTAAGTAGAAGCGGCTGGAAACCCAAATATGGTAACAAAGAGGAGAGAACGGAAAGACTTCTGACGTCCGACTGAAGTGGTTCTGATGAAAGTAAAGTAATAATAGACGAGAAAAGAACATGTTTATCACGGCTGTCAGTGATTTTAGGATTAACGTCAAGAGCTTTGGATCCTGAACGTCCCACCAGTGGTCCTCCAGATCCAGATCCAGATCCAGATCCAGATCCAGATCCAGAACGTGTGTGTGCAGAAAGAAGACGCCACACCGACAGCATGCGTGTGATTAGTTATTGTTTTATTATTCAAATTTAAAGTGATTTTTAACTCTTCTCGACATCAAAATGCAAAGACAACAACAACAACAACAACAGCAGCGATGAATAATCAAACGTTACGATAAAAGTCACAAACTAACAAAAGCGTAAAAGCAAAGAAGAAGAAAAACTAAACGCTCGCTAACGTTAAAACTACAGAAATACATCATTGCCCTTTTTTTTTTCTTTAAAAAAAGCTGAAATGTGAATCAACCCCTCGTCTGATCGGAGAGAAGATCCGAGGAGTGCGTTCCCTCGTCTTCCCTCCGTCTCCCGTCTCTCCCCGTCGGCGTCGGACCGCCTCGTCATTCCTCGGCCGGCGTGGCCATCTTGACGAGGCTGCTCTTGTCGAACCTGAAGAGCCTCCAGCCCTCCTCCTGGGAGAGGTCCTCGGCGCCGCGCCGCTTGTAGAACTGGACGGACGGCTCGTTGTTCTCGGCGACGACGAACATCATGCCGGTGCAGCGCGTCTTCATCGCCAGCTGGAAGGAGAAGACGAGAGAGAGAGAGAGAGGAAGTTAAAAAGGGCTGTTTGAGAAAATAAAAGCTTCCTGCAGCACAAACCAGTCGCACCAGTATGTAGTTTATAGATTAACGTCTCCAGACTGTTAATGTGACAACGTTCAAGATCTGAACTCAACACTTTATATGACTTGATTTATTTCCTGCTTTTATTTTGAAAGGAAAGCAGAACGTAGATCGTCTTAGATTTTGTGTCTTTTCCTGGTTTTAAAAGCTGCTTTACAGTAAAATTATGTAATTTTCTGAACTTACTGACTGTTTTATTATTTGTTTTTACTCACTTTGTCATTATTTCCTCATTACTGATGATTAATTATCAAAAATCTCGCTGTAAATATTTCATGAAAGCACCGATAATCATCCTTATAATAATAATAATAATAATAATAAATCTGAACCACGACAGCAAATTAACATATAAATAAATGACCTTTGCATGTGAGATAAACACATATAAACTGTTTATTCACATCTATATCTCCATATTGGGTGGTTTTGCTTTTTTTTTTAAACTTTCTTTTTAAGTTTCAAAATAAACCACCAACAAGATAAAAAGGCCTCCAGGGATTCAGACGCTGAGCTTTTTAATCACGTCGTCTCTGGTTTGAATCCAGCTGGGACTTCTGTCGCACGTCATTCCTCCTGTTTCCTGTCCGTCTCTACTTTATATAATAAAATACCTTTAAACATTTCAGAATAAATCTCCTCTGTATATTAAAACTTCTCCTTTCTCTTCCTTCTTTTTCCCCAAAACTATGATCTTATTTTATATTTTTATCTTGTTAACTTTGCTGCTGTTTATAGTTTATAATTATTATCTGGGCGGGAGCCAATTAACAACATCTAAACACAAACATTATCTATATGGTGATAAAACAGTTGACAGTAAACAAACTCACGTCACTGAGATGCCGCAGGATCTCGGAGCCGATGCCCAGGCCTGGACGGAGAGAGAGAGAGAGAGAGAGAGAGAGAGAGAGAGAGAGAGAGAGAGAGAGAGAGAGAGAGAGAGAGAGAGAGAGAGAGAGAGAGAGAGAGAGACAGGAAGTGAATAAAAAGGAGCGGCGGTGATTCAGACTGTAAGATGACGACATCAGAGACGTTTCTCACCTCTGTACTCGTCCATCACGTAGAACTCCTCCAGGTACAGCTGCTTGCCGACCCAGGGGTCATAGGTGAAGTAGTACATGGCGAATCCCACCACCTTCGGATCTGAGGTCAGAGGTCAGAGGTCAGAGGCGACAACGTTAGACTGATGGAACTCAGGAATCATTAGTTGAATGCTTTAAAATGATTGTTTCGGTTGTTTTTCAAGCAAAAACACTAAAAATTCTTCGTTTCCGGCTTCTTAAATGTGAGAATTTGTTTCTCTTTGATGTAAATCAGTTGAATATTTTAATATTCTGGACTTTTGTTTGGTTAAAACGAACAAATCGAAGCCTTTTTTTCCACTGTTTTTTTTAATCATTTTACAGTCCAAACAACAACTGATGATCAAAATAGCTGCAGCGCCACAGAAACTTAACTGACCTACATCATGTTTATATTATATATTACATTATCTGCCTAAATGAAGGTTCTCACAGTTGCTACTAGACTCATTATTTCCACATTTATAAAGTATTTTCTCTCAAATCTTCTTCACACTGGATGTAAACGACAGCAGCTCTGCTATAAAGTCTACTTTTATGAAGCTTATAAACATGAAGGAGGCAAAACATTCAACTCCTGTTTCATTTCTTCCTGATATGGAAGTTAAATTCTCTCTAAACGCCGTTTCATCGACTCGACTGTGACACAGCTGATCGGTGAAGATTGAAAGGAGGCCGATACCTGAAACTATAAACAGGAACACAGGAGAGGAAGTGCGGTTCAAACCACAAGAGGTTCAGTTAGAGGCTTTTAAAAAAAAAAGACACACTAGTGAGAGCTAAACACGGCGTTCTCTGTTTCTCTGAGGTCTGCAGGTCGAGTCTGCAGCACGCCGCCTGTTTGCTCGCCGCCGGTCGACCCGACAGTGCAACAGTTCATAGTTTAACTTATAAAAAAAGCAACAATGTGGTCGAAGAAATAAGAAAAATATCTGTCTGGACACAAGTTTGACTTCACTGAGCTTCATGTTTTTACTTCTTTTGAAGCGTTTAAGTAAAGAAATCTTCTTAAAACAGGAGTGAAACAGTTTGAAGCCACTTGTGAGGAAACATTCGATCTGTTTACAAGAACCGTCTGCAGCTGAGCGTCGGACCCACGAGGAGCTGCTGCGAGCTTTCAGCTGTGACAACGCCTTTATTTACTTCACAGACAGAAAAAAGAAAGGAGGAAGTGCTCAGCGTAAAGAGCGAGCAGATGGTAAAGTCATGAGCTCAGAGACGTAACGCCGGGAAACGAGATCAGCTCAGTCTGGAGTCTGGAAACGAAACATCAGGGACACGTTTGAGGGTTTCCTGGTTTCCTGGTTTTGTACCTTCACTGCTGGTCTCTCCTTGGATTTCTGCGATGATGCAATGGTAGAACGGGGTGTCACCGAATCCATCCTCAAGGAGCTCTGCCGGGAGAGAACGAGCGCGTTTAGAGCAACCAGATCCAACGTATTGATCAATCTGATTGATTTGTCTCCGTGTGTGTGTGTGTGTGTGTGTGTTTAAACTCACCTTTCTCAGTCAGTGTCACCTGGTGCTCCATCTCCTCGTATTTAGCAAGTTCCTGCCACCAAAAACAGAACGATGTCATTGATTAGTCGATCAACACTGTGCTTTTTAACGCAGATATTGATTTTAAAAGGACGTTTCTGCTACAAACTACGTAATAAAACCATGGAAACACTTCATTTTAAACTCACTATTTAGCTTTTCTACACATTTCTAACTATTCTAACCTGTTATAAAGCGTTTATTAATGTTTTTAGGGGTAATAGTTGTTCATAAATACACTGATAAACCATTAAACATGTTCTTATATCTGCTTTTTTCCATAAACTAAAGAATTAAATGATTTTTCTTTGAGGTAATTTATAATGTAAAAACTGATCATTAAGGCTGCAACTAACAATTATTTTCATCATCAGTTCATCTGTTGATTATTTTCTTGATCGATTGATTAGTTGTTAGGTCGATAAAACAGTTCACAACCCAAATATGTTCAGTTTACTGGAGGACCAAACAAAGCAGAGCTGATTCTGAGCTGAGAAACTAGAGACAAATCGTTTAGAAATCGTTTTTAGTAATCGTTTGTTTGTATAAAATGTCAGAAAATAATAAAAACTAAATGAGTTAAACCTTCTCAGAGTCACAGGTGACGCCTTAAGATGTTGTTTTGTCCAACAAACTGTTCAAATATTCATGAACGACGAAGAAAAACATGAAATCATCACATTCAGGAAGTTAAAAACTGCAAACTTTTAGTATTTTTGATTAGTCGGCTAAGTTCTCCTTTTATGTCCTGAGACGAAACAATTAGACAAAACAAAACAAAAAGTGATTAATTATTAATTATGCACACTTTACAAACTTTTTAAAACGTTTCTTTATTAAATCGTTTGGTCAATAAAACGTTTTAAAGTTACAAAAGGTGACGTCAGGCGTCCAAAGACTACTAAAAAAAAAAACACCCAGAGATATTCAAATGTCCTGTCAGGTATGACAAAGCATTATATCATCACATTTGGAGAGTTGAAAACAACAAACTTATGTCATTTTTTGTTATAGATTATTGAAATAGTTTGCAACTTATCGATTAATCGTTACAGCTGTGTTGTCTTTGAGGTTTTTTTTGCACTGTTTTTTTAGACTAAACAACAGATTGTAAGATGTCACCTTGGAGGTTTTTTTTAGGAATCTGGGAACTTTTACTTTCTGACGTCTGTTGTTTATAAATGTTGTTATGATTGTTATGATTACACAGCAGTAATGACATTAAATGGGGTCAGCATGACGTCGCTGTTTATAAGAACATAAGTATGCTCGACGTCACACCGCCTATCGGAGCGGATATGAGTCTCCTGTCCGTAAACAAAGGCCACCGACACTGATCTCACACTCGGACATCCTCCGGACATTTTCCACCTGCCACGTTTATCACCATGAAACGGTGTAATTCACTATTCAAGGCGTCGTCTAACATTATTTCCTCAATGTTCTCGGAAGTAGTGTTACAATAGAGTCGAAGTTCATGGAAAGGTCAACGGCTACTAACTGTTTGCTTATCAGTTAGTCCGTTAAACTCAATGCCAGCCGTTGTTTTCTAATTAAAATCAGTGTATTAGTGGAGTTTTTTGAGCACATATCAGGATCGGTGTTGGCCCCAGGCCTACCTTCACCAGTCGTAATATATCAGACACGTCCTTGGGTTCAGCTTTTCGTAATTTATACTCCATTTTCTTCTTTTACTCTTCTTTCCTTTCGTTCGTAGTCCTCTGTATGTGAAGTGAAAGATTAGATGTTTCTTCATTCGCTTCTGAGTGGCTTTTCCCCCGCTGACAGCCTCTGGTCCGGACGCGTTTGTCGAGACAAGAACATCCAGTAAGTATCGCCCTCGGCTGGGTCGCTGCCGCTCAACTGTCCCGTTCTTTGTTGACACCCGGGATTTATACCGGGCACGCGCTGGAACGCGGTTGGCCAGTGAGCAGAGAGCTCAGATTTCTGACCAATCAGCGGCGCCCCCCCGCTGTTTCATATCCAATCAAGCGCGGAGGGGTGCTCATGTGACCAGTCTGTTTTCATTCCGTTCATCTGACTTTAGAAGAATGTTTAGAAGAGTATTTTCCTCCAAAAATATGCAGTAAAAAGTAGCTAAAAGTGTAATCACGGAGTAAAGAGACCTTAAAAAGTGAAAGTAGCGACTCCAAAGTAATAAACATCGATGGTAAAGTAAAGTAACTACTACTTTACTCAAGGTACTTGTACTTCACTTGAGTATTTCCATATGATGCTACTTTCTACATTTCAGAGGGAAATATTGTACTTTCTACTCCACTACATTTATTTAACAGCTTTAGTTACTTTTCAGATGAAGATTTGACACAATGGATAATATAACAAGCTTTGTTTAACACATTGTTAAAGATGAAGCCAGTGGTTTCCAACCTTTTTGGCTCTTGACATCTTATTTAGTGTGTAGTCATGGTCACATTTCACATGTCTATGAGTTGTTAACAGCTCCACCAAATAGTGGTTTTTCCCTCTAAACTTCTGACATGCTTTCATAAAGTGTTTTACATTTAAAAAAACAAACAAAAAAACAGCAAAAATGTGCAAATAAACTGAAACATCCATGCATACATACATGTAAAAACACACATACAAGCAAACATACTGTACAAATATGGTGTGTTCATTTAAGAAAATGCTCCAGATCTGCTGGGGTTATAAATTGACAGCATGTCTGAGATGTACTGTGGAGCGAGACCAGCAAGTTCTTTGTGGGGCAAAAGATTTGAACTCAAGCGGCTGAGTTGCTGGTTAAGTTATATATAAACTATGGATTGTTTTGTTTGGATGACCCATAAACAGAGAGTGATCCAGCCTGCTCATCATGACAAATGTATGCATGAGTTCCTCTGAGTCAGATTGTGAAAGAAAGCGTCTGATTCTTTAAATGTTTCTGAGCTGTACAAAGGCGACCTTGGTGATGCTATTAATGTGATCTTTGACTGTACCACCCATGGTTACACCTAAGATTTTAATCTGGTCACTTGTTTTTAGTGATCTGGACTCCAGGTGCTGGTAGATGAGGTGTTTCTGGGTTTTAGCACCAACAACTAAAATCTCAGTTTTCTCCTTGTTCAGCTGAAGGAAGTTTGCTGCCATCCAGTGGTGAATTTCTTCTGAGCTTAAGTTAGTTTCTAGAGTGTCTTTGCTCATTTTAGTTTTGTTTTTATTGTTTAAAAATGTTTAATTTTTATTAGTTTCAGTATTTTCTTTTGACAAATTTTAAACATAATATGGGGCTTATTTGTCAGGGTAGCAATACTTTGTAGGCATCCCAGTCTCAATAAACATATGCACCAATGTCCCCTAAATTAATTGCTAATTTGTATATGTATATGTCAATAAAGATGTTGTGGGGGCCTCCCGGTATACATCCATGTCCGCCGGGAGGCAATTTTTTAATTCCTAGGATGGTGAAGTCATGACTTGCCCATGTCTGCCTCTGATTGGCTCACTCTAACATTCTAACCTAAACCTAACCAATCCAACACCAGAGGGCAACGAGTACTAGCCAATCAGAGGCAGAGTAGGGCGGGTCATAACTTCACCGTCCTAGGAGAGGGGAAAAAATGGTGACCGGAAGCTGCTGATGTCGTCAAACATCAACACGGAAACCGTCTTGTAGTCCAGACTGTCACCGCAGTGCTCTGAGGAGGAAACCTGAGATTTTACTCCTCTTCTACTCCGCTCACCTGCTTTGTCTGGACTCCTGAACCTCTACGTCTGTTTCTCCTCACGCTACAATGCTCTCACCGAGGTTAGTGCGGCTAAAATGAATGAACATAAATCCCGGGACGTTAATGAAACAACGCTAACCGTTAGCACCTATTCATCTGATTAACGCCAGAGAAACTGAACCGTTCTCTCAGATCTTATAATATAGGTGCAATAGCTTTAGTTTAATGGCTTTATAATATATAAATGAAGAAATCAGCTCCATGTGGAAATGGTGAATCACGCCTAAAGAGGGTGGGGACTCATTGTATATAAAATGGGTGTGTCAAGTTCATACCAGAGGTTTAAGAAGTATTCAGATTCTTTACTGAAGTAAAACTACCAATACAGTAATGTTTGGTCCCTCTGACTGATATATTATTATATATGACATCATTAGATTATCAATACTGAAGCATCAGTGTTAGAGCAGCATGTTACTGTTGTAGCTGCTGGAGGTGGAGCTAGTTTACACTACTTTATATACAGTTAGATATACAGAGAGGTTAGTTTAGAGGGAAATAACTTCATTACAGTACTGGAGTAAATGTATTTAGTTACTTTCCAGCACTGCTCACATTTTATTTTATGAGCTCATGATGTTGTTTGCTTGTAAATCATATTCTTTCATGTTACTGGAAGCCAAGAATATAATAAAAAAAAAGTGCTGTAAAAGTTTAAAGTAGGGCTCCAACTAAAGATTAATATCATTAACCAATTATTTCTTCACTTAGTTGTTTGGTCCATAAAATAAAAAGCATTAAATCGTTACATTTGAGAAGCTGAAAACAACAAATATTTGTTATTTTCTTGTAAAATAAAGTGACTAAAATGATTTATTCTGTTAACAAAATAGTTGCTTTAATTTAAAGTCTTACAAAATGGAAAAGTGTCAATATGTGTATTTATAATTATTATAATGAATATCATTAATGATTCAATGGTTTAATGAAGACAAAACACTTAGTTGTGGTTTGTATTTCCACTTTCTTAACTGAAAGGAGTTTTATATCATTTCAAACTGAATATTTTTGTGTTTTGTTCTGTTGACCAGACAGAAAGAGACATTTGAAGATGTCACTTTGTGCTTAAAGAGTCATTTTTTGCAATCTTTTGACTTTTTTTAGATGCTCGTATTTAAGTTTAATGTTCATTCATGTAAATATTCATCATATTTTCAGACTTCTTCTGGTTATTGTGGCAGATTTTAGCTACTTGTAGAATTTTGAAGCAGAGAAAAGGTTCATTTTTTTCATTATAATAGTTTATTAGATGTTTTTTAATGTTATTTCTGGTCCATGAAACATCTACTGCTAAAACCACCAGAGGAATCAAAGTCTGGATTAAATGTATTTTATTATGTTTCCTACTTGTGTGTTAAAAATCTAATAAGTTGAAGTTTTCTTAACAAAGCTGCTGATCACATAACACCGCCTCAGTTTGGCCTCACGCCGTCTGCAGCGAGCGTCCGACCGTCTGCTCAGCTGTTCACTGAATTCACAACAGATCAGATAACTTCAGACGGTTATAAATAGAAGAGGACGATGCATGTGGATGAAACCCGACTCCTCCTCTGGCTTTAAACTCATCTCACGGGTTTGTTTGTTTTTGTTTTGTTCTGTTTTTTTTTAACATGTCCTCATGTGCTCCGCAGGTTCCTGATGCTCCGGTCGGCTGCGTCCGCGGCGACCAGGTCGTTCTGCACTGGCGGCGTGTTGCAGCAGAGCAGAGCGATGGATACGGAGGAGGGTAAGACCTGACCCGACCCGACCCGACCCAACCTGACCCGACCTGGTTTAAACACACGATATAAAAGTTTGGGTCACAAACACAACTGTTTTAAAACATATAAATCACTGAGTTTTTCACATTATAACATTTCTGTTGTGTTCGGGTCAAATTTGACCCATTTTCAAGTTTAGATGTGTGAAACATACTCTTACATTTCTCCTCCAATGGCCTGAAGAACATGATGAAACATCCTTTTTCTTTTTTAAAAAAATGCATATTAAAAAAAAAAAAGTTTCATCTGTTGTGTTACGGGTCAAATTTGACCCGTTTTTTTTCATAATCGTTTTTGTTTCTCCGCAGGAAATCCACTTTTACACGTGTCAAATGGTGTGTGTTGGTAAAACCGAGACGAATCCTAACTACCTGAACACCTCCCAGTAGTAATCCGCTCTAATCGCACATTAATTCTGTCTTGCATGATCCCCTTCTTCACCCTTTTGTTTCATGTACAGCAGCTTTAAGTGATGTCGCCGCTGGCTGGACGTCACTTCTCTTCTCCTCCCGCTCCACAGTAAACGCTAAACGCACCCTGCAGCGTTCGTTTCGTTGGTGGCGTCTCGTTAACCTTTTATTTTTCTTCCTCCTCTCTGTGGCGCTGAGCTCCAGTGTTTTCTCTCTCACGGCTGGTTTCCACATGATAACTGTCTCCTGTTTGACTGTTTGGCTGCTTTTTCCTCTGTGTTGGTTTAATATTGTCTCACCGAGCTGCAAGAAGCACAAACAGTATTCAGATTGAGAGAGAAGTTCTGTGTTTTTAGGAGACATAACATGTTGTGAAATTCAAACATATCTGTTGGACTTAAAATGTCTGAATGCTTCAGTCGAACGTCATAAATGCAGCTCTGACAGAGACGGTATGAAACATGCATCCTTTAAATCTCTGGTGCTTTCACCAAACACACGATCTGATTGGTTCTTTTGTGTGTTTTTTTTTATTTCAGTGCGAAACAGGCTGAGAGAAATCGTGGGAGCTTCCACTAACTGGAGGTACTGAACTGAACTGAAGTGATCAGATTGTGTCTAATAACTAGAGCTGGATTTTTTTAATGTTTCTATACTAGTGCTGATATGATGCATTCCTATGATAGTCAGTTTTATTTGTCCAGTATCACAAATTTGCCTTAAAGGCCTTTTATAATCTGTACATCAATACACATCCTCTGTCCTTAAAAAACCCTTTTAACAAGGAAGAAAGTTTAGGAAGAGCAACAGAGGACGGACAGACAGGAAATAGATGTTCTATGTACTGAAGAGACCAAGAAAGCAGAATTTATTATAATAGAAATGCAGCAAAGACAGTCTACTGTGACAGAAAGCTGAATGTTTGTTGGGTTGTGGACTGCTGGTCGGGACAAAACAAGACATTTAAAGACGTCATCTTGGGCTTTAGGAAGCAGTGATCGACATTTTTTTTAACTATTTGTTGAAGAAAATTAAAGATAAACATTTAAAAAGAGAGAAGAAGCAGTAATAAAGAAGAAGAGAATAAAAGTGGGACAGGGAGTGTTTGATATATATTCTCTGTCATCTCGTCCGCAGCGACCACCAGCAGGCGTTGGCGGAGCGCGTGTCGCTCTCGTCCCAGTTGGCCAAGTCTCAAAACGACCTTCCAGCCAAGAAGATGAAGGACAGCCACATCGAGGTCCACCTGCCGCTGGGCACGGAGCCGCAGCTCAGGGAGAAATACCTGACCTTCCACAACACCGTCAGGTAAACAAACACCGAGCCGTCGGCACGCCGAAGGGAAAATGTTTGAGTCTAAATGTGAGCAGACGCGTTCAGAGACTCTCTCTGCTTTCAGGTTTGGAAGAATCCTGGAGGACTTGGACAGTTTAGCAGGTATCACATGACACACTTCATGATTTTGATTATTAGTAATTAAACTTCTAGTGAAGCTCTGATGAATCTTCCTCCTTCTCTCTCTGTCTTTAGTTCTCATCTCGTACTCTCACACCTATAATCCGGCGCTGAAGAGGTCTCCTCTGTCTATCGTCACCGCCCTGGTGGACAAAATCGGTAAGAGTCATGTGACACAGTTAAGCTACTACTCAGTATCTTGGGATGTTTGATTTGAAAGAGAACTTATTTTAATTCTAATTATAACTGTTGTAATTATCTGTTAACTCTGTTTCACTCTGCGTTGAGTGTTTTGATGGTTATTTAGGTGCTTTAACTCCCCGATCTTTGCGCCTTTTCTCTGCCTTTCTCAGTCAGTGATCATGGAGGCTGCGGTGGAGATTATAAATGAAAGTTTTGACAGTATTTTAGTTGCAAATTCAGGAGGTTTATCTCCACCTGGTTACCGCAGTTACAGTCAAATGAAGCGCACCTCCAGAGCAGCCGCCCCACGCTAAACTGATAAAAAACAGCTACATGAGTCTTTACCTGCAGAGACTCGTGTTTCGATGCTGTTGTTCATCGTCTGTGAGGTTAAAACATCAGAGAAATAAAGAGTTTGTGTCCTCGCATTAGTTCAGTCATAAAATCCCGCCGGATAGTGGAGGAGGAGACGCAGAGATGCTGCTACACATCGGTTTAAACACCAGAGCTGAGAGCGTCAGAGAGAAGAGAAACAGTCGCTCTGCGCTGCTGCTGTCATCCATCATCTCACACTGATTCATCTCACATTTCTCACGTGTTGTTTTTTGTTGATGATGTTGTGTCGGTCAGACATGAGGCAGCACACCATCTATCCAGACCGCGACATCAAGTTCACAGGTCATGTGACGTGGGTGGGGAAGACCTCCATCGAAGCCAAGATGCACATGTCACAGGTGAGATGATACTTCACTCCACAGGACGCTTATCAACACTTAGCTTTCTTCTGCACACAGCTTCATAAAGAAAAGGAAAGAAAAACAAAACAAAATATAAGAGCTTAGAAACAAAGATGGAAACAAGAACATGAACTTCTGATGATAAGAATAATCTCTTTGTGTGTGTTTTTTTTTTCTTTCAGTATCGTGATGGAGTTTATGCTCCAGTTCTGGATGCTACGTTCGTCATGGTGGCCCGAGACCCCGAGAACAAGAGGTACGATACAATAAAAAAATAATATATATACGAACACAGAAGAATCAGGAATCACACAGTGTCAAAACCTTGATACTTAATATCCTGCTGTCCAGTTTTAATGAAAGTTGACAGCATGTGTCTGTGAATCATATTTTAACAGTTACAGTTAAGGTTTAAATTTATACGTTTTTATTTTAGTAAAACGTTTTCATGCAGTTAAATATTAAATCACAGGATTATGGGAAGGGAGGGAGAGCTGTGGAGTGGATCTTTAATCTTTTGATTTCTTTTTTCCAGGGCAGCATTTGTGAATCCTCTGAAGCCAGAAGGTCCAGAAGAGGAAAAACTTTTCCAGGAAGGAGAAGGTGAGAGACTCAGTGTTTCCCCTAGAATGAGTGGTTTGGCCTGGCGGGGGGAGGGATTAGCAGGCAGCCTCTCATTTCTACGTTTTCTATTTATCAGTTTAGCATCGCCAAGCTAGGCTAACCCATTGTTGCTAACTTTGGAGCTAACCTTCACTTTTCCAGCAGTTGGGGAAACAACAGACGTGACTTTTCATGGTGTTGACAAGCTGCAGCGTTTATTAACTGACACGCTGTAGTCTGTACTGTACATTTACTGCCAGACTGACAACTTACTGCTGCTGCTAACCGTTTTCTCTGCTCCGTTAGCATTAGCCGTTATTTCAGACGCTCCCTCTCTCTCTCTCGCTTCACCACTCACTGGCTAAGGAGTGACGCTACCTGCAGTTTCCATGGCAACGACACAGCCGTTAACTGCCATTTCTAAACAGCGCTGCTCAACGGCTCCCAAACGCTATTGAGTTAAGAATGAAGGGATATTTAGCGTTATTTTTGACATTTAAAAAACATTTTGGGCCTTTTACTATTATAGGAGAAACACTGGATAATGTCGGTAATAACTATTGAAAGCTACATCACTGGTTTGAGTCTGACTGGGGACTCCTATTACATCTCTACTGTCTAATAATAAAGACATTAAAAAAAAGATAATGTTAACATTTTATCCTCAAGTTTTATTTGTCACATGTTCAACGTGCAGTGATGGTTTCCTCTCTCTCTCTTTGCACTTTTGACTGTGTAATAAAGGGGAAAACAGTCCTGAAAATAATATTTCACATATAAAAAAGGTGCAAATATGAAACCTATAGTGTGTTTCTTTGCTTTTTCAGCTAATAAATCTCGCCGTGTGGAGCTGAGCACGGCGTCGCTGCTGAAGGTCGCTCCCACAGACGAGGAGAGGAAGATCGTTCACAGTCTTTTCCTCAACACGCTGGACACAAAGTATGACGGAGACACCGAGAACCTGCGATAGACAAGAGTTTTATAAGATATATATCCAACACATCATCCACACTGAGTCTAAACTCTCCTGGGTTTTCTAAACGGATCATTTATTCACCAAAAATGAACCTCGACATCCATTTCTCCTCCACAAGAGAGGGTTTTTTCAGTAACATATTATTTAGACGTCATAATATTTATGATAAATCTTACTTACACAGCATTTTTAAAGACACTCAGTTACTTGCTTCAGAGCTACGAATGTTCAGATTAATTAAAACCTCAAATTGTAGCTGTAAATATCTTTTATTATTATTATTATACACAGTTGATGCAGGGTTTGAATTATTTGTATAAAAGTTCAAATATAATCACACCAAGTGTTCATTGTTTTTTTTCAAAGTGATGTCTGTTATTTCAGGTT